>JAPMUY010007096.1:47500-528491 GCA_026901105.3 Galaxias olidus
AGTTAATATACCAGGGTACATCCACGTATGCAGTCCTGGTGACCTACTAATATATTCTGGACGTGCGGTCTAGGACGAAATGTAGCAATTCTCATCAACGTTATTACGCTAGCAATGACTGTCTACCAAATTAACTATGATGATGCAGAGATGAAATGGGACACCACCCTTTGACGTATTACACAATCAGTGGACCCCTTGGGCACTTCATTATTTAATCAATTGTTTGTTTGACATCGACAAAATATCTACCAACAGAACATTGTATACTTATTGTACATCCAGAGATTACAGAAGGGAGTAGGCCTACTGCACAAATCCCAAAAATAATTCAGATAGTATAAAAAAAAAACGGAGAAAAAATAAATAGTAATATGGCCACTGCAGTTCTAAATCCTCAGGGTAATCTTAAAAGTGTAATTTTGGATTAGCATATTATTTTTCTTCTACAATATTTACTTCTGAATATTATTCATAATTTAAATTTTCACTTTTAATTCCCACATCAAAAGGGTCTTCCTGAGAGTGTGTAGCGAGGCAACAGGAATGAGGAGCCGACTTAGGGGCAGAGGAGGGTGACGAGACGCCGAGGGTTACAACGCAATTAGCGAGGAGTAAGTAATAACCAGAACTACCGGCTGGTTGACAGGCGCCCCTGGGTGTCTCTGTAACACCCTGAAGATATGACAGGCCGAGCTTTGAAGTGCTCTCTAGAAAGCCTTGTCATGGTGCCGAACTGGCCTTAGCCTGTACTACACCCCAACTCTTTTATAAATGAAGTCGAATTTGGCAGAGTGGCACTTGTCCCCCACACACACAGTCCTTGTAAAGAGGCCGAGGTAACCGGGTTGAGGTGCTAACTTGGCTGTCTCTGTAAATGGGTTAATGGGGTCATGTACCAGGAGTTCATTGAAGCTCACATAAATCTGGTGGATTACTACTGTGCGTCTGTAATCACCACCTAACCAGCCAAAGGTGCTGATTGAAAGCTAGGACAAAATGGTTGTAAAACATAGCATGAATGAGGTCTGATGATTTATTTAAAAACTGTACATTTGTTTCAAAAGATATGAAAACAAACTATGAACTACACTGAAACATTTCTCTAGAATGTACTAAACTCTATTTCAGATCTCTCTCCCCGGTGAGTGCTACTCATCAACTCTATCTCCTATCCATTAGCAACACCGTTAGTCCCATCCTGTTGGCTGTGTACTGCTACCGGAGCATAATCACAGGACCATGGCACTCCATTTGTTGCTAACTTCTCCGTTTAAACAAGACGGAACAGTCGGTGCTAACCCATGTCTTATTCTGGCTGTGGTGTTTTGTTTTGGAAGGCATTGTGCCTGCGACAATAATGCTCAGGGTTCTCGCTGCTGTGTGCCGCATGCACGACGTCTGACTCACAGCTACACTGAACGTGTGAAGCATTTCCAGTCACAGGAACATTTCAGTGTCGTAACCGCTGGGTCCCAAAAAATTGTTTTAATAAACTCACCGCACTACCCTCTGAGGTCAGGCAGGGTAAGCTGTTTTGTTGCACGGAGCTTCAAGGGAGGTGTAAAATGACCCTATAGGATATTTCTGACCAAAGAGACAGAAAGCAGGATCATCCGTGGGATGTCAAAGGTCTCAGAGCACAAATAGGAGTAATCTCTCTGGCAAACTGACCTGGCGACCAAACAGTCCATAAGAGGCAATCACCATGTAACGACATTGGACTGTAAACTATACGGTAGGCAAAGGCTGGGTAATGCTCTTACTTGCTGGGCCTCTTGTTGTCAAATAAACACAGTGGGATTACATTCTGAGTCCGTAAACACTAAACCACTTGAATCTCAACATAGCCAATAGAACAGACAAGATAGTGACGTTACTAAAAAACACATTATTAGAGAACTAGACACTTTGGGGAAATAAATAGCCTCTCAGGCTCAATTTTATTTTTTAACAGCCCAGTTGTTTTCAGCGGGAGGACAATGGAGCTGCTGACTGCCAAGTGGGAAAAATCCTTGAGATGGCTCCATCAGGGAATTGTTGTTTATTGTACTCTGGAGTAGGGAGTGGTGGCTGGATGCGGTCATGCAACACTGAACATTCATGTTTGGATGACTGTTGATTATAAAATAATAGCGGAGCAGATGAAGAATGGACCATGATGAGCAGTTTGAGACCTAACCCTGCGACTTAAATTGGTTGCACTACAACACATCCATGTACACTTACATCTTCTTTTTTAAAGCACCAGCCACCTCTTTGTGTTGTTCGTAAAAAGTGTTTTACACTAACGTCCTTTCATAATTACATTTTTTTTTACGTACAGGCGCGACAAATTAAAAGAGAACTAGTGACTGAATTACCTTACTTACTCGGCTTTTACGTCATTTGCTTTCAATCTAAGGAAAGAAATACATGTATTACATGTATATTTAGTTTTGAATTGTCTCTTTAAGAGGGTCAGACATGGGACAAGGCATTGGGCAAGGCCACGGACAAGTCATAAACAGGTTTTGCATGTGTGTTTGTGTGTGTATATGTGTGTTCATGCAACTGCAACGAAATGTGTCCTGAGCAAAGCCATGATAGCCCTGTTATTCTCAGAAAAACCCTCAAAACATTCAAGTTTCCAGTGTTGTTATAGCTTTTTTGGGGGGGTGTATTATTTCTATTGATCATGATGTTGCTGCTGATTCGAGGCCAACACATGGTTGAATTATAAATCATTGCACGGTGGCCTTTTCCCATCAGGGTGCCGTGACCTCAAAACTGTATTTTCATCCCTAATTTATTGTGTGCATAATCAGGCAGCCTCCCAATGCTAATTCACTAGAGTGGAAAACGTGGGGGTACGAGACGATAATTAGACGCAGTATTCATCCAGTTTAAACGAAGGCATCCACTGAAAGCATGGCGATATGTCTGCTGCCCAATCAAGCTCCCCTACAAGCTTGACAGGAAGAGAGAGAGAGAAAAAATTCCATGTCCTTGAACAATAGGAGATGACATAATTTCCTGTCCGGCAGCAGCCTCTGGGTCTCCTCTCGTCTGCAAGGACGTTGCCGAGGTCTCAGCAAAGGCCCTACAGTTGATGCTTTCTTGCAGATGCTTGTTAGATGGCTCCCCTTTGTTGATATATGAACAATGGGATCGGGGGCTCTGCTAAATCTGTCTGCTGTATTGATGCATGACTGACCTATATACATAATTACAAGGGGCCATCTGGGGCTTTGGAGCTCCCCTCCATTTGTCTTCTTCATGGCTTCTCTGCGAGAGGCACGACTGTGGCCGTCTGTATGCCCCGCAGGAGGATGGAGAGAGAAAAAAAAATGCCCTGGCCACGCTCATTACTGTTTACCTCTATTCCCTGGGTGGAGGCTGTTGTTGAGAGGGATAGCAACCCCTCACAGCTTTGCATGGGCATGCAACATGGAGGGGAAAGGCCTGAAGCGACTAAGAGGAGTGGATAGAATCACAAGACCACCAGCACTTCAACAAACACATTCACACTTCAGTCTTTATAGTGCAGCATTTTTCTTTAGAAATGTAAATACAGTTGGGGTACAGTTTCTTTTTTTTGTGTGCAATTTTTGAATATTAGCCCAGAAGTAGTAGATGAAACCAAAAAGAAATCTGTCCTGCTGTCCACTTCCAATCTAATATTACGGCATTGAAAATAAAGCCATAATATATTACTATTGGATATAAACAATTAAAAGGATCTTTTTTTTTAATACAACTAATCCTCCATGAGTTTATTGACTGACTGGATAAAGAAGACTCAATTGGATCAGGCACAAAAACATGGTTTTCATGGATTTTCTCTCATCTTTTTTATCCTCCCTCCTGACTTCCTTGACCCCACTTGTTATAATTCCATTCTCCAAATGAGGAACGCCGTTAGGTATAAATATGACTGAATTTACAACCTCACGCAACGAATAAAGATTAGGTTACTTAGGGGAATTCACACAATACTACTAATCCTATATCTGAAGGATATATTTACTGGAAGAAGAAAAAAGAGTGTTGGTCGAGAAAATAACTTAATAAAAATCCCCCGCCTAATATTTGTTGTTTTAATTTATTTTTAAGTATGAAACATTTGAACAAAAAAAACTAACCATAATGCTAAAGAGACTTGGACATTAACTTGTCCAGGGCAAGATTGGATACCGACTAAACACTCAGGTCACTGGTAAGTGTGGTGCTACGGGGGAATTTTCCTAGAGGAGAAAAAGGGCTTTAGAGCGGATTAGGCTGCAGATGTGGTGCTGATGGACGTCTGCCGTACCTCTATGTGCATCTGTTCCTGTGGACGGCCTCAGGGCCTAGTGTGAGATCCCTCACACAGAACTCCTTGTTACATGATGTAACCCACACCGCGGCCAAACATTCCAGAAGACACGGAGCGTGGAGGGCTGCCAAACGAGCAGCCGGCCCCTCGAAAAAAAAATCTCCTTTTCACGGGCCGCAGAAAATCAGTGGGGAGCTTTGAATCCGTCCAAAGGGAAAGTTAGTTAATAACCTGTGATTTTAAAGCTGCAGCAGAGGTTAGGGTGAAACTGTTGTGGAATCCTTCTTTTGTTATTGTACCATGTCGATAGTCAAAAATCATTATTATCTAATGATTATCTCAGCCTACCAAACAACTGACAAAACAGTAATGTAGGGATTTATCTTTAGACATACCATGGAAACTGTACATCAAAGAGAAGGTTCCTATTCAGGGACATTTACATAGGAACTACATACTACTATATAGTAGATGCACTCTGGGAATAGATTGCTATAATTTTTATATACGTACAACATTACTGTCATTTAGCAGACGTTTTTATCCAAAGCCACATACAATGAGATTACAGGGACAGTCTCCCTGGAGTAACTTTAGTCTTAAATGCCTTTCTCAAGGGCACACTTCTTGGTCACCAGGTAGCAGTCCCACTCACTCGGCCACCACTATTCACTGCATATATAATCAATATATATATTAGATTCACATGTATGAATCTAAATATTAAAGCAATCTATTCATAGAGAGCATATAAATAGCATAATACATATACAGTTTGAGGCAGGTGGTCCATTATCTATATGTTTTGCGCCATTCTCTCTTTCTCTCTCCTTTTCTTCATTTCTATTTGTCTATCGCTCTCGCTTTCTCTCTCTGTTTGTCTCACTCTATAACAGCCTGGTGAGAAATGGTTCCAGTACTTTCAGACTGCCACCCATAAATTAGAGAGAACAACCTCTCATAAATATTTGAAAGGGGAAATAACTGCGCCAGCCTTCTCACCAACACAACTGTTAATCAACCAACATGCACGCACTTATGCACACACAAATGAACACAACGCCACACAAATACAGCCACTAGCCATACCCACATGCATACATAGTATAAACACAAATGCATTGCAAAGGGCAAAGGCCCACATGCAGAAAGATATGCTCACACTACTATAAAAAAATACCATAAATCTAGATGTCTCCATGAACATCAGAGATGCTCGACATGAGCGATGATGTCTCCTCACTGCGGCAAGGACATGGCTATAACACGAGCGCGTGATTACAGAATGAGAGACGGATGGCACTGAAGAGCAGAAGGAGGGATGGAATAACGAGGATGAATGCCACGCTGCTAACACCTCCACCCCATCGTTGCCTCTGTAATAAAACCAACACACCGGCCTCTGCACCAAGGCGTTTATTACTGTCTGGCTTTTTAATGTGTGGTGGCAGAGGAGGAGGACTCCTGTTACTTCACAGATAATAAACTATGGCTATCTGCCCTTTTGTGATGCAGACTTCGTCTGACGCTTGGAAGAAATCCTTCAAACCCGTGACCAGCACTCGGAATATCCCTTTGGTCTTAACGGATGACCCCACTTACCCTCCACTTCAAGGAGATTCATTTGAGCCCTCCTTCATCGAAGAAAAAGGCAGGACCTAAAATTTCTCAGAGACGAGGTCGGTAAGAGGGGACAGAGAGTTTAGGTGAGAGGAAAAGGGATATGGGGTCTGGGGTCCAGGGGTGACCATGGCTTGCCAGCATCTGGTGCTGTGTGATAGTAGCGTAGCAAAGCGGTTTTGGGGGCTGGGGCACCGAGGGGCAGCCCTCGGTCACGCCTCTGGAGCTCAGACCTAGTGAGGATTAGCCCTGATAAGAGTTAGAACCAAGTCATACAATTCTCACACAATCTCCGGGAGGGACAATGGCTCCGAGGATGATGTGAAAAGAAAGCGCCACCGGCTGTAGTCGGTTACATCTTACAGTAATGCCTTCATTTTATCCCCGGGACAGTGAAACTTCTTTTGACTTATGTAATGCTCGATCGATTTCTCTGGGGCAGTGGCTGCATAAATGGTGGCCTTATCTCTGGGGATGCAAAGCCTGGCCTTCATGGCCTCCCGGTAGGCGTGAAGGAGTCTCTATCAGAACACACAAGCTGAAGCCGAGGTCGCCGCTGCATCAACGCCATAAATATTTAGAAGAGAATTGTTTGGCTGTGTCCGTGTGTATTGTGAGTGCACCCATGTGTGTTTGTGTGTGTGTGTGTGTGTGTGTGTGTCTTTGTTTGTGAGTGTGTGTGTGTGCGCGCGCGTGTTGTGTCCTGGTTATCAGGATCTTTCCTACGGTTTGTCTTGCATTAGAGCCAAGTATATCTTCAACCATACCGGAGTCTGTCCACCAGTGCTGCAGCTACGCCACTGTCACCTCCCAGTGGTCAAAACAAACAACATCCAGTCTAGACAGCACATACAGTCAGTAGCGTTCCCAGACACCCTGTACCCACTGAAAAAAAAGAAGCATGAACAGAGATATAACAATATAAAAAAATATTGATATTAAAATCCATCTGAGCCTGGGCATTTTAAGGCTCTGTCCAGACTTTCTTAATTAAACAAATGGAAACCACTCGATTTTCTCTATTTAACCGCATTTTACTGAATTGTTTTACGGAATAGACAACACAACCCTGTCTATGTTTTTGTCTTCACATGAATAGAAACAGTTGGTTGACACGAAAGAGGAAGGTAGTTGTACGACAGGGAAGTTGTAAAATTTGAAATGAGGAAGCATAAATTGGATCAAAGAGTCATTTCGTTTTTACCCTCGAGAAGCTAGTTCCAGCGGAAGCAAAAAGAAGTTTCCCACTTGTAAGAATGAAAATCAACACTATTTCAAACTATAATGTTAAATTGGAGATGGACATCGTCAATTACACATAGAACAAGAGATTGCAACCTGAAGCAAAAATTAAAGGATTTGAAATAACTAACACACATTTACCACAGCACCAACTGCAACAAGACATAATGAGATCCCTCCATTGGCATTTGCTTAATGATGTATTTATTGCAAAACAAGGTACACACTAGGTACAATGTAATATTCATCCACCCACGTTAGTCTATTGTAACTGCCCTGACACGTTGTTGCATTCTAAGCCTGCATTATTGCAAGATACATAAACCTTAGAAATGCTGTGTTTGAGCTCGACTTGGCTGACAATGTGGCTGTGTGACGTCAGTGTGGCTGTGTGTTGTTTGTGGCAGGAGGTGGAGGTTACAAAACACAGCCACTGATCTCCTTATGTGTGCTAACGCACCTTAACAGGCCAACCCTCAGCAAGAGAGGGGAGAAGGAGCAGAGAATAGATAAAAAGAGAGGGATGAGTGATTAGAAAGAGAAGGTGAGACTAGAAGGAACGGTGAATGCTCAAGTTGAGGGCAGGGGTTAGCACGTGCATATATGTAAATATTATAAAAGGAATATATAAATATAATTTATGAAAATGTAGATGTCATAATATATATAGTATCACATTATTTGATTCCTGCATGAGGAAATGTATGAAAATATAATAGAAGGTATAAATAATGCAATTCTGTATTGACATACACAATTGTTGCAATATACATATATATATGCTGAACATTTTAAATATTTGGTGCCATATCTTATTGTGTTAGCAAATATTCCTGAGTCAATATATGTATGTATGTATATATATATATAGGTATATATATATATATATATATGTATATATATACATATATATATATATATTTTTATATATACATATATATATATATATATATATATATATATATATATATATATATATATATATAGGTATATATATACACACAACTATATTTAAACATCTAGACTTAGCGTCTGTTGTAAAATACAGAACGCATCTTTATCGTCATCTTTCCATAGATTCAAAACGCTTCCCCCAGGAATTCATTTTCTTCGGGGATCTTGTTCTATTTCTATTTTGTGACCTTTATATACGTCAGGAAGCGAAAGCAATTCTGTTTCGGCCAAAAATAACCTCACCAGCATGTCCCCGGGCTGTCCATTATCGACTGCCACTTTGCTCTCTTTGATGGGGTCTTTGTGTGTGTTTGTTTGTGTTCTTTTTTATGAGAGGGTCTAAATGTAGCCCTTCTTTCTTGTTGAATTTCTCTAAGCCAAGCACATGGCACTCAATATGATCATCCTTCACCAAGACCCTCTTAGGCACGCTCAAACCAAATCCCTGTTGTACTCTGGGAATTGAAGTCCGGGCCAATACAGGTGTCTTCCATCTGTCCTATCCTTCCACCTGCAGCCCAGGCCGACTTAGACAGAACGGTGGAAGTTAATAGAGTCATGTCCCAGGTATTAGCGTGGACGTAGTCAGCCTGATGTGTGTATGTATGTGTGTGCGTGTGTGTGTGTGTGTGTGTTTGCATAATGGCTAGTGTGAAGGGTGGATTAGGAACATATCCAGTGTTCTTTGTGAAGTACTAAGAGCTCAGTCAGCAATAGATCTAATTGAGACTGGCCTCACAGTCTGCGAGTGACTGCCTGCCAATGATGGTTTGTTTACCAGCGTGTGTATGCATATCTGCCCATCTTTATTTCGTTAACTTTCTATCCTCATTACACAATCCACACAGATTTGTTTTGTTAAAAAACGAGTCTTAAAACTCTCATGCAAACCGCACATCTTCATCCCTACATGTAATTGTGTTCTTCTTAAGCATATGCATACAAATGGAACCTGGACAAATAGTTAGTTTGATGACCATAAACATACCCTGGCTAGCAGATCACCAGAGACTTCGTAAGGTAAAGGAGTTGCATTGCATTGCCACACAACTTAAGCCTTTCAACTGTAAACTAGACCAACATTAATTGCGATCATATTATTCCTGACGAAGTTGTCCAGTGGTCTCTAAAGATCACGTGAGGACGTTGCCCGTGGTTGAGAGGTTTTGAATGAGACTGACATGAGGTTGACACCAGAGCAGGTGTAGTCCTGGCGAAATGGTTGTTTTCACATACCGTGTCACTTGGCAACCCACATCACCTCATCATGTAGATAATTGCCCGTGTCTCCCCCTGTAAAGCATCTGTTCTGCGGCGTGGTGGGGGCTGGCTGTCAGTTTCGGAATAAAAATCCGTGCTGCTGTGAACCAGAGAAAAAGAAACCAAACGAACATGGCCGTGCCTCTATGTTGAAGAAGCAATAGTCAAATAATTAGACTTTAGAGTTTAGATAAGAGTTTGTGATGGTCAACAGTCAGAAAAAAAACGTTAAACACAATATATATCTACTTGTGACATATTGTCACATTGGTCAGATTTAAATGTCCACAGGAGGATCCCTTGACATTGTTTAAGTGGCCAGAAATGCATTGGCAAAAATGTCCAATACATTTCATTAAATAAGTAGATTAGAACAACCTGCCCTCTATAAACAACCTCCTGTAATTTTTGTGGGACAATCAGCGAATAAGAAATCCAATTTCTCACATGTACTGGGGAACAGTAGCCATGACCTTCATCCACAGGCGCTGCTGACCCCTGTGTCTACGAGGCTAAATTGTGAATATGGCATGCTATTCAGGGAAGTAAACAAAAAACGTGGACCTTGAAGGAAAATAAATAAAGCAGAAGTGCTTCACGTCTACTACTGACAAAGAAAACATACGGCCATCAAAGGTTTATAGCTTTAATGCCACTGCAACGTTCTATAAACTCAACATGAGAGAACGAATGGAGGTTATCAGCCGAGGCTCTCTTTAGATGTAATTACAGGATAACCTTGGCACACTTTCTGCTATGCAACGTAGCGATGGGAAACATAGACAGCAGCCTTGTTGTTCTTTAAAACTATTTCATTTAAATGGAAGGAGTGTTATGACTTAAAAGGTTTTATACCATTTTGTGTAAACCGGATTTGCCGATGTCTTAAACAAACTTACTTCTCCATGAGACCCTAGAGAATCAGGCAAACATAGCACACAAAATGATACAATCTTCCTGTGTGATATTAGGGAATCAATATAATGAACATCAAACTACATTAGAGCGCTAGTATATTCAAATGTGTAGTTTAAGAAAATCTGTGAGAAACAGCATAGTGGCACTCTGTCAGAAACTCTCACAGAGGGGGGAAGTTGACCGTGTTTTTGTGAACTCCTGAGTTCCTCAGATTGTGAATTGGAGGCGAGCAGTTTGTAACATTTCATTTTTCTCTCGTCTTTGACAGGGACATTAGCGGAAACACCACGTAAGCAACATGGATGCTGTGAACAACGTTTTCTTGTTTTTTCTCCGGTGGTTTGTCTGTGTGTTATCCTATGATTAAATGATTAAGGATACTTTACTTTAATTAATTCCTTGCAGACATGAGGACTTTAATTCAATTAAATCAGTTCTTTGTGAGACAGTATTAATGTGTGTCACATGTAAAGACAATGCATTTATCTATAAAGCTCTCCTATGATCAGCCATCCTTTCAGAATAGGATTTTGAGTCTGCGGCATAAGCCTTGACTAGAATGAATGACATTCATCTAAAAGCGTGACTGAATTCTAGCACACTTAAGGTGATTATCATACGTGTTATAGAAGTAGCATTAAACAGTACAGCACTTGCATAACTTTACATTTACATTTAAAAACTATACGCAGGTACACACAACAACACAGAAGTAAGCGAAATATAGAATTAACGCTATGTAGTGTGTTGGGGTTATACTAATAAACAGGGGAAGTTTTACTTTTCAACACAAGTAAAATAGGTACATTTTAAGATCCTCTTATTTTCATAGTGCTTTTCATTCATAACATCCTTTACAGTGCCCATAAGGATATACAATGTGCACACACACACACACACACACACACACACACACACACACACACACACACACACACACACACACACACACACACACACACACACACACACACACACACACACACACAGAGCTCTTAGCTCCTGTGTGTGTCACTGTAATCCTCACCGTGTCTCAGCTACAGGCGAACTTGGCTTGAGTGTCACACACAATGGTGTGCTGTGTGCTGGGCTCAGCCAGGTCCTTATGGGGTGGTAGCTGTCATTTCTCAGATCAAAGTTCATGATATGTCTGTGTAACGTGAAGATGTTGTGAGACTGCATTTATGGAGAAAACAATAGTCTCATTGAAGAGTCTGGGCACACCACTGGTCCGTTACGGCTGCACTGGGCTCTCGAAGGACCAATCGTCTTGGAGGTTTCTCTCTCTCTCTCTCTCTCTCTCTCTCTCTCTCTCTCTCTCTCTCTCTTGCTCTGTCTCAGGATTAGGTTCATCTTTGTACACCTCCAAAAGTCTTTGTCTTGGCGTGTGATGTGGAGTAGAACGGATAAAATTGCTCAGTTGTCTCTCCATGGATCATCTTTATCCCTTGTTTTTCTCTCTCCTGGGCAACATTGATACAACTGCACAAATGATCTGCTTACATTCCTGCTTTTTATTGTGTATAGCTGTGGTGCAGACACATACCGGCCTACAAAACATGCATAACAACAGTGTGCCACAGCAATGAACCTGGTCTGGACAGCAGCCGAGAAGCTGGAAAGTGGGCTTTAACAAACAAACAAACACACACACACACACACACACACACACACACACACACACACACACACACACACACACACACACACACACAGACACACAGACACACACACTCACACACACAAACAAACACACACTCACAATAAGATGTGGGACTGTATCACTGTTTGGAAAATAAGATTAATTATTTTAGTTTGTGGCCTTTTTTGTTACAGCATTTGGATGTTGTTATGCAGTGTCACACCTTTGACTGAATCTTCAACATCTTGGCCTTGCTCATGGGAACACCGGCAGAGATATTGGTGGCAAGTGATGCACCATACAGTGTTGCAGGCGGTTTATTACGGTAATATACACTCACTAGCCTTTGTGAGGCTTCGACTAACCTTTGGACCATTTGGGCTCCAGGGATTGGTGGCACCTTACACTTGTCCAACAACTACGAATAAGAGGCTTGAATATGTGCAAAGAAGGCTTGGTAAAAATGAGGTGAATGAGAAAGCATTGTTTATTTTGTAAAGCATACGGAGCACTTGCATGCACTCATACGTTCAATAATGTTCATCTCAAAGGACTCACAAGCCCACTCAGATGGACGCGTGTGACGACCTGGAACAGCCTCAAAGCTGAGGACTGTGGGTCTGCATGAGGGAGCACAATCACACTCATCATTTACGCCTGTGGGGCACGGGGCTGAATGTTAGTGGTGGGGTTCTGTCATATGTACTGCACGGTGGTGGCTGGTTACTTGTGCGGTCATTGTATTTGTTCACGGATAAATAAAACGGAATACCTATTTGAGCTATGTCTCCTGCCTCTCTCTCTACCTACTGCCTGATTGCTGCGTTTGGGTCCATCTTCCCTACACCCGCCCTGACAACACGTCAGAAATGCCAGGGCCTTCATGAGTCCGGCGATACATTTTGGAGGATTTGAGCTGTATGGCAAGTCACTTAGAATGAGGTCACTCTCAACTCATAAAACTCCTAAGCTCATGAGTCACTTATTATTCAGAGTGAGAGCCTCAGGCCACTGCTGGGCCAGCGCTGTTCTCCAGAGACTATTGATCTGCCACCTCCTATGAAATATAGGCAGCAATCTATTTTCTTCAATTCCTCGGCTGTCTCCTGATCTCTCTCTCTAGTTCTCTCTTGCTCTCTCTCTCTCTCTCTCTCTCTCTCTCTCTCTCTCTCTCTCTCTCTCTCTCTCTCTCTCTCTCTCTCTCTCTCTCACATTCCCTCACCCTTTTTCTCCACCTCTCTCATTAACCCACTATGCTTATTGACGCAGGACTAATGTCTTTCGAATAAGCCCTGATGCTATCCCCGACAATAAATGAGAACAAATGAGCCGTGCCAAAAACATTAGCGAGGCCTGAGCCAAGTTAGCCGAAAGTTTACAAACAGCACTCGGGATCATTTCTGTATTAGTCGGGTCTCCCAAGCATCGCAATGAACCATATTGTTTTTATTTTTTTTAATATGGAGGCAAACACTTTCAGAGAGACAGAACATGTTGAACTGTCATTGAAGACGGTTTGACATTAAAAATAATATCGACAGCGTCTAAACTTAAAAAGAGAAACAGACAGAAACAGAGACAGAGAGACGAAAGCTGGTCTCCAACCTATCGGTTCGTTGACTGCAGAACCAAAAGCATTTTCTGTCCTCAAGCAAAGCCTTTCATCGTTTTATCTGTTGGGAGGTCTATTTATTAAGGAGGTCACAAAAGTTATTGCCGTTCACCCTTCCCCGGAGTTTCCACATGCTTTAGTCAGGCTTACCAATGCACCACCTCAACAGCCCGCCAACAATCTTGTCTCCACAAATGGGCGTTCAGGGTCACACTGGATGCCACATAAAGTAGGTTACTTGCCGTTGTGGGCTTGTAGAATATTTCCCCGTCCTTATTAACTTTCATTTAGCTTTGCAGCCCCCTTCAAAACCGCCATACATGCAGAAGCAAATGAATAGTAGAACTACTGTGTAGGTTGTTTTGACTAAGCTGTAGCCTACTTCATTGCCCTATTGCAATAAAATACATGTAAACGACATAAGTCCTTTTAGTTTTTTTCATAGAAAAGATAACTTATTCTTAATGAGACTTAATCGTCCTCAATTATGAACAACCTGCAGTGGATCTTACTGTGCTGTTGGGATGAATTAACCTGAGGAGAGGAAAGCGAACAGAGTGTACTTTGCCGGTGACCTGTTGACCTGGTGGACTATTCACGGTGCCGGCATCCCACCGTGTCTAAGCGGCTTAACGCCGGCTTTTTGCACGCCGTGGCCCGTTCGTAACCCCCTCTTTGGTTTGTGTGAGGGTGGCATCCTCAGTCTGCCTGCAGTCCCTCAGGATCCACCACCTGTGGCTGCGACACACTGTCCTCCGGGCCACCGTCTGGCTGGAGTAGACTGTGCTGGTGAATGCTTCTGCCTATACGGTGCTTAGTATTGGCCACTGTTGTGTTACACTGTTGAATTGCTGCTGCTTGTATTACACAGGATTTGTACGTGAAAAAAGAAACCCTGTGTGGACAGAAAATAAATGCCGCTCACGTGTTCTTGTACCATACCTGCAGGGACAGCTCAGCAAATGCAGAGAATGTTGGCAAATGGCAAGGCTTACGTATGCAGTCACACAGTAGAAAACTATGAGACTGACTTGCATACCTGTCATTTTTAACAAGGAACTATCGCACGCACACGCGCTCACCCCCACCCACACCCACACACACACACACCCACACACACACACACACACACACACACACAACACACACAACACACATGTATGTGCAGGTATGCAACTATTTGCATAATATGTCTGACAGGAGCAGCATGGGGGCAGCTAATGGGATTGCAAAGCTACTGTGAACTCGGCTCTCATGAAGCCATAGCAACATGAACTATTCTGAGCCTGTTGGTTGATGGCTGGCTGCTCCACCTCCTCATCCTCTTCATCACGGTGTGTTTGGGCATCTTTTCTACTTTCAATTGAAACACGCTTCAGTGTTTCCATGCAGCAATGCCTGTAGACTGTGTGCCATTATCTGTTTGTTTCTTCATTTCATTGTGTCTGTGCTTGTTTGTGTGTATGTGTGAGTTGGTCTTCTTCTTAGTCTTGTTTCATGTTGCGGGTGGAACTTGCTGAGGAGCAACAGGTGTGATTTAGATGGTCTTCCACTTGGTTTTGGAGACAGGTTCCTCTCTACTTTGTACGAAATTTTTCCACTTTTTGTGATCGTTAAACTGACAAGAGCATCTTCAACGAAATGAAGAACATTGTCTTGACTGATTAAATTTCAACAATCTAAACCCTTGGTCATGCTCATTCTGCTTGAGCAGAGGCTTTTTGTTACCACTTAAATGCCATACCCCTTGGCCACTTCAAAATTTGTATTCCATCCTGTAATTGGCATTATTCATTAGGCTGTGGGGATTTACTCCACTGCAATCAGACTTTATTCAAAGACAGTCTTGTCTTGACTGATCTCACTGGAAAAGTCTCTCTCTCTCTCTCTCTCTCTCTCTCTCTCTCTCTCTCTCTCTCTCTCTCTCTCTCTCTCTCTCTCTCTCTCTCTCTCTCTCTCTCTCTCTCTCTCTCTCTCTCTCTCTCTCTCTCTCTCTCACACACACCTTCTCTGTTTCATTTGCTTCGACTCTTTCTCCAGACAAATCTTTTTTGCTTTCTTTTAAGTCTAAATCTAACTCTGGAGCTCGGACTAGCAGGGATTCAGAATCTTTTCCACAATGTATAGGAGTTGGACTGTGGTTCCCAAAAAATGTTGCTTGTTCTTCTTTGTATTATGTGCAGCAACCATGTCCTAGCAAGTTCAAGTGGACAGTTCCGTTTTATTACACTGTACTTACACTGTAAATATGTAATAATGTGTATGTAATACAGCAGCTGACCTATTTACAGCTTTAATGAACATTGCTTAATAGTACTTTACATTTCCAAAATTACATTTAAAAAGCCTGGAATGAAAATACAATATAAAAAAAAATATATATATATACTGTGTTCCTCACTACTATAAACTAGTCGTTTTTACACTGTATTATTGTATGTAATTAATAATTGTGTTATATTCCACCCTGGGCCCTTTTCATTGAAACCTAGCTTTTTTATTAAAACGTTCAAAGCAGGGTAGTTTGACAGGGAAGGGTTGGGGGTGAAAATAGCTTCAATGATATAGACCTTTAAACGTTAGATTTCAAGTAAGGTATACATTCACAAAGTCTTTGTGCCCTTTTTAAATATGAGATGAAAGGGGCACGTTTACATATTTTACATGTGTGCCCTTTTCTAAGATGGTGAATTTTCAAATCATGCATGTTGTTGAATATATCGTATTCAGTTCACTATATATATATATTAATTTGTTTCTGTACACATGTAGAAAGAGGTCCTTATGAAATGACAAAACATCGAGTTTCTCTTCTTTTGTGCTTATGGGTAAACCCTTTTAGGGAATCTGACACGTAATCTACTGTAATGGAAATTGAAGTTAGCATGAAAAGAAAGGAGACATGACTCATTCGAAAAGTCAACATCTTACAGCGCGTTTTATTATTTATTCTTCTGGCTAAGTAAATACAAAATTGGTAATGAATAGATTCAACTGTATAAAAACTAGCGGAAACTCTCTTCGTATGATCAATTTAGACCTAAATTTTCAATTTAGATGTCAGAACTGAATTTATCAGTTGAAAATTATATGACAGGTAATATGTAACAATCTTTATTCTTTACTCAGAATAAACCACAAGGCTTTTACAAAGTAGTCTCATCACAATTTTCAAATTAGTAAAATTAGATCAATGACTTATTAACAAAATTAACTGCAAAAAAATATTTATCATGTGTTTATCCTAAACAAACTTTTACCTGTAGAATTACAAAATAATATGATTCAATAATCCGATAATTATAGCAGCTAACTCAGGAATTGCTGACCTAAGACAGATATTAATTATGAATAACCTTAACCAATAATGTATTGCAGGTCATCACACATTCATATATCATTATGACTTATGACTTTTAATGCTCTTGTAACTGTTGAGAACTGAAAGTTATTACAAAGTGTCACACTACAGGACATCATAGATGTTTGCGGTCTTTATCGACAGAGAATCCTCAAATGTTTGACGAATAGTATGTCTATTTGGTTGTCAGTTGGCTTGACCTAAATACGCAACGTCAGTCCATCTGACATGACTAGAAAACTAACTGGGGTTTTGAACCAACCAACTCCCGACTTCCATTACACATACAATGCAAAAGCTACCCTGATGTACTCACTCAAAACCTTATTGGGTGTAAGTGGTACTCTGCCCAGTCTCTTTCATAGATGTTTTCTGAAATCACTCCAGCAAAGCCATTAAATAGCTTGTCAGGGCTACACATTCACACACACATGCACACGCACACACACACACACACACACACACACACACACACGCACACACGCGCGTGCGCGAGCACCTCTCTCCACCACTGACCCGTTTCTTTCCCTTTTCTATTTCCTGTCTGACTGCCACCATAACAGACTCTCTTTAATCAGGACAGGAAAACAATAGATGTCAACCGTTGGAGTGAACTAGAGACAAGAGGAAAAGAGAATGAAATAGTTATAAAGGTATATATAAAAGTAGCCCACTGCCAATGCAGCAGCCTGGGCGAGACTTGGAGGAGTTAGTGTTGTCAGGCTGAATGTAACCTGACGCACACAGGAGTTAAAGGGAAAAGTCATTAACTTGGTGAGGAGGATACACCTGTCATGATAGAAGTAACTTATTTCCTGTACTGAGGTCCAGGGCATGTTTTTTGTGATGAGCAGCACTAACACAATGTCCTCTCTTACGTCTCCCTATTTCTGTTGATTTGTCTTAGCATTGTGCTCTTCGTCTGTTTGTATTCATACATTACACGTGCAGTTGTGAAGTTAGTTTGTTTTATTGATTAAAGCAACTAAAGGCAACTTTTTTGTATTCATGTATTTTCAATACATTTCATCTAGCACATTGTAATGTCCATGGGAGAATAAAAAAATCGTGGGCCAGATCAGTCCTCTTGAAGTCTTAATATTTAACTCTAATTTTGCCTGCCACCGGGCACGATCTCCAGCGTAACTGTGACAAATTGCCTCATGGCACAAGGAAGTGTGTCACTAAATCAGGAAGAGATGCCCGTATTTGGGGTATAGTCGTTGATCATGCTTGCAATATGCAGTGACCACGCGCATTCTGCATGTCTTCTTTGCGACGGTTTGGGAAAACAATTACACTAAGCAAACGTTAGGGCTCGCCAAAATCATCTCCTACAGAAAAAACTGCCTCTAGTGACTTTAATTAACATTATAATAAAAAAACGTTTTTAAATATATATTCACAAATACCTGTACTTCCTGCCTTTCTATTATTATTGCTTATTGTTTCAGATACATTGATTATAATTTGTAGCTAGATCGATCAAGTGAAAGACACAAAGAACTAACATGTAATTACTTATAATGAACACTCATTTCACCATCTTCATTTACAATTACCATGGAAACCGTTGCAGATCACCTTTCAAACATACACAAGCCCAAGCCTTTTCTCTGTCACGTCATGTAACCTAATGAGAAATTCACTGTGTGAAGTACAGTGACAGAGCAAGTGTCAAGTGGATGCTTCTATCCATCCCAATTAGATTAGGATTGTGACGGGCTGACTGACCGACTGCTGAACTGACTGGCTGACCGACTGGATTCCCATTGAGGAGCGATGCCACAAGGGTTTTTCACGATATGAGTCATTGCTGTCACCAGTCATTCCCCCTATTATGGATTAACACCACCAGACCTCCTGCCACCACAGACTCATACAGGTCAATAGGTGTTAGGAATTGGCTCGGAAAAATCAGGGGGGTGTCCGTATACAGTCAAAGACTGTGTCGGGCTGTGGTGACGTAAATCTATATCGATGACATTAATGTGTTATGCACGTGTATGTTTATTTGACTTTATAAGAACATGTGGTGGTTTCTAACTTCTTCTGGTATGTATTTGTGTGATAAAATTTTTTATCTTCTGTTTATTTAGTCAGGAAAATGCAGTAAAATGCTTTTTGAAACGTCAAATATGACTTTCTGCATGAACTATGTGACTATGAACTATCTGTTCCTACAGACAGCGAGCCAGTCGACAGTAGGAAAGGCTAACTGTCCCCCTAGGGGATTGAACACCCAGCCAGGTACAGCCTTAGTGACGCACAACCCAGTAGCTTCAGCCACTGTCGACTCGGTACAAAAATATATCCCTGACACACACACACACACACACACACACACACACACACACACACACACACACACACACACACACACACACACACACACACACACACACACACACGGGTTCAGTCTCAACCTAAGATACGGATTTAAGGCATTTATGCAAGAAAACTCTTTTCAATCTAAAAGCAACCACACGATTATTATTTTTTATATGTAGCACTAAAATTTAAAGGCCTACAAAACCATTTCGGCCAGCCTTGGACTGTGTGTTATGGTTACGTTGTCACATACGGGAGATGAATAACTCACTGTACCTAGTCAAAGTACCTTCCTGCTTTTTGACATGGTATTACCAGCAACAGTGGGGCTGTGGGTAATCTCACCAGGTTTGTGGAGAGGGACTTTGACGTGACAGCCAAAGTGAGGAGACAGTGTGTTACTGAGATCAGGAGTGGCAGTGCTCTTTGGTCCTAATGAGCAGTATTGAACCTCTCCACACCAAGTGGCCTCACAGGTCATGGACACGGACACACACACACACACACACACACACACACACACACACACACACACACACACACACACACAAATACATACAGACCTACACATCCACACACACGCATTCACATTACTCACATTTTCACGTTGCACAGGCATTCTCAAGCCTCAACCCATATAACACAATATTATTAACACCTACACTGATAATGCTTAATCCTAAATGTGATTAAGTTTCATCAAATTCCCCTGAATCACTGAAGCCATAAAGCACGGTCAGAATGAGCAGTTCGGAACCATCTTCAAATCACATTTCAGCATTTTTACACAATGGCGGTGGGCTAGTGGATTCTGCTTAATTAAAACGATTGTCCATTACTTTTATTTACTGTAAGCAGCAAGCATGAAGACCACATCCCTCCATATTCCAATAGGACTACGTTGCCAAGACTGACGTCTCGGACAGTAAACTTTCTTATTTCTTCATTATTGTAAATGTGAAATATCTAAGTTGCAAAGCGTCCATCATGAAGGACTAAGGTCATAAACGACTGTAAAAACATGCATACCAACAGCATCTACAGTACATCTATATATTATATACCTTTATATATAGTTCTCTCTCTCTCTCTCTCTCTCTCTCTCTCTCTCTCTCTCTCTCTCTCTCTCTCTCTCTCTCTGTGCTCGTCTATCCTTTTCACAGTCATCGTTAAACGAGTGCAGTTGAATCGTAGGCGAAGCCGCCGTAGGTAATCCCAGGTTCCAGGGCTCCACTCTTCAATTACTGTGAAATCACTCCAACCGTTTTCCTCACCCTGCAGACTCTTTTAATCCAACGCCTCTCTTCCCCCTCTTCTTCCGTCACTTCCTCTCCTCCCCTTTGTCTGATAGGATGCACAACTTCGAAGGT
The DNA here is from genome assembly GCA_026901105.3 of Galaxias olidus. Taxonomy (NCBI): domain Eukaryota; kingdom Metazoa; phylum Chordata; class Actinopteri; order Galaxiiformes; family Galaxiidae; genus Galaxias; species Galaxias olidus. Next base: position 68,108 of record JAPMUY010007096.1, read on the forward strand.
AACTACTGCAGTGCACTTCACTAGAACATTTCTTACTTCTCGAGCGACGGAATCAAAATTGAAAAAAAGAGTACCAAAAGCTGATTGTTCTGTGCGTGTGAGTGTGCTGTGGAACACAATCTGTCAGCTACAGGTCTCTTACATCATCTTGAGGAACGCAGGCTGTGCTAGCTGAGTTCCCCTTTGCAACACAAATGAATTCTTGAGAATAAAGGGGTACAAGTTTTAGCTTCAATTTAACGCATCCATCAAGGTGCTCAGGCTAATTGTTTAGTGACTGAGAATTGATTCCACTATATAAAAATATGTAAATGAAATTAGCTCGAAAGGATTACAACAAAAACTCAACATTGTACTGGTAGTTCACCAAGGCACATGCGAGACGTGCGACTACGAATGTGTGAATCATGATCTGGGTCATTCTGCCACTGCGTTTTGACAGCCGTGCGTACGGACTACGTGAATGCAGAGAGTTTTCTCCCGACCTATAGACAGGGTCCACCCCGGGACAGAGAGGACCGGGTGGTGACGCTGTGTGGAACTCAACACAGCGCTCTCTGCAAGAACTCAAAGTGACAGCACGGCGAGAACGCAGCAGCCAAAGGGCCAGGCATGCTTTTCTCATTCCGGCTCAGCGGGCAGAACAGCGAGCTGGTGGGCCGACTCCTTTAATGGGTCCTGTGGAGCAGTTAAACAGAGACTGGAACAGGAATCATCACCTCAACCGTCTCCGGGAAGTGAACTCACAACAGGGCAACAATCACTGTGCAAGGGCTAACAATGTTTTGTTTTGTTACTTCCATGTTTGGAATGGAGACCTTGTCCATCCTTTCTGTGTCGCTGGTTACCCGTTGTTTGCCCGGGGCAGGGGTTAGTGGCTGAGGGCAGACTGGTTCTGTCCAGTCAGCCGGCCAGACGCCCTCAGCCCTGTGAGACAAAGCAAAGAGGGCTGTGTGCTCAGTGGAGCAGGAAGGGTTGGGTTCCTCTCAAAGGACACACATAGCCTCTGTGTGAGGCCAGGGGAAATGTTAGACAGAGAGAGAGAGAGAGAGAGAGAGAGAGAGAGAGAGAGAGAGAGAGAGAGAGAGAGAGAGAGAGAGAGAGAGAGAGAGAGAGAGAGAGAGAGAGAGAGAGAGAGAGAGAGAGAGAGAGAGAGAGAGAGAGAGAGAGAGAGAAGAGAGAGAGAGAGAGAGAGAGACTGTCTTTGACTGAGAGAGAGAGAGAGAGAGGGAGAAAGAGTGAGGGAGGGAGATATATTACGAGACGGGAAGATAGAGCCAGGAAGAGACGAGCAGAAGAAAAAAGGCATTTTGAAAGTACAGATAGAGAGAGAGAGAGAGAGAGAGAGAGAGAGAGAGAGAGAGAGAGAGAGAGAGAGAGAGAGAGAGAGAGAGAGAGAGAGAGAGAGAGAGAGAGAGAGAGAGAGAGAGAGAGAGAGAGAGAGAAATTTGCAGAGGTTGAGAAACTATAGAAAGGTATAGGGCTCATCATTAAGATAAAATTGATTTGTAAAAGAACTCTGGTTCCATGGGGGTTGCCAGGTTCCTATTGTCACCCCCTCTACAGTGCACCTGACAGGCGCAGCAGGACGAAAGACATCAAAGGGCGGGAGATCCCGTCGGCCTACACTGGCAACGCCTACTCTCATGCCTTTAACAGGGGGGTGGGGGGTTGCACGTGTCCTGTATTGACAGTCATGGTGAAACAGGATCCTCTGTTAAAAATGAAATGCAGTGGCTGCTTTGAAAGGCAGGACTGCTAGACGGGGAGTAGACAGACAGAACAGAGGGTGCCGAACGGATAAGTGAATGGAGGTTGACAGAAGAGAGGGATGTAGAGGGAAATATCTGTACACGTGTGAGCAGACACACGTGACATGGATGGAGTGAGAGGCAGAGAGATAGAGAGAGAGAGAAAGAGAGAGCGAGACAGGAGGGCTGATAAAAAAAACCATAAAGGGCAAATAAGCTGGTCAGGGAAGTGGCGTATGTAGGTCATCGATTTAGAAATATCTGCCGGCGAGAAAGGACGAGGAAGAGTAACTTCTGAGATCAAAAGGAGCCAGGACCAAAGGAGGAGGGGGAGCAAAGGCAGACGACAAAGACGGGAATTGCGAACATGAATGATCAAAATGAAAGGACAGGGAAAAAAAGAAGGGTACAAAAAGATGATAGGACGAGAAGTGAGAAAGAGCAAAGACGGATAGAAGGAGGAAAAGTAAAAAGCATAAGAGAAGATCGATTGACCCCTTGACGTAGTTATAGTCTGCTCATGAGTGCAGAATGGCTGAATACCTGGACCTGGAACAATATCACACCAGTATCATTGGAGAGTACTGAAGTGTTCAAATCATCTGACCTAGGTAAAAGTACAATGTAAATGGAACGATGTTTTACTTTACTATGTTTTATTCGATGTATTTTATGCAGCAAAATCTTTGCTATGTTGTAATCGATGGTAACTCTCGATGAGGATGCTTATAACCCCGTTCATTAATATGATTTGCTGGACATTGACTGGACTACAGCTGCACTGAGTCACCACTCAGTTTCCCCACACTGCCTTGCCTTCCTCTGCCACTCACCACCACCTCATTCTAAATCTCTTTGGTGACAAACATCCTTCACCTGCACTCTGTCTGCAGCCTACGGCCGCTTTGGAAATGGTGTGTCCAACCGCTTCCACGTTGACTGTACTTTGACCCAGATCACAAATAATAATTACTCCCAGATTTTCTTCTACACCAACAGCACCTGGGCTAGATTAATCCCGGCAAACTGATCCCAAGGGACACAGAGAGTGGGAGACAGGCAATATGCTCAGACACGGACGCAGTCTGGATAGTATAGACCACCGATATAAATAGACACGATTATAAACAAATGAATCAAGATCTCAGATTTCTATGTGTGTGAATTGGTCTTTGCATTATTTTTGTCCCCCCTGGTGTGTGTGTAAGTGTGCAAGTGTGTGCAACATTGTGCATTAATAGTGTGTTGCCCAACTTCAGCAGTTCTACCAGGAGACCATGAGTGACCCCTACAGGTTGCAGACTCAACTTGTTGCTGCATCCATTCCTCATGGGAAGGAAGAGTGGACAGGTCCAAGCGTCAATGGGTCAATTGCTGATGGTTTAGGATAAACCAAGTGTGTGTGTGTGTGTGTGTGTGTGTGTGTGTGTGTGTGTGTGTGCGCAATCACGCTATTTGTTTTATCTGACACAAACAGTGCAGCATGTTCCGTAGATATACCAATGAAGTTAACTATATCACCTGTCCTTCCCTTCAGGCCAAGTGTTTGCCCTTGGTGCCGCAGTGACCTGTCCGTTAAACGAGTGAGTTCACACGTTCTGCCACTCGGAGCAGAATGACATGAGGCTGTGCCGCCACAGAAGTGTTTGTCTGACACGTCGGGAGCAACAGTCCCCATAACCGCTGACCAATGGCTTGAACCGATGAGGGGTTGTTGTGGGGATGTGTTTGTGAGTGTGTGACATTAGTTACGTGTTCTTCTGCCAACTCAACTGCATGCTTGAGGTATGCCGTCTACCAAATCTTCATGTAATTTCAGGTGACCACAAATGTTAGATTTGACTCATTGTAAGGCTTATGTAACACAAAGAGCTAGGCTTGGTCATGTTGGGGTAGTGTTGGCCTAGTGTGTAGAACTGTTACCTGGAAACCAAAAGAACATGAGTTCAAATCCCACCTGGGAAAACCACCACTACTGTGCCCTTGAGCAAGCCAATCAACCTTAAGTTGCTCCAGGGTGACTGCCCCTGTAATTTCATTGTAAGTCGCCTTGGATAAAAGCGTCTGCTAAATGACTGTAATGTAATGTAATGCAATGTTACAAAACCTCTTCCCCATGTGGAATCAGCAAACGCATCACAGGGAAATACCTCATAGATTTGCAGCGTGAGTGGAAGATTTGGAAGAGTGGAAACAATTTCCAACTTCATGTTTCCAACTTCATGAGATCTAATGCCCACGACCTTCCAAGACAGACGATAAACCAGGGATTTGATGATAGCCCTACAATTGTATAGTGAGATTTGTACCTAAAAACAATGTGTGACACTTTGTCCATTCAATCTAGAGGCCTCTTTCTATTTTATGTTTTGTGTTTTTGTCCTTGCAATTATTCGCTTTGATAGCAGTAATTCAATTTTCTTTCTTAAGGAGACGATAAAGCTACAGTGTTGGGCAGGTCGACTTGTAAGCGCTTATGACGGAGCAAGCAACCAAGGAATATGACAGCCCTCTATTAAAGCACTTTTGTTGCTTGGAACAGAGAAAACGTGTGTGTGTGTGTGTGTGTGTGTGTGTGTGTGTGTGTGTGTGTATGCCTACGTGCAGATCAGAGACTGATGAAAGATCTTGAGGGAATGCGCCACAGTCAGCTGTGGTCACCATAGCAACCTCTACATGCACAGAAGCACGCACACATGCCCTATAGACTCTCTCTCTCTTTCTCTCCTCTCTCTCTCTCTCTCTCTCACACACACACACACACACACACACACACACACACACACACACACACACACACACACACACACACACACACACACACACACACACACACACACACACACACACACACACACACACACACACACCTAGATGACGACCAGTGTTGGAAAAAGACAAAAACAGACACTTTGAAAAGTGTGTAGCACATTATATAGATTTAAAACGCAAAACCTTTCTTCTGAATCAATCAAATATAGAGTATGACCCGGCCTAAACCATTAGTTTAGCACGCGCTAAAACATTTGTTGTGTTAGTGTGGTTGCACTCACACACGGCATGCGTGTGTTTGTCCAGATGTCACTCATTTGCTCTTTTCATTCAACACAAGACTAATGTTGACAGTGAAAGAAGCAGACTTCCTGCTGGAGTCAGGGATGGTCGTTTGACATGACTGAATGTTTGTTGTGCTGTTTCTATTTGTTTCTGAGTTTCTATTGACCTCCTGTTTGCCATCCATCATGCACATGTCATGTACAGAAGGGGAGCAGGTAACCCAGTGCACCAAGACTGGCAGGTGCCTTTCAGCGTATTCGAAGATAGTGAGATGCAGCCTTGGTCAAGATAAAGGCCATCCAGAGAAAGGAAGCCTTTGCCTCATTACTTTTTCCGAAGACAACACATCAATGGACTGTGAACAGATTGATTAGAGGTGAAGCTAGCGGCGTGACATGACGCATGACCGACATAAGGAGCAGGCATTCTCCAGTGAGCCTTAATAAGGGAACCCCCCCCCCCCCCACCCCCCCATTCCAGGAAGTAAAACAATTGATTGGGTTGGTAAGACGGAACCAGACAAGCTTTAGTTTGGATAAGCTTGCGTCAGCGGCGTGAGCTGTGACGATATTCCCGAGGCTTATCAATCTCGTGGTCCTCGCTGACTCTGTGCAGGTGTGAGAATGCTTCGCCGTTCGTCCGCCGCAGCGCTGAGTCAGGACCAGGTGACGTCTGAAGCCTAAACAACGGCGTCCCTGTTTGAGACGGAGGCTCGTTAAAGCTGTCGGCTGCTGGTGAGTGGTTTAGAGGCCGCCTGCTGAGAGGGACGACACAGTTGGCTGCTGGCACTCAGGTGTGGGACGCCGAGAGAGTTTCGCTTTAGGCGGCGCGTGCGTGCGGTGCATGCCATGCAACTATTGGGTGACTTGCATGCATTGGCGGTTCTCACTGTGCCCGCGTGTTAAGTATGTGTGTGTTTGTGTGTGTGTGTGTGTGTATTTCTCCTGGTGTGCCTACTATAGTGTGTAGTATATAATGTGTCTCAGCAGAGAATGCTGATCCGAACAGGCCTTTACGACTCTTTATTCCTCCGTCACTGGGACAGAATGACACACTCGATCCTTGGCAGACACGACCCAGAGTGACACAGCGTCACCCGTGCCAGTCAGTAAGGGCAGAGGCTGTGTCAGAGCCAGTGTCACCAAGTCAAGCCTGCACCCATTCAACTGCGGCAGGAACAATACATCCCAATTAACCAGCTACACGTCCCCTAGACGTCAAGCAATTGCGCTCGGAATCGTTAGACCACAATAAACAGAACAGGTCATCTACAACACGACGTGTTCCATCTTTGGCGCTACCCTCCCCTCCTCGTGCGTCACGTAGCCCACTGACCCAGATACTGGGGACTGGGCACTGGAAGCGGCTTCGCCCCGATCACACTGCGCACGGCAAAATGCTTGCACTCCGGCGGAAGTCATTCGTTTTCAATGAGGGTCATCCACGCCGCTGCGATTCAACTGCCGACCAAGCTGCCTTGCGGAACCGCATCCGCATGCGTTGGGTATTTTCATCTTTTGTGTTGTTTTGCTGTACCACAGAAGAAGAGCACATTTTGTAGATTTCAAGCAAGTCATTATGGGATACTGATGCGGGATACGTTATGACAGCAAAATACACTGGCTTGAAATGTACGATTTCCTGGTTAATAAAAAAAAAAAGCTTCTCTCCATCTTGCGTGGGGTTTGGTCTAGTCGTGCGTCAAGTTGCAATGATTGCGTAAAAACAATGAAATGCCATGCGCAGTGTGAATGGGGCGTTAGGGGCTACTCTTATTTAACCCCCCGCCCAAAAAAAATAGGCAAGATCAATTATTACCGCAGAGTTGGTTATTAGGGTAGTGTAGCTGAGGAAAATGTGTCAAAGGTGAGTGAGAGAGATATCCTGGCTTAAGGTTTTTTATGAAAGAAGGCAGTGAATCCAGAACAGCAAGCAGCACGACTCACTCACCCTCTTATTCTTCTCTCTCATAATACACTGGCACATACACACACACACACACACACACACACACACACACCCTTGTGGCATACTAACCTGCCCTCCCTGTGAACGTTATCAGAACAATCTTACCTGACCCACTGACCAACATACTTCGAACACAAATGCCAAAGACAGAAATGTATGTGTATTTCAAACATTTCTCAAAGAGTAGTATGTTGGAAAGCCTCACTCAGGCCATTTCAGCAGACTCCCTACTAGACTTTATGGAATTATTCACTCCTTTGTTGCCAGTAAAGCAGGGCAAAATAAATCCTAATTTATAGTTTAATTATATTATACAACCACTCTTTTGATGTCAGGATACTAGAGCGACAAATCCAAATTTTTTGTATTCATTTGGGTCAGTAGAGCACACGCCTTTGTGCCTTTGCCTCTCTGAGGTCTCATGCAGAGCGCCCTGTCTATGTGCTCCTATAGCCCACCCTCTGTTGGTTCTGAGTCAGCAGGCTTCCTGTAGTTTAAGACACAACAGACCTTTCAAGTCTACTATTAGACACATGGGGCGCTTTGCAGCCTTCACATGATTGAAAACGGGGCATCAACACCAGAAAAGTAGGACAAGATGTCTCAAGGTATAGATGTGGATGACAGACACATTTTTCTAAGGATATTTTTGTAGAATGGACAGTGACTTTTTCTTGGTCAAATGGATATTGAAAATATGGGAGCTTTTAAGTTTAGTGACAAGTTAACTTCCAAAGGTTTAGGAAAACCATGTCCAAACAATATTTCAGCAAACATTGAAACATTCAAAACCCTCACTATTGTTAATATTATTAACCAACTAACTATTCAGCCAACAGTAAAAGTAGGTCACTGGACACGCCTTGGAGACAGACACGTGAAGGCCTGTCAGTTGTGTCTCAACGGTATTAATCGATTTACTGCCAACACACAAAAAGACAGGAGAAGGTGGCGCTGCCCTACTGTGATATCATTTGTGAGACTTGTGAGTGAGAATGAGCTGTAGTCTAAAGAGGGGATCATGTGCAAAACCACAGGCACTTAAGTCAAATTAAATTCATTAGCCCATTGGGATCATTCAGCAGAAAGACTGATAAGTAATTTACAAAGAAAAGCAAATTACCCAAGAAACATACAGCCTTTTACTGAAAAATCAACAGTACGGTGTAATCTATATGTGGCATGTGATGGATCTTGCCGGATATTGACGCAAAACAAAGGTGTTACACATGTACACATGTACACGTACACACGCACACTCTCTCACACACACACACACACACACACACACACACACACACACACACACACACACACAAACGCAAGCAGCTACAGAGAAGAAGATTGACAGGAGATGGTTATGTTCAAATGGGTGAAGGCTCCCCTTTGTCAGGCTGTAAATTGGGCAGCGTAGAGCCAGGCTCCTTTCTGGTCAAGCCAAGAAAAGACTGACCAATGTGGCGCTAAGAAGCACTCAGGAAATGTTTGGCCTACATTCACAGTGGGACACTTTGTCAGTTGTCATACACACACAATGACGTTAACATCGCTCTGATTCCATGACTCATTCGGTCCTGTCACTGTCTAACGTACCGTATTGTCTCCTTGGGTGAGACAGTGAAAGAAGTCACTCCAGAACTGCCAGTTTGTATGCACACGTCTGTGTCTGCGTTTGTGCGTTTGTGCGATAGAGGAAAATGATCGGTTTTTCACTTTGCAAGGTCTTGGGTTCTAAACAAAACGATTAGGCATTAAGTCTCGGGAACCCAAACTATGTACTTCAAGTAAAATCACCTCCTCTGTCTACTTAACCTCAGTAAAGTCTTTTTTCACACTCTCACTCATTATTTCACAGACTAACATCAATGACAGATTTATTTGAATTGTGCTTTGGACCCAAGACCAGCAAGATTCTTAACAGAAGCTCTTCACACGGGGACAAACATTCTGTATTACCTGGGAATGCCAGTCATCTGCATGTTAGACAGTGGATGCAATGCAATAAAGAGTTCTAAATGGAAAAGTGCATTATTGTGTATTGTGAATGTGCTGGATTTTCTGTATATGCGGAGTGTGTGTGTGTGTGTGTGTGTAACAGCTGGTATAGAACCCCACTCTAAATCTAGTCCTAATGTTTTTTTGAGTTCTTTCAGCTCCAAGAGTATACGCATGTGTTATTTGTTCACTCAGGTTCCTTTTCATCTAGAATTCTACTTTGTGTCAAGGAACTGTACACTTTCATAACTGGTTAACAATCCATCCCACACATGTTCTCTCGGTCACACATTTTTGTGAGTACCTGAAGCAGCGGATGTAGCTGTAAGACTTTTTCCTCTGAAGCCAGAACTATAGGAACACAGGCAGCAGGGGAAAAGCTTTTAACTCTCACCTAGAGATGGATCACACAGTGTTGCTTGGATTATGAAATGTAAAAAAAAGAAAAAAGAAAAGAAATATAAGAGCACTGCTGCTGGCGCGTTTAGAAACAGGATGTAGTCTACCGATAAGAGTACTTAGTGAATTTAGAGGAAACACACCAATAAATGTTGGCAATTAAGGATTCAAACAGGTCACGTAATCTTCCATCATATCAGTGTTCTCAGATCCTACAGTGGATTACGCTTGTAACTCAGAGTGGTGAGACATAAATTCAGTAATAGATGCTGGGCGCAATTTAATAACGACCCATTTCCTGTTACTTTCCAATCAGCTATCGGAATCAACGCAGTAACTAATGCTTTTGAAAATGCAAACACACAAATTAGTTTTATAAGGGCAGATTTCATCACAAACACAATATATACAAATAAGCAGTATGATCATATGCTGTTTGTAATATTATCAATTTATTTAGGGAACTGTTGGCAAACTAAATAAATCATATTGACAACAAAACATACCTGGTCCAAGGAAAACTTCTGTCTGTTAACAAAATAGATAACTACATTACAAAGTGTGTCTTCGGTAGAATGAATGGCAATTTAAGTTGTATTACGGGGTCTTAATACTGGGTAATTGGGTTGTTTTCTGCTGTGCAGGCTAAGCCAACCGGAATAGAGTATGGGAACGAGATACTCAGAAATTACAGAATGGAGCAACAAAAACAAACCAAAACCTTGCTTATCAAAGTGTAAAAGGTCCGAGAGGTTTCACAAGGATGTCTACATGTGCCGTGTATGCTGAGCTTCATCTAGCTTACTAATACCATTATCTGTCCTGCTAAATACAATTTGTATTACCGTCTGTCCACTCAAACTACCCTTGTTTTTCGTCCCTACACAGTAACGGAGGTCAAAATAGAGCCACCTCCGTGCTTCTGGCAGAGAGAAACCATGTCAACGGTGGTAAACAAAAGCAGCCCCCATCCCTCCTCTTCCGAGGAGCGGAACGGGTACAGATCAGCCTTCACCTGGCGCGCTGCATCACAACAACAACAGAACAGAGTGGAAACAGCGAGGGGGTTGAGCAAGACAGAGAGAGACAAAAAGAAAAAGAAAAAGAGTGGGACTAGATCTACAGCAGCTGATCAAAAACAAACTCTTACAAGAAAGACGGCATATTACTTACTCAGCCACGTTAGGACATATTTATTCACAGGGGAACGTGCAACTCAAACGGATCTCTGTTTGGTAGCCGAGCATTTACATAATTTGTGCACTCTCGCATATATTTTTGTACCAAAATCAAGAAATTCTCCCAAAACACCTCACAATCACAATATATGCCTAATTATTTGTTCATCCTAATGGTCCAAGCAACTCAGAAATGTTGCTTTATTTCTATAACCTCCTGTCCCTGGAGGAAGAGATGCAGTTAGACTCCTGACCAGCAGGAGCAGCGTTTTCAGAAGTTGAGACATAATTATGACTGTCAGAAGCGATTTCAACTTGATCTTTGCAATGCAGCAGTCTGGCAAGTTCTCCGCCACAGTGGGCGCGGCCTGTGGTCAGTTGTTCGGTATGGGCGTATTACAGTTGCCGTGGTAAATGTAGACGGGTCCGTCGCAGCGGTAGTAGAGCTGGAACACGTCGCCGTAGCCGTGCTCCCTCCACCAGGTGCACAGCTGGCGGTTCCAGCCGCACTCCAGCGCATGGAAGAGCTGCGGGTGCTCCATGCCGATCATGGTGAAGAAGTCCTGGTCGCCCAGGTGACCCCGGAAGCGGTACTGGTCGGCCAGCTTGGCCACGTTGCCCGGCTCCAGCAGCTGGTTGTAGAGCTGCGAGGAGCGCATGGCCCCCAGTTCCAGTAGCATCACCCCGCTGTTGAAGCCCGGCAGGCCCTCTGGGGGAGGCTCCCCGACCTTGGACTGGGGGTTCTCCTTACGGTACTGCCAGAAGGTGTGCCTGCCAAAATATATGAATAAACAAATTGTCCATTCATATTATTAGTGGATACAAGTCACATTATTCAGCCCATTTTGAGGCATCAATAGATAGGGAAAAACTGAAAACAAGTAACTTAATTTTCTACATAATAACGAGCTTATATGTACATTTTAAGTACTGCAATTTGGTCATAAAAAAAACACTTAAGACCACAAAGATCTGTGCAAAGAGGCCAAAAATATGTTATTTAACAACTTCATGATTAAAACCCAAAGGTATCAGCACTACCATGACGTACATGCAAACCACTGGTGAAAAAGTCTCACTCTGACGTGTGTTATAAAGATACAGCTATCTCTGTAATCTGTGGAGCGTTTCACTTTAGGGCTGCAATACAAATGGCATCAGTGCCCAAAAACAGGAAGAGAATTACACCGGGGGCCAAACGAGAGTGCCAACTCAGCACGTAGCTCTGCCAACAGAGTACAGTAAAACGCCGTTGCCGTACATCACAGAGTCTGTCCTACCTATAATGCTGACTCAGCACTGAACGAGACATAAAGAAAATAATAGCCATTGTAAAAAAAAAAGAAAAAAAAAGAAAAATGCTTTACAAGACTCCAAGTCTGCTATGATAGCTAGATGAGCAAGCTAGATTACTGTAAATTATGAGTTTTTTTCCCTGCCACAAGTCTGTGACGTGGCTATGCCGTAGCCTTCTGAATACCATCTACAGCTGCTAAAACACTAGCCTAACTTCACGGTCTGGGGAGATTTAATCAGGCCCTATATTGAACGTTGGCTTGGTGGTTCTCCAGATACTTCCTAATGTCAAAGCCTGCTTCTAGTTTGACTGAAGAATGTGAGGCCAGCTGCCTGGCAGTCGGGCAGTTTGTTCAGCTGCGGTTAGCCGGAAGGACCGGATTGAGACCCTCTCTACTGGTTTAACTCCACACTGCCCTCTGCAGGTCACTGGGGACCATACACTCTTTTCTCTCCTCCCAGCCCATAGGCTAAGACTCACTGTGGGGCGAGGGGGCTAGGGTTACATTTGCCCCTCCAGGCCACAGGGCTTAGTGCTCGGTCAGTGAACAGGAGAGGAAGCCCACACCTGCCAAGCTTCTCTCATAAGCTCTAAAGAGGAAATCCACAGCTTGGCTCAGACCCGTAAGGTCAGGAAATGCCTGGGTAAACGTTGCGAATGGGTCGGGATCTATCTGTAGGAATTTCTAAATGAGGACAAATGCTAGGCAAACAGTCAGAGGATGCAGGTAAAAGAAGATATAGCACTCATCTAGTGGAAAGACAGAGCTGGACTTGTGATTGGGTGTAGAAATACATAGCACCAACATATGGCAAACCTTTTAGTCCATTAGCCTAAGGGCTGTAATTTAGTGTGGCTAATAATTGCCAATCTTCAGCTCTAAGGAAGATTTTGCCAAAACCGATCAGGTGCATCAGTTGTTTTGTTGTTGCTGTTTTTACACACATTCTCCAGTATATTAAGTTCTTAGGGCTGAGGCTTACTGGCGTTCCTTGTATGTCGGAGCAGTCCCTTGAGTCCAACAGAAACATTCAACTAAAGTCACAATTAAGACGAGCAACCAGACTCAATCCCTAAACCATCCCCATCACCATGACCCCTTCAGCTGGTCCTATCTCTCCTCCTCTTCTGCCCATGCTTGACGATGAGAACTTCAAAGGAGGAGCCAGGGCTTTCAAGGATATTCCAGTCTGAAGTTGGAAAACGAGTTTGCACTGAGAGTACTCTGCACTCTCTTTCTCTCTCTCTCCCACAGATATTACACGTGGCTGCGGTGGCCAGGTTTTTACGTAAGCAGAGGCAGAAAAAAATACCCACCATTTTGTCTTACTGTTCGTGACCCAACCTCTGAGAAAAATCTTTGGCATCCCTATCAGAAGAAGAGGCTGTAAGCAGATAGCAGGTGAGAAGGAAGGGCATCGCAAACTGTGTGGACTCCGATGAGCCAGCCACTGGCCTTTGGAGCACTGTATATTTAGGCAATTGCATTCTTTAAATAGATTATCATATTTTGGGAAATTTTATGGATTCTTTTTTTTTTTTTATATGTTTAGCGAAAATGTATTACATCATTTCTATGTTTGTGTCAACAGAACCTTTAGATGGATGTGCCATAGAAGCCTTTTCGGAGAAATCAGAATCACCTTGCCAACAACATGCACACTTGGTGGAATTCACTATAAAACACAGTCGGGATTACATAGACGATAATATTATAAACAGCGACACCATCAAGGTATAAGCATAACCAATGTCCCCCAAGATCTTTCTACTTGAATCTACGCTAAACCTTCTGGGACAACCTCTCTTGATAAATAAAAACCTGTCCCCATTTAATTTGTAATATTTCCACATTTCTACAGGGAACAAAGGTAAGATGTCTTCAGTCACATTTGTTTACATATATTCTTAGTATGATTGCCCTGGTTTTGCCTCTGTCCAGACCAGAAGACACACTGCGTCCACAAAATCACAAGCACGAATAATAAGTCTAACCACGCACACATTCTAGAACCGAAATAACTCAACATTTAGGCCAGCCTTCTGGAGCTATTTAAACTATTAAATATTCATAGAGAAAATGTTCTGTACAAGACGTGGGGCTGGAAGATGAATGTGATGGTGCCATCTAAATGGGGGAAGTCTTTTAACGGGCCAGTCAGCACACTCCGTTAAAGAATACAGATCACCACTTATCGTCATCCACCGCTCTGAGACGAGAGCGTAAGTGGAATTTATGAGCGTCCGCTCTACATTCAAAATGCTAATAAATTAGACTTGCTCCTCTGTGCATATGAAAACATCAGCATCAGTGGCAGGACAGTGAAGATGGGAAGATGAGAAGGAGTTTAGTTTGTAAGTGCCTCGTTTGTGGTTCAGGCAAAATCTAGCGGGACTGACAGACTCCAGTTTTCTCGCTACACTTTTATTACCGCTCTATAAATAGCATCGTGAGACTCCACGGACTTACTCACATAGTATCCTTCGTCGTCGTATTTCTACTCAAAGAAAATGGGGGATGAGAGCTAATGGCCCATTCGTCTCCCTTAAGTAAAGTCAGAGCGAAGGGTCTACGTGCGCAGTGCTACATATTTTGGGTAAGTGCAGGCCACTGGGGCAACATTTAAACAGCCTTCCCACCTCGCCACAGCGCTGATTTGACACCAGGGTCCGGTGTACAAAAGGAAGCAAAGTCACAGACAGCAAACAGTGTCAGGGCTGGAACTGAGGAACCATACTGGCAGCACTTAGCTTGACCCAGACTGGGGTGGGAGCTGTGATGGTAGAGGTGGCCACGTCTGGTGAAAAGGAAAATATCATTGTCAAGTGACAAGCGCTTTGTCTGCTTACAGACACATGTACACACACACAAACAAAAATCTTAAGCACATTATCTTGTTAGGTAAGCCCTAACGTCTAAGGTGAAAATGGTACTTACACAACATTCCTTACTGTAGCCAACTTTTCTTTAACTCATATGTGGAAAAGCCCAACGTAGAAAACAAAAAGCTTTTTTTGCAATCTTGATAAACTCAAGAAAAAAAAAAACTGTTTTCTGGGTGGGCCCATTAAAATATACCAAAAGCACCAAACGTGCATTTGAGGTCTCCCAATAAAGTTTTACATAAGGGAGCACAGGAGGAAGTGTTTAACACAGTGCTGCCTGGGCACATGTTTACAATTACCGGCTTATAAGACTTCTCATCAAGTCTCTCCAGTTAAATCCCAAGTCCCCGTTTTCAGCCCAAGCTCCAAAAGCCAAAATTAAGGAACATAATTAAGAGCTGCGTCTGCAGATGAGGTGGTAGAGGCGACCAGCATGAACGAAGAATATTACACAATGAAAGGAATTATTTACCTCGATCAGGGTCAGTTCCTTTGGGTCTAATTGGGTTGGGTAAGGGGGGGATGAGCACTTGATCTGCGACATCTTCCTCTAAACTAGCAACGTCTTGAGGTCTGATGACATTCCAGCTGGCCTGCGATGCAACCCTGTCCTCCATATATCTCTATACCTCTCTCCGTCCCTCTGATGCAGGGCCCTAAGATAATTGATGGGCCTCAAAATTGGCAAGGTACATGAGCCTTTGTACCAATATTTGTGTACCCTTAAGTATACATTTGTGTGGGGCCCAGATTTTTGATCCACTGCTCCTTTCTCTGCTGAGGCAATGAGCCAACTGTTATTCTGTATGGCTTCCTTACCTGATGTCTGAAGTCTCGCTTTGGGGGCACGCAGAACAAGAGCATTCGAAGGACAATCTGTACTGTTCCTTCATTAAAATCTGCCACACTACGTTGTTCAAAACAGGGAACAGGCTGATCTGAGAAAAGCAGCTAGTTAGTTAGTGGAGCAGAAAAGGACAAACAAACAAACAAAAAAACTTAATCAAAAACAAAGTGGCAAGTTTTTAGTCCTCTGTACCACAGCAGGAAGAGGCAATGAGAGTTTCAAGTGGGGAAAGTGAAAGAACCTGCCGGTTAGAGCAAGGCTTTTACATCTTATCTTACAATCACAAGACCTCGAGAGAGGACAACAAAGAAAGGCCCACGATGGAAGAGAAACGAGACAGGTTGAATGGGCAGCCTCCGTTCACCTCCCACTCGAAGCTACAACACGGTAAGCATCATGACTAACGCTGACCAACCACAGCGACCTTACCAAAGACCCAGTAGGTAATGACAATGATTATGACATGCAAGGTGATTCTTTGACACCGCACTACCGAAAGGGGCCTGTGGAGGAAGCTGATTGCACCGTTGATGAAGTGACTGGTAGGCGTGGGATGCAGCCCGCAGTCTGCAGGCAGGTAACTTCCTGCACTCCTGGACGATGTAATTATTATTTTTTAAGAATAATTATTTGTAATGATTATGTGTCATCACCCTTAACTCAATTGAAAAGGGGAGATGGGTAAGGTTTTTGCCAAATACGGTTTGAGATGTAGAGAAACGTCTGCCTCCCTGAGTGGATCACAAAGAAACATTGTGCCTTTGCCAACGGCAGAGCCTACAAACAGTGCGGGAGCAAGCTTCGCCTTGAGCCACAGTCCTTCACCTGAGCCCACGGTAGTCTAGTCTGACAGCGTTTTCAGGCACCAGATTCTCTGGCTCTTATATAAGCAGCTGGCGCTGGCTAGGGTTTTACAGCATGGAGGAGGACGCCACGGTCGGAGGCAGGAAGAGATGAAGCGTCTTCTCCTGTAATGAACTTTTCATGGAGGGGGACGTGTTCTGAATGAAAGGGATGAGACGAGGTGCTCTCCGGCATAAAGCTCCGTCCATTAGCCACACACTGGAAGAGGAAACAAGAGCCCTCCGCACTCAACCCCCGCGGATCACTTCAGCTGAGGTGGCTTTGCCGTTCACGAAAACAAACACACACGAACACACACACACACAGGGAAACCAATGAATGCAATCTGGAACTAATGTTATACAGTGCAAAAAAAAATAAATAACGTAACAGGAAACTACAAAACCAATACTTCAAAAGTACTGGCCTTACATAGTTAAAGGGAAAAAGACAATGACAACCACTGATATTTTACGGGATCTGCAATATTCCATGAAACTTTTAGTTTTTGGGGACTCACTAGATTTATTGCCAATGAGTTCGAGGCGGTTTTCCGGTCAGACTACATCGTCCTTGGGGCCTCTGCTGTGGCTCGTCCTAGCAAACTTCTAAATATGTCCACACATACACAGCTACATTTCCTAAAATAAATCATCCACGTATTCTCGAACATGAGTATTCGTTCGCTCACTTGTAAACTGACTCCACCGCAGCCTGCTAAATAATGATGGGCCCAAGGCCTTCAGGCTAGCATGCTGGTTGCTCCCCTTTCCACGTCACAATATGGTTGGGTACAAAAACACGCGAGCGCACACACACGCGCACACGTAGTACACGGTGGGAATCTCTGGAACCTAAACATGACACATTAACTCTACTGGGATCCAGTAAACTTAATGTAAGAATGTGGCCAGTAAACAACGTTAGCTTGTGCTGGTTTGAGGGTTTCTGTGCCAATCTGGCGAGGAACACGGGTGTCTCATCAGTCTAGGGGCCCAGAGAGGAGGTCTAGGGAGCGGACAGAGATAGAGATCTGTTTGGAGAAACCAGAGCCCTCTGTGACCTGCCAGGAAAGCTTAAGGATTGTGACTGTAATCGCTTCCCCTGAAACACAGCCCCACCACCAAGCACACAAACACAAACGTGCGTGGCTATACGTGCACACACACACACACACACACACACACACACACACACACACACACACACACACACACACACACACACACACACACACACACACACACACACACACACACACACACACACACACACACACACACACACACACACACACACACGATGTGACCTTTATAGGGAAAACAACATGGACGGGGACAGAGAGTCGGTACAACAGTCTCTCTGTCCCGTTTCCTGTGCTGACACTTAGCCTGTACGTACCGGAGCTGCCTCTACACAGAGGGGGTCATTACACAGGGAGGTCCGCAGGGTCAGGAGTCTATCAGTCTATGGAACATGTCTATCAGTGTAGGATATTACAGGGAGCAGGAGAGTTCCTCTAAAAAAATAACAAAAAGAAACCAAAAAAACGAAAAACATAGAGGTTTCAAAAATCTTAAAAGGAAAAGCTCATGTTGAGATCTGTCTCCCCAGGGTCTAACGTTGTTTGTGCAGTTCCTATAGTGTACGATCATTGGGACAAAAGCCTGTGAGAATAAAGGACCAGACAAGTTTGCTGGCTTAATAATCCTTTGCTTTGCTCAGCAGTCACTTGGGGGCCATTAAGTGCTTTGGTGTAGAAAAACGCAGTGTTCCCTACCTAATATACATTCATCTAAATTACCCAGCCATTAGGTCGTTTCATAGGGTGGCAAATGTCTTTTAAGCAGCACGGAGGAACATTCATCTTGTCCACGCGCAGCACCTCAAGAGAAAAGAAAACTTGACAAAATCGCTTTCGCAGCAGGTGCAAGATTGATGATATGCAAGCCTTTGCTAAATTGGATCCTTTCCCTTTTTGGCTCCTTTCTTTTTCTTCTTCTTGCTGAGTACGAGCTATTCCCTTTCTGTTCCCCCTCCCGTGATGACTCTCCTTGTGGAGAACAGTTGACGTGGAATGTGACGTGGAGAGAAGGTGTGAGACCTCTCTTTCTGTCTACACTGACACTAAGACTCGGGTATGAGTACACTGAAGATGACAAGTTTTCCAATTACCGGGCCTCCTCGTCAGAAACTGCGCAGGGCGCTAGCGCACAGATCCTCCCTGCCCGCCGCAAGTGACTGATGTGTCATAGACTAATTGATGTCTTTTGCAGGGGGTGTGTTTTTGTGAGCGTGTGCGTTTGTATGTGCAAACGGGATTGTGTATACGTGTGTGTGTGTGTGTGTGTGTGTGTGTGTGTGTGTGCAAGGAGATTATTAAACTCAGGAGAATTCTACAACTGAAGTAGATCCCAGGGGTTCATTCTCTCGTCATCTAACAATCAATTCCCTCTCTTCAATCTTGACAGAGTCTTTGTCTTTCTCGCTATGGGCAAGCCTGTCGAACGCCTTCTAGACGTGTTTTAGAATTATCGGCTGATCCCACACACTTAGGCACACAGTGCCACACACACACACTGACACACAGACACACACATTCACACACAAACACGCCTAACCTTCCAATACACGGGAGCAGGTCAAATCCAATAACGCCGCGAGCCAAAGGTCGAGGAGGACATGAAGGAAGAGCGCCGATGCTTTATTGAACTGCGGCTCTTTTGCCAAGTCTCTGAGGCTGGGATATAAGAAAAAGCATCCGAGCGAATAAGAAGGCTTCATCATTTCAATATGATGATAGATCATACCGGTACGCTGCCGAGCCATCATGCACATGGCTGTATTGATACCCCCAAAAAATCTGAGATGGTGGAGAGAGAAGAAATCCTTACATAGCAGTCTTTTAATAATTTGGCACTAGCTTTCTACCGTTGACTTGAATCCTCTCGTATTCTCTGCAAACAGCGGGCAATTCACCTTCAAAAAACACTCTGTTTAGACATGTTGTTTCCTTTCTTCACGTCATATTGTAAAAGGCATGACATTCCCTGCTGGCTGGAAACACGTTTACAGGTACTCAGGGATGTGTGCCTATGGGGACATTTCTAAAGCGTGACACATGTTTTTGAAAATGGGGTATAAACAATGGTCTGAGAATGTTGCCTTATTGTTTTCCTGTGGAGCTGGCGCACTGCCATGGGCCGACGGGACGACGGCACGAGGGATGAGAGGGGGAGGGAAGAGGGGGAAACATGAGAGACACAAACAGGAACCGCTGATGGAACTAGACCGCTGTGTTCCTTACCAGAGTGGGCCCAAGGACTATGGTCTATTGAAGACATGACATACAGGTGAACTCCACAACTTAGATAAGTGGGAGTGTCGTGCTCCTCTTTCAAAGTCATACTCTCGAGACGGATTATTTCTATTCAGCTTTTCAATGCCATGAAGAAGCAGTTGTCTTATCAACTTCTTGAAATTAGGTCAGAAGGATCTGTTAAGGAAACACTTTTGCACATTTGAATCGTGAACGCGAAACTCACACCTGAGCTAGCAAATTGACACCTGCAAAGACAATGACCAAACTAAAAGAGCTGACAAATAAACATAGACACACACAGCCCGACCCCACCAGCATTCACATTTATGGGTTGCCATGGTGACGTTTGGAAGCGGTGACTCTCCACCTGTGTGTAATTGTATACGCCCTGGGCTGGTCTCCAAGCCTGCCTCTCACATGCAAACCTGAACAGCTAGGCCAAATCACAGAGGTCAAGGAGAACTCCCTCGCTGCCTTAGAGAGATATTAAAGGAAGGTGTTTTGCGTGTTGCAACCATAGAGAGGGTTTACTGATCACCTTTGTCCCATGAATGCAAACAGTACAATCACTGCTCAGAGAACAGAGGCAGCTGGATACGGAGCTCCCAGATGTGCAACATTAGGTGGCACCAGATTGTCTTCCATAAAAAAAACAACTATCCAGAGTGCGGGGGGAGAAACAAGAGGATGAATGTGATTAGAAGACAAAAACTGTAGGGATCATATAAGGATGATGGTGGCTGAAAACACACTCAGATGCACGCTCAAACACTCAAACACAGGCTTCCTGTTGTTGCAGCCAAAAAGCACAGGGACCTTCAGAATGTCACAACACTCACATTAGTTTCCTTTAGAGACCAATCCCCCACTTGGATTCTCTCTCTCTCTCTCTCTCTCTCTCTCTCTCTCTCTCTCTCTCTCTCTCTCTCTCTCTCTCTCTCTCTCTCTCTCTCTCTCTCTCTCTCTCTCTCTCTCTCTCTCTCTCTCTCTCTCTCTCTCTCTCTCTCTCTCTCTCTCTCTCTCTCTCTCTCTCTCTCTCTCTCTCTCTCTCTCTCTCTCTCTCTCTCTCTCTCTCTCTCTCTCTCTCTCTCTCTCTCTCTCTCTCTCTCTCTCTCTCTCTCTCTCTCTCTCTCTCTGCCACCCACCCATCTGGTTCTCCATTCCTTTCTCTTTGTGTCTGTCTGTCTGTGTGCCTGTGTGTGCCTGTGTGTGTCTGTGTGTCTGTGTGTGTGTGTTTGTGTGTGTGTGTGCGTGCGTGTGTGTGTATGCGCCTGCCAGCTCCTGTCACTGTCATGTTGGTGAGAACCTGTGGTCAGGAAACCACTCTCGACATCAAAGGTGCCATCTCCCGCTGCAGGCTTTTAGCGTGCCTACCTTTCCCTGGGCTGTAGGGTACGGGGAGCCACGTGGCCCTATCGACCGGCCTGTCTAACGTCACCTCCCCACCGCCCGCCAAAACCAGGCCCGGCCCACAGGTTCACGGGGCTGGATTTGATTTTCTCCATCAAAGTGCATTTTGTATGTTTTTACAAGAACTACATGGTATTTAAATAGACACACAAATATTCATAAATACATTTAGAAATAATTCTAGAAATGATCAAGAGGAGATAAGAAAGGATAACGTTAAATGCAGGCGACAAGAAACTACTCAAACTACCGTTCAAACAGTATTGTAAAATAGATGTTTGGTTAAGTACTTCTTCTAAAATCAACGAAGCACAAGACACGGAGCGATACAAAAAGTGCCATGTAGCAAATCAACTACCTGTAGACCGGCTGCATCTCTCTGGCGATCCCTATCACGGCTCCGGGTGGGAAGTGGTCAAACTCCTGGAAGAGATCCCTGATGTTGGTCCTGTATTTCAAGTCCAGGTCTAGCTGCACCATGCGCTGCAGGTCTGTGGGACACACACACACAGAACAAAGAGGGGCTATAGGTCAATTTTAACCTTATGAACATCGTTGTTTAAAAAAAACAACAAGTCTTTGAGAGTGATTCTGAATGACGCCAAATAGGCCTTATTTTAAACTCATGAGCAATAATGTATGTGGCAAGTCATTTTATGAGAGCCCTGGTGATGGTGGTTGCCAGGTTGCTATTATACTGTGCCTCAAGGAGCTATTTGTTGAGCAGAAATCAATTCTCTACCAACAGTTTCCAGGAAAAACAAATCCTTGTCTGTTCATTGTTTCCCTTTCCTGTTTTTCACAGGTTGGCATGGTGATAAAAGGTTAGGAAATACTCAGGTGGTGCGTTGGTGTGCCACGAACACCGCCGCGCCTGGTCTCAAAGGCTGAACAAAGTCTTGCTACCGCAAGTAAAAATCTGACTAAATTAAAAAACTAGTTTCTTGGAAAGTGTGTGAGAGAGTTATCTTGCACTTTGACAACTCTTTAGCTACACATTCTTGCCTAAAACGCAAATCTGATTGGATGGTGATGACATAATAGCTTACATATTCCACTAGCCATTCCATGTTCAAGGAAGATCAGGTGACGTTAAATAACAGCAATAAGTAGAGCATGATGCCTATTATTAAACTGTAGTGAACTGATGATAGTTGACGCCACTTGATGAATTCTACGCATATATGATCATGTCCGGGACCCATTTTGAGGGTTACGGGTCACAATAGGGGCCAGGGGCCTTCGTAAAGCCTGGATGGGAAAGACCAGCAGAGAAACAGAGCCTGCACTTTGAAAAAGAAAAAAGAAAAACAAGGCCTCAGCCTAAACTAAGCTTGTTGAAACTGGAACAATGAACAGTGACCGCGTGGATGAGGCAGGCAAACTAGAGGCTAACGCTTGGGAGATTTTTTATTTTTTTTGGTGGCCAATCCTTGTCTAAACAAGCTGCGGAAATAACTCTCCGCGAGACACCATCAGTCTGCTTTGTCCTTTCCTCTCATCTGGATGCAAGCATGCGGTCAGCCACAATGCCTTCATGTGCTGCAGTTCAAAACGGAAAAGCTGACAGAAAAAAAGGGGGTCATCCACGACCGGCGAATGATGGTTTGTTTAATCTGAGAGGGGGCTTAACGGAACCTGCCGTGGGAGAGCAGACAACAGGAAGAGGGGCTTTGGGTTTTACAACATTGTGTCTGTGTGATGGTTTAAGGTTATCTCATAGTTTATAAATGAAGGCAAAGAAAGGCCACATACATCCCCGTTCTACATAGCAGCTATGGGAAAGACTTCTGGACTGTGGCTGATGAGTACAGCTTCACTAGACAACCAGAATCTAATACAGCCTCAAAATGATTCACCCTGGCTCAAATTCCCGATCAGTAGTGTTTGTCAGTGCAGGATGAAATGGGGTCATACAAATTGTTTAAGAGGGGGCTGTGGAGTTGCCGTTACCTTGGGGTAACGTTACAACGAGAGTCTGCTTAAAATTACCACTCATCTGTTTCTGTAGAGAGAGGGTGAAAGGGAGAAAAGAAGAAAGAAGGAAAAAAAAATCTTTAGAAAGATAAAATGATAGAGGGAGGGCCAATTCCTGGAAGTGAACGGGGTCAACATAGGGTCCACTGACGCCACACCCCTCCTCTGGTGCCCAGTGGAGCAGGTTGGCCATGACAGCCAGTCAACCGGCCACTGGAGTTGAGCAGCACACAGCAGGTCTTTGTGTCACCCTACAGGCAGAGGTGAGTCTGCCATAAGGCTTACGGCAAGGGACGAGACCATCTACCAATCCAAAAGAATCAAACATAAAAGGTGATCCCAGAAGGTAAAACAACAAAATCTGTTTGTTTTTGTTTTGGCAGGGTTTCCTCTTGTTTGTTTCTTTTTCCCATTACCCTGCCGGCCGCCACAAACAATTTGGCCTCCAATAAATCTAGCCCTCAGATTAAAGGAAAAACAGAGGATGCACATTACTGGCAGAGAGTGCAGGCTTCTGTTTTTCTTTGAACCCAACATTACTCCCCTAGCCAGCACTTAAACAAGCCAACTGGTGTGCATGCACGCTCCTTCTTTTCCCCCGCCCCCTTCTAATAAATCCAGCTCAACCCTTTCCAATGACTCATATATTGAATTAAAAAGGGGAACGATTACCAAGGATGAGGGGAAAAATCCATTTCGGCTTTCCATTTTCACAGCGTAGCTACCGTGTCTGTGGGATGTTGAGAGAGGCACGGTGGGGGGCTTAACGTGGTTAGCCGGCCAGCAGCTCGCCCGAGGCTATGAGTGGACTACACGGCCTGCTGTCCTGTGTTGGTCTCAACCTCCAAACGACAACAGCAACAAAAGGTATTTAGCACCACAACACAAGGGCCCCGCAGAGAGCGGGTCACTAAGGCTAGCTTCTAATGCTTTGTCTTACGTCACATCTTATGGCCTATATGCGAGCTCTGTTAACAGGGTGAGAAAAGCTCTGGGAGTCAAAGGCAATTCAGAGATGCAGAGTGAAGGTCCGTTTAAAATGGCTTTGATGTTTTACATGCTTGGGGAGTAGCCGACATCACAGTATAAAACACAGCGATGGCAATCAGTTGTTTAACAGACCAAATAGAAACCATTTGTTTGCATGTGCAAGCCCCTATACTGCAGTTGCATTTGAACAGACCATGTTGATGGTGTATTTGTGGAGCAGATTTTGTTCAATCCATATTGTACTGTGCTGTTATTTATATGCATAGGCGAACAGGCTAAATCAATAACATTTTTATTATCGATATAATTTAAAATCGAGCGAAAAGTGCATCATCAAACAATAACGAATGGTCGAACTCGGTCTGTCCTTGACCAGTTCTGGTTCACCCTGGTCAATCCTATCCATGCCCAGCCTGGCCTGCTCCAGTCCATACCCACACAGCCCATCCGGGTCCAGTGACCCGGCCTAGAAAAACAGGCTTTATTGATACGGGTGTTTGGAAAGGTTCGATACAGTAGCTAGAAGCAATCCATGGTGGATTGAGGGGGAAATAACACAGACTGACAGGCCCTCCTGCGGGTGTCCGTAGAAATGCCTGATAATTTTCTGTCAGTTCCTTGAAGTGGTCCAGTATCGGCTTTAAAACATGCCGACTGACGTGTGGACCATGTGAGCCGTGTAGAACCACTTTCAAAGAACGTAAGGTAATTTCAACGCATGCAGCACTTTTTAAGTGGAACGCATGCCATGGGGCCAAAATGTTTCGATGGTTAAATCATGTCAATCACATTTAGCCCACAATGAAGAGCTGTGTGGAATTAAACTAAGACCAAGTTAAAGGAATTAAAGACCAAAACATCTAGACTCTGTACAATACAAGTAAAACCTCTAAATGTGTTACATCTACCAACAACCATTTTACTGTGTAAAGAAAACAACAAGTCAATTTAACCCATTTGCAGACAATGATTGTGACTTGAACCACATTTATTGATGGTTTAAAGTAGGCAATTGACTTTGTTCAGGGCTAAGTGGGAAAGAGAGATTGCGGTGGCTGGGGACAGTCAGGTCATGGCATGTCGACACCTCTGGGGGACGGACGGGGGACGGACGGGGGACGGGGGGTTGATGTAACACGGAACATCTATTTCCGTTGCTGCAAATGAGCGGTTTCTCATGGCTGTAGTCATTAAAGTAATTAATTACCATCTAATTAAGACTGTAAAATCTTTCCATAGTGTACATTCACCGCTGCCTTCCTATTGTCCTCCAGGGAATTACAACACTTGTTTTTCACATGTTGATCATCTTGCTAAATTTAGCCAAAATGCAGATTCCATTGGAAATTCAGATTCTAACAAAGGAAATGCATGACAAAACTGTTGTTCAGAGTGGCAGGTTCCACTTGTTCCATTCAGCTCTATAATTTCTCTGCCTCAACATACAATGACAATGGCACAACCTACTTTCCCCGAGTTTTCATTGAGTTTATAAGGAGAAACATGTAGATAATAGCAACAAACCAGACACACTATCTCTGTTCTCACTTTGTCTCACACAAGGGCAAACATACATCAGTTGCCACTTTAAACTGAAATAAAACAAATACTGAACTCCTGCCTTGCCACAATACTGACATTTTCCAAATCCACTGCAGAAGCTCAGTAATGCAACACGGGACAAAAACAGTTCAGGCCATCCTTTATACTACCAATATGCCTTTTTGCCACTGAGCCAGTAACCAATCGCCTTATAAGCTAAGGGGTAAATTATGTTATATTGGATTGTAGTACAATTTATTGAATGTATAGTCTCAACCTTGACACACAATCAATGCTGCAGCTCTCACATCTAGTCGGATATGTCAGAACCTCTTTGTTCTGCGGCCGTGCGTCATTCTGCCCAGAATGGAGCCAAACGGAGATTCTGTTTGTGTGACGAGAGGTAGATGTCCTGCGGTGAGCATCAATAAGGCATCAAAAGGCACGGTCACTTGGCCCTCTTGTTGAGTGCCACCCCATGCTGTCCGTTCACTGGGACGGAACAACGAGAGGGCGCGTTGAGGACCAGTGCCATCGGCCCAACTGAAAGGAAGGGGCAGGGATGATCGGCAACGGCCGCGATCCCACTCAAAGGGAACTGGTCCGTTTCCCCCCTCCCTCTCCGTTGGGGCCAGTTCACCCTGCCACGTGCCGGTGAGGCACCTGTCTAGGCTGCGCTATCCAGCTGTGAGCATCCCAACTACCCTTTACACTAACACACAGACACACACACACACATACACATATTAACAGATTGCTCCTTTCCTGGTTTATGCGGGGCAGAACGGCAGGGGAAAAAAAATTTGTAAATGCTTTTTAGTGAATGTAAGAGAGAGATTGCCGATGCGTAGGACTATTCTCTAAACCGTATTAGCCAATTTCCCCTGGTATACACCACTCTTTTTGGGGATGTATATTATAGGCAAACTCTATTTGGTAGTCAGACCACTGCGACTCAATTCAAATGGACTTTAGGTAGATTAGTCATGAATATCGTTCCCTTTGGGAACTGCTTCAGGGACCAGGTGTGTGAAGCGCTAGCCAACAGTAAAAAATGCAGGCAGATTAAGGTACACCCCCAAAAAGAAACAAAAAATCACATAGGACATTTCTGCACCACAACCATTGAAATACTGTGACTTGATTGAGATGTCTAGATATTTAAGTATCTAATTTGTTGATTTAAGATTCGTTATAAAATGAAATGGTGGCATGGCCGACCATCGCTAACTGACTGTTGGACTAAAGTCTTACCTAAAGGCATGATGTGGTGCATGGCCACAGACAGGAAGAAGATGGCGTCGCTGTAGTAAGCCCCAGAGCCAGCGCTGAAGTGCTTCTGCATGGCCTCCACAATGGGGAAGAGCTTCTGGGTCAGAACCGCAACATCATGGAACACCACCTACACAAAAGGAAAGATAGAGACAGAACACGTTCCCTTCATACAAACAGACTCAATCATACATAGAGCCAGGAAGACCACTCAGACAAATTAATAGGATGGAATATAAGATAATCAACTAAAAGGCACTCTTTTATTTGACATAATGTCTTAATCATTCCACTGATGACATGAGGGGTTTAAATGTTATTGCCCTCCTTCTCCAACCAAAGGCACCCCAAGTGGGCCCCAAATCCTCCGCCATCTCTCGTACCCACAGCAGAACACTGCAGCGCCCACCCGTGATCATCTGCTTTGCCTCAGTGGATTTGGGGGCATAAAGGCCATAGTACGATAATGTGGATTATGAAAAGAGGATTGCAAAATAGAGTAACCACAGACCAGACCATTAAAGCTTTATTTTCTGCTGAAAATATGTTAAAAACATGGTTCAGATTAAACTGCTGCCTTCTGTAGGCTGTGTAAATAATTTATTTAAGTCTAGGCCCATACAGGGATACATTAAGGCATTAGGCTCTTGGTTGAAACGTGGGCAAATCTGCAAATGCTAGAAAACTTTGATTTCTTTGTTGTCAAAATTTGTATATAAAGCCCACTATTGTAAAGAAAGAGCAGCATTTCAGCAACAACATAGGATAGGAAGGATATTATTAAATACAAAATATTTAAACAAAAAGATTATCAGTCACGCTCTGGAAAGTTAAATATTGCATTTTGTCAAACTATTTTCTGGGTTGACCCTAAACCATATCAGATCCTACTCTTTATTATACCCTGCCAATAAGATGGAGAAAGCTAGATAAATAAACAGGGCCTACTCACTAACTACATGAT
Organism: Galaxias olidus; assembly: GCA_026901105.3. Taxonomy (NCBI): domain Eukaryota; kingdom Metazoa; phylum Chordata; class Actinopteri; order Galaxiiformes; family Galaxiidae; genus Galaxias; species Galaxias olidus. The sequence goes on from JAPMUY010007096.1 coordinate 95,806, forward strand.
CACAACATTTACCTCCACTACATCAGCACTGAGGTTGGACAAAGAAACTCCAAAATAACGGCTAATAGCTTGTGTACATCCCGCCTGCCGCTCAGAGAACAGCAATGCAATTGGGCAGGACTCATTCGGTTTTGCCTCCAGGCTATTGCTGGCTTTGCAAGTCTACAGAACATGGATGGCTAAGGGGGTGAGGGGGAAAAAAAGAAAGAAAGAATGGCGACCGAGTTCCACATCACAAGGGGTGACACATCATCAGTGAGGAAAACAAAAATGAGGGTCACATATTTCCAGTCACCGTCCTGAGAATCAAAGTGTTTTCTTCCTTTCAGTCAGGGCATAAAATGAGACAGGATCAAAATAAAAAAGGACAAATCACTTAGTTACAGTTACATTCATTCGGTGTTGTGGCTGGAACAGTAGCCAGCTGCAGCCTGGCTGCGTAAGAGGGGAAGCACACATTGACGGGATGTTTCCCCCTGATTTTTTTCCTGACCAGCGTCCCTCTTTCTGCAGCTTCACCATCGATGTCAAAGGGACGCAGAGAGGAATTAGGTTCACGGACAATGACCTCTCGACGTCATCACCACCAGCACAGCCAAAGTGGAGAGACAGGAAGCCGCGAGCTCTGTCCCGTGGTTCAACCTATTGTCAAACTAACAAGGCCTTATCTATCCAGCGAAAGCCAATGACATAGATAATAAAAAATATAAAAACAAACACGGCAACAGTGAACACTAAGCTCTCTGTTAATCAGACAACATGCACCGCCACATGAACCAGAAAAAACAACAACTTTATTACTGTCACACACATTTCCCGAAGCAAAATGTTTGCCTGCACAAATAGCTCTCAGTGCACAAGGATAATAGAGTGTGAGCGTGTTAGCTGATGATGGACGGTCAGACAGACTCTAACGGGCATGGATCTGGCCTTGGGCACTGTGCGTCTGAACTGGAGCGGCATCAGCATCATCATGCTTGCACGATTTGTCCTGATCTCACTGGGAGTTTTGTCACTGAGCTCACGGGCAGCCGCGGCGGAGAGGGAGAGGGGCTTGTAGCGTCACGCACACGGCCATCTTCCTCTCGCTGCTCTGAGATAACTTTTTACAGGAATGAGGTCGGGTATCAGCTGCAGAGCCTCATGCTGACTAGCTCGCAACATAGCGGGGACAAACGTTTAATTAATTAATTACAATAGAGGTGACTCGTACTACTGTGCACAGTGAGAGTCAGCACGCTAGCATTTCACTAGTATTCCCAATTTCTCATCTTTTGAAAACAAACAAAAAAGTGGAAACTATGAGTTGCTATTGTGGGTCACTGACAAGCAGCATTTCAAAGTAACAAGTGAGTGATGCAGCTGTCCACTTAGATACATCCATTTTGTCTCGTGTTTTCTCTCTCTTATCCAGCAGTGACCCTGTGGCACCGTGGTCATAACTGTACACCACAGCCAATCAAGTCAAGACTCATTGGTTCATCACCAAAGTTTGTTTGGCCTTCATCACAACTTCATGACGAGCAGAAAAGCACAACCTGGTAGTCACACTGCCTGTCTTTCTGCTGCTCATTACATTTCATTACACAGTGTTACACGGTTCACTTCTGGGACCACAGGGGGCTTGAGCTGGACAGAAAGGGGGGAGAGGAGGCAAAGGGAAGGCTGAGGGGGAAGAGGGATTAATCTGGCCCCTTGGCGGAGAGCTGCCTAGATGCTAAGTTGAGCAAACTGCCACTCAATCCGAAACTGGCAGTAGATCAGCCTAAGCTAATACTGAGCTCCGGCATCCATATCAGATCATGAAGATAATGGGATGTGCCTACGAGGAAACAGTCTGGCTGGCAGGCAAGGGAGGATCTGTTGCGAGGAAAGTGGATAAGCAAGTTGTAAACAACTGCTGTTATCTTACGTCCTGTGATGCATACAAGAGAGGGAGGCAGGGATCAACAAATAAACGAATAAAAAGAGAGCGAGAAAGAGAGAGAGAGAGAGAAAGTAATTATTTCCGTTTTGGAAAAGACAACTGGGTGTGGAAGGAACGTCTTGCCACAGCAAAGGATTTCAAAGGAGCAACACTGCCCTCATGTGCCCAGAAACAGAAACTACACCACTGTCTAATGACACATCTAAAGCAGGAGAATCTTGTGATTGATCTTACCAAAATCCTATTTCAACCATTTAGGGAGTAAGAGAATAAAGCTTTAGAATCATTATTCTAATATCTAATGTCCGCAGTGTGATTCTATTTCGCTTGTTGGAACACAAAAGTATTATATAGACATATAGCTGTAAAAAGTCCAGACAAAGACGAGGTTAATATGTTCTTCTGGACAGCCAAGTAAATGGAATGAATTAAACTCTCATTGCTTAATGAGGTCTTTAACACATACATTTGTTTAAAGATTTACCTCGTATTGAAAAGTCGCATCCAGCAGCAGTTCCACCAGCATTCGCTCCCCCAATTCCTGGCTTGCCTGGTCACTCACAAAATGCAGAACCAGCACCTCGCCTTCCCTAAAAGAGCCGTGCTTCACCATGGACAGCATGGCCACCCGGAACTTCTCCTGCAGGCTGCGGTTCTTGTCCACTTTTGTGAACATCATGAGAGCGTGGTAGCGTTGATCCCCAACCGCCTCAATGTCCTCCATCATGGACTGGCTATCGTCTTCCTCTTCTCCTCCCTCTCCTCCCTCTCCTACTCTTCCCTCTCGTCTGTCCACTGCCAACCGTTCAGGATGCAGCAGGCGGGTGTCCAAGGAGAGGTCCGCATCGTTTCTGTTGGCATTGTGGCTAACCTGAGTCTGCTTAATTCGCTTGGTGGTGCTGGAGAAGTTCTGCTTCTCGGATCCGAAATAGTAGAAGGCTACAACAGCAAGTGCCGCTGCTAGTAGTAGAACTATCTGATAGGACCTAAACGTACTGATCCTACCCATGGAGCAGGCTATAAACCTCAAAAGGCCCATAGCTCTTTACAAAGTACAGCCCTCTTGATGCAAGGGAGGGAAAAGGCATGACGGGAGCAACATTGTCCAGCGTCCCTCCTGTTGTATCTTGGGTCAAACAAACATGTCTTTATTTGCAGGTCACTTGAATTCTTAAATAGAGGAGTGCAACGTCTTTGACCTGTAAAGACAAATAATATTGTAAAGATAGGCCACACAAGGCAACAAGGCATTACAAAGCAGTTCAACGTCTGTGAGCCCAGTAAGAGCTGTTCATAGGGCTCTGCGCGGGGCATCTTGATTATTTGGCAAGTGGTTGGTCTCTCAATGCTGGCAGTGCACGAGGCAGGCGTAACGCAACACTAAATCATTATGGGCTGCTCACAGTTGACTTAAGAAGTACAAATAGTGGGTGGCCATACTGTAAACATGGGCCACTATTGATTTTGCAGTAACTTCTGTACACATTCCAAAATAGGGGTGCAAGTCCAGGACCAGGACCATTCAGGGACTGCTTACAAGCCCCCTGGGATAATGGAGGCAAGTTTGTTGGGGCCGATCAAAAAAAGGTTATAAACCTGTGGTATAAAAATGTTCCATGACAAAAAGAAAGTACATTCGCCTTAAATGCATTAAACTTAGTATTAAACTTATACGTAAAGTAGTAACGCTGTTCTGGGCATGCATGTATATGCAATTGTAACACTGTTAACACATGCATGTTAAATTCTAGAGCATTTGCGCCACCACTGAGCAGAGCATCTTTATGCAGAAGGTAGACGACTTACGCACCCAGATATAACGATCTAATTGACACAAGCAACAGGTTTTGAGAGTTTAGATGATTAAATCTAAAAAGCCACCAGCGAAATACAATATTAATGTAAAGTCAAATATGACATTAAAAACATTGTTTAATACCTCTTGTTTTTCTTGTAAAATTAAGGCAGGTCAGTACATTATCCGTGTTGCTGATCCCTCCACTTTTGGCCTTGAGTCAGTATAGGTTTTCAACAGTGTAAATAGTGTTCTCTTTCCATGCAAAAAAAATGCCCAAACGTGGATATGCGTGGATAAGAGGGAAGATCTTTTCGATATTTGCTAACTTTAGACTATATCGAATAACAGGGACAAATATATAAAGCTATTCTTGCACTCACAGCCTCTTAACTCCAGTCGTAAATTTCACTGACGCATACGACCGTATTCCGCATGTCAAAATCACGACAGTTTACAACACCGTTGTGCTTGCTGCTTGGCCGTTGTGGCCATAGCCAACCTGCAGTGTTGTAGCTAAAAGCTAGCACAGTAGCAGGTCAGGGATTTTAACGATCAGATAACGCTACACACTTGTTCAAAGAATGGTGTTAGTTTCGATATTTCCTTGACCTTTTATGGTAATCAGAGAACATAATACATTTTTATACGCTTATTAGCTCTAATTTTCTATCGTATTAATTTTATTAACAAAGTTGGCTAGCAAATTTGCTAGTTGGCCAGCCACTCGTGGAAAATGAATTCCAACACCAACGTTATTCAAGTAACAAATGTCTCGCCGAGTACCACATCGGAACAGATGAGGACTCTTTTCGGGTTCCTAGGAACAATCGAAGAGCTGAAGTTGTTTCCACCAGAGTAAGTAGATTACTAAAATATACATATATTTATTTGGTTAACGCTAGGCTAACTTTTGCAATCTTGGCGAGGCCTAGTCATGCGATAGAAGCTCAGGGCACAGCGCGCCAGAAATGCTTGCTACAGTTTAACAGGGCATGCCTAGCCATAGCTAAACATAGCTGTATTGAAACAGTATCACAGAGGCTAGGTCATGTCGGGCCTGAAATGTTATCCAAAGATGTCAAGTCAACACATCAGTTTAATAAAAAGGGTTAACGTTAATTTGTTCTGTGCTCTGCTGTTTTTCACCTGTCGAATTACACCTGGCTGCACTGCAGTTAAGGTAGGGAATACGAGACACCTTGTCCATCTTTGCTGATGATGGCAAAGGCAGGACTGCCCGAGATGCAGAAAATCTAAAATCCTTGGTTTTAAATGTTAAGGTCAAAATAACTGATTTAAAGTAGCATCTGAATGCATTGAAAGCATGGAGACTGCCTTGTTTTGTCTATTATTTGCACAACATGTTTGTATTTTCTTCCAGTGAATCTCCATTGCCTGTGACTTCACGTGTCTGTTTTGTAAAGTTCCATGAGCCTGAGTCTGTTGGAGTGTCCCAGCACCTTACAAACACAGTCTTCGTGGACAGAGCCCTGATTGTTGTCCCATTTGCTGAAGGTGGGTGCTTGCTTTGTCCTCTCCTTTCGTTCTAGGAAGTCACATGCTCTCATACAGCAAAGTGTACTTGATATTTGTTCAGACGTACGCACACCGTGTCTCCACTGACTCCCTATGCTGTTCCGAGATGTATACAAAACTTAGATAGGCTTCTCTCAAGGCTTGCCAGAAGTTGGCAAATCTTAGGATGTTAAAGGACACTTTGGGCCTAAATGTATGCACATGAAGTCAGCCTTTTTTTGTAAACTTTTCTCTCTGTCATTTGTGTGTTGTGGTTTTCGTAGTGGACAAGGCATTTGCAGAGCCCCTTCCTTGCTGGCGGAAAGTGGTCCTCTACTGCCATCAGGAGATTTAGAAAAAAATTATGTCTGCCAGGCTTGCAAGCCCCTTCCCACTGTTGTCTTCTACAGTAAAATATTAACTCTCATTCTTCTTTCTCTGTTCAAGGCATCTTTTGATTTTAGACATAGCCCCAGGATGAGTAATAGAAGGTTAATGATTAATGGTGCATATCTGAAAATACAAACATATTTTCAAAGAAATGTCTAGATTTGGCCATCGCGAGTGGTATTAAATCAAACGAACAAAAGGCATGATATATATATATATATATATATATATACGCTACCTACTGATCATGCATGATAGTCTGGATTTGTTAAATGCCTAATATTGCATCTAGGCATAAACACCATTCTTTTTGTGACATAGATGCTTTGCTATTTTTTGGTTTTCACGTGCTAAATTGACATAGTTTTTGTATGTCTAACTTGTCATACTTAAATGCGTGCAACCTCGATAGTCCTTTATGTGTGCACTAACCCACTGCAGGTAAATAAGCCTCTGCTTGATGTTGCAGTCAAATCTTTTTTATTTTTTGATTGATCCTCTCCACATATAACTCTAAAAGGGTTTGAGTGAATCACACGTTTAACGGTGGTATTTCTTTTTGTTGTTGTGTTTTACAGTTGTTTTTCCTGGTTCAGCAAGCCCTATATACCAGGCCCTGCTGAAAATGCCACCAAGTTTTGTCTTCTGCAGCCTTATCCTGTTTCTCGAGTGTCTTTTTCTGTTGTGTGTGTGTGTGGGTGCTAGTTTGTTGTTTAAAGGTGAAAGTTGATTTGAAGTTAGCTCAATTTCAGATTGCACACCCATGGATCATCCCATAAGATTCTGCCTTTCATTTTATTGTTCTACATCTTTTTATTTTCTCTTCAGCACAAGCCACAAACAATCAGGGCCTTTGCTTGCAATAGCCCTTTATTGATAGCAACTGTTTTGCCTTTAATTTGATTGTTCTACATCTTTTTATTTTCTCTTCAGCACAAGCCACAATCAATCAGGGCCTTTGCTGTCAAAAGCCCTTTTTTGATGTAAACTGTTTATTATTATTTTTTGTTGGATATTTTTGGGGCTTTCTTTCTGTGGCAAGATAAGGCATAAAGTAGAAACGCTGTAGCTGGTCAGTAGAGCTACCAGTTGAGTGTTGTGGGCTCTTTGAAAACAAAAGCCACCAGCAAAAGCCTAGAAAAGGAAAGTGGTTGGTTGATTGAGCCTATTTTGTTTTATTATGGGAATGGTAAGTGATGAACCATAAGTGATATATTGTACCCTGCTGTCTACACCCAAATCATGAACTTTGTTTTTTTTTTGTATCTCGATGTTCTTTGTGTGCTTTATAGCGAAGCAGCCGGCGCGAGTCGCTTGTTCATAAAACATCTATTGAAACTTGAGAGCACATCCCACTGGACAACCGGCTGTGCTTGCTTACGTTTGGTTCATGACTTAAAAAACAAGTACAGGTGATAACATCTTGGCAGTGTTGACCACAGTGTGTATTGTGACTTTGAATTTGTAGTAGCTAATCTACAATCATACTTAACACAAACGAGATAGGGATCAACATTTACAGACAAGACCAAACTGAAATGGAAATGTATTTCTTGCTACCTATCTCTTGTGGTAAGAGTAGATAGCCTGAGGTGGCTTGTCTGTAAGTCTTGTCTTGAGTGTGGTGAATGTTGGTGTTGCTGTGGCCTGATCCAGCGTTGTTCCTCTCCAGGAGTTATACCCGATGAGTCTAAAGCTCTGTCCCTGCTTGCGCCAGCCAACGCCGTGGCAGGAATGATGCCTGGGGGTGGCCTTCTTCCGACTCCAAATCCTCTGGCATCAGTGAGTTCCGCGTCACCTCGTGCACCTTCCACCCTCTTAACATATCACCTCGGCTTGTTGTATGTTTCCAGACCTCGGATATCGTTTTGCTTTCGCTGGTGCAGGGTGAGACGAGAAGCGCAACTCATGTCGTGCGTGTTGTTCTGTCCTTGTAGATGGGAGGAAATCCATTTGGAGGCCCGAGTATGGAACAAATGGCTGCTATGGGAATGCAGGGGCACAACATGAACCCGCAGGTACGACATGGGCCGTTAAATATTCATGTCAGACCATTTCAGCCAAGAGAATAAATATTAATGGCAGACATTTTTAGCCGAGATAATAAATGATACAAGGCCTGTTATGCTTCCCCTCTCTCTTCTTTCAGGCACTTTCAGCTGACTTCCTGAAGCTCATGCAGTCCATGGATCCAAAGTAAGACCATGTTTTAGTGCATTATTGTCGTTTCCTACTGTACCAGCCGGTATGCTCTACAGTCTTTGTTCCTGGAGTGGCTGTAATGAGTCTTGTGTCATTGCAGGATGAATCCAATGGCAGCTGGAATGGGCTTCAATGCTGCCATGAAGGGTGATGCAGCCAACAAGGAGATTGAGGAGGCTATGAAGAGGGTCCGAGAAGCTCAGTCTCTCATCTCTGCAGCCATCGAACCAGGAAGTTAGTTCACCTTCTTCATTTATATTGGTCTCTCACTCTCATCAATAAGAGAAACAATTATGTGATCATGAATTGTAAGTAAAATATGAAAATGGTGTTGTTCTTTCATACTGTATATTTAGCAGTATTTCCAACTGTTCTATTTTTCTTTATGCCAAGATTGTGACGCTTGCTGATTTAAAATATTGTATTTAATTTGTCCTTGCAGATAAGAAAGAAGATAAACGCAAGCACTCTCGCTCACGTTCCCGGTCAAAGCGCAGGAGGTCAGCCTCTCGCTCTCGCCATCGGTAAGGCTCCAGACTCTTGCCCAGCCTACGTACACTACAATATAATCCATAGCAGGACATCTCGTCCGAGTTGCTCTCCAAATGTGTTTTCAAAAACCAGAGTAGCAAGAACAATCGATCATCACCAAATGCATTTACCTTTTAGAGTAATAATAATATAATATTAATAGAGTCGGAACCTGTTTTCTACTGGCAGAATGCATGTTGAAACCGGCGCTTTATTTTGGCAGGCGATCAAAGAGCAGGTCTCGGCGAAGGTCCCACTCAAGGAGCAGGAGGAGGTCCAAGAGCCCCCGCAGGAGGAGCTCTCACTCTCGGGACGGCAGGGCTCGACGCAGCAGGTCCAGGTGGGTAGACACTAGACAGCTCGGGGGTTTTGGTACTGACCAGGCCGTGCGATGTAAGCAAGCGGGGTTTCAAAATGGACAACTCCCAATGTTTTCAGCTGACAATGTTTTTTTTGCTGGGTAGGGATAGGAGGAAGGAGGAGAAGTCCAAGAAGAGGTCAAAGACTCCTCCCAAGAGCTACAGCAGTGCCAGGCGGTCTCGAAGCATCAGCCGGTAAGTCTGCTTAGGAATGCTGTATTTAGAAGTGTGGCAAGTTTAAAGGAAAATGCATTTAACTCAAGTTTTTATTTTATTTATTGATTTAGACACCTAAGGCATTTACTAACGCCATTGTATGTATGTATAATTTTGGAATTGTGTTAAACAGAAGACGTAGGCGTAGCCGCAGTGCATCTCGGTCACCAAAGAAGAAGTCCCGATCCCCAAAGAGGAAGCTGTCTAGATCTCCTTCCCCCAGGCGGTGAGTCGTAATCAGTCCTGTTCCAGGGCTGCATTGCTGTTTTAAAACAACAATCCCAACAGTGTGCAGCACGTGGCTGATCCACTTGTCCCTATCTTCACAGGCATAAGAAGGATAAAAAGAAGGACAAAGAGAGGGAAAAGGATCGTGGCAGAGACAGGGAGAAGAAAGACGTAAGAGACAGGAGCAATGACGAACGAGAACGCTCCTCCAGTAAGAAGAAAAAGAGCAAAGACAAGGAGAGAGATCGGGATCGCAAGTCTGACAGCGAGAAAGGAGATGTCAAGGTTTGTGGTCGTGGGCACGGTCAATCACTGGGCCAGCTCCAAGTCATTTTTATTCCAGCCAGCTGGTCAATGCAAGAATGGCTGCTAATGTAACCTTTAAGGTCTAGTTTGATGTGTTTGATCTGTATTGGTTGGACTTTGCCCCAATGTAGCTGTTCTTAAACTGCCGCTGTGCTATTAAAAGGTCTAGGGCGTCATCCTGTTGTTTGAAAACTGTGACGTATAACACTGACCCTGGGTTTGCTATTGTCAGGTGACCAGGGACTATGACGAGGAGGAGCAGGGCTACGACAGCGAAAAGGAGGTCGAGGACGCAGAGGACGACGACGAGAGGAAGAGCGACTCGGACTCTGCCTCGTCCCCGAAAGCCCCGGAGACGTCCACGGAGAGGCCGCCGGAAGGAGACGCCCCCAAGAAGTCCAAACAGAACGGAGACGACCACCACCAAGAGGACATGGAGATGAGCGACTGAGCTCACCCGGCAACACAACCCGGCTCACTCGACCGGGCCATCAGCTCTCAATGGGTCCCTTTTTGTTTTATATTGGCAACATGTTTTTGTGCCTAAATCTCTAGCTACTACTTGTGAGTGATTTGTAGTCTTGAGTATAGGGGGGGGGGGGGGGCGACAGTCTTTTTAGCATTTTATTAGACTTTCTCTTTGTGTTTCTCCCTCTTTGTCTCGCTTTTGCTGAAGATATGGTTCGTTTTGGATAGCCAGTGTATTTCTGTTGTGGAGAGTGGGCCAGTGAGCATGTGGGACCAGCGTCCCAAATCATTTTTGTAAAGTACACCACCACCACCACAAATATATGGAAAGTAACATTGTGGACATGGTTTTAACTTCTCACATTGCTGTTTTAAGTTGAAGGGCCTGTTGAATGTGATCAGTTTCTTTGTGACGTTGACAATTTTACTGAGTAGAAAGTTTTCTCCTTCACTAAAATGTTATATATTGGAACGTTTTACTAAACAGGCTTTGGTGTCCGCCATATACCGACTGTTCTATGTACAACACATCCAGTATCGTTTTGTATTGTGCCGCTTTCTCCTTTGGCCTCGGTCTAGATCAATTCCTTGAATTGCTTTTTGAAGCACTAAACTGTTTTACTTGTAGTCATGCATTTTTTTTTCATCCCTGTAACATTATATATACTGTAGAATGAACCGATTGTGAATTATTACATTAAAACACCCTGTAGTGACAGCAACATGTTTTACAATGCAAGGTCTGTAATAAAAATTGGTCAAAGTAAGATGTTTTTTGTCTCACGTTCAATCGAGTCAATTTGGGGTTGTCATCTGTTTAAAGTACACGTTGAGGACGAGGTCAAGCAGGGACTGATTTTCATCTAAGATGTTTGCGTTTACACTTAAATTCAAGATAACAGTGGACAAAGGAGGCCGGTTCACTGAAGTATGTCATGTTTTTTTCATTTATTTATGTAAATGTATCATATGAAAATAGTGTGGCAGGCTTATACTTTACAAGTTGTTTGCTGTACATGATGGCATGATGTAAAGGCATGAGTACATAACATGTTTACATCTGGGCTCTGAATGTGTAGCAAGGGGTTAAAAATGACGTGAGGCACAGCATCTTCCTATAGTTGCACTAAATAACTGGGTAACAATACAGTGCAATGGGAAAAACAATTTTTAAACAATTTGGCGAACCAGCCCATTTATAAGGTGAATGATGAATTCTTCTACCATCAAAGCTGAAATATGCTACTTTAACAGAGACATTGGAGCAATGAAGGCTTGAAAAATAAATAATTACTATCTAACAATATGCAGGGTGAGTTCAGGTTCAAAAGCTGCTCTAATGTTCTGTGTTCGAATGTAAAGCTTTTCTTTTTTAAACCACCCTAACCCAAAAGGGATGGCAAAATATATAATTTTCCGAGGCCTTCAGATTGTTCTGCTCTTTGTAGTGGACTTGAAGCTCAATAGGTTTTGATGAGTCCAATAGACAACCAAGTGAGGTGCAATGCAAAAAAATAAACAATGCAGTTAGGATTTCTGGACTTTACGAACACAAACTTGTATGTACAAAAATAACAAGTGTCACCATTGGTACAAACCAATAACCACTTGAAATGACCCACTTACAAACTTTAAATATACATTGAAAACATCTAGAACTTTTTTTCAGTGTGAGGGCATTAGTCCCATTGACACGAGAAAGGTAGAGGAAAGAAAGTCATTGACAAAACAATGGAAAAAGGCATGAAACATGTACAGGTATTTACACTTTGCAGGGGGGAAGAAGGCTTGGATAGTGTTAATTGTAAAAATGGCATATTGTTCTTCAATGTCATTATTTCCTAAGCGTACACAAAATAAAGCATCTTCCTGGCTTGTTTTCTTCCACTGAATTGTACAGCCTATTCCACGGTCACCAATGGTGCAATATGAAAAAAGGCTTTAGACATGATTTAAAATGCCACGCTCGGGCTATTAAACCAGACCAGATCGAATAGGATCTTCCTCTGGTAATATGTTTATGTGAAGCATTCCTAATGCCGATTCCATATGGGTGAATTTCAAAATGTATTAGCAAAATGTAAAATATTGACTGCCAAGTTAGGTCACCTAATTCCTGCTTTCCCAAATGAAGGACTGGTGGGCTGTAGTGCATCTAAAACAGTGCCTCAAAAAGTTCAGGATGTTTCTTAAGAAACAAGTTTGCCCCTATTGTCCACATAGCGTCCCCAATAACCACAGTGCTTTACTACAGGTCAGTTCAACATAATCCCTTTATAAAAACATCACATATACTTACAGTATCATTTAATGGAATCTGTCCATTTCCAGTAAAAACCCACATATATATGACGCATACATACATATACAAACATTTTCAACCAATTTCTCCTTTAATCAATGAATGGAACTTCAATGCCCTTTCCTGGTTGAGGATCTTTGATTCAGGTCTCCAGCTGATCCTCTGGGAGGTTAAAGGTCAGGGAAGCGGCTAGGGTCTTCTTTGTATTCATCGGGGATGGTGAAAATGGACCCCTCAAACTCGTCGTAGCGGAACTCCTGAAAAGTCACTGTAGCGGTGATTGTTGGAAAGACAGGGATGTCTGCGTGGATCAACGGCAAATAGAAAACACGGTCAGTGCATGACGGGGAGATAAAACCTTGCATTTCCTTTTCTGTCTGTGCTTCAGTCTGGCTTCTTTTCACAGGTTTTCACTACCACAGAACACACTCAATAAGGCGGGTTATTACTTTATTCCTGCTTGTAAAACTTTGCTCCCTTCCAATCACAGCTTACTCTAACAAGCTTGTGGCAACGTTTATTTGACAGAATTCTGCTTACCAAGTTTGACAGGGAAACCAGGGGGGAGCTTCATCTGAACAAACTCCCTGAGTTTATTAAAGTGCTTGAAGGGTGCAATCACCTCTAAAACATTTAACAACCTAGGAATCAAATTTCAGTCATTATTAATAAACACCATATATACATTGCAGTTATCCATGCATATGTGCAACTTGTGTCTGGTTTAATAGCCCGAAATATATTTAGCACAATTGCAACGCTTAGTATTTGTTGATTTCCCAGACTATCCAATACGTTATTGGTATACTAAGACACCCATGGCTGCGTATTAAAAGCCAATGTTAGAGCTGGGCAGAAAAGAAGGCACTCACGATTCTATGCCCAGAGGGAAGTCCTGACTCATTGCTACGGTGGCTTTGAAGTTCTTCTTGCTCTCTTTGCATACCAGCTCCCTACCCAGATGAGGAGCTCTGCGGTGATGAGAGGTGGGGGAGGAAAAGAAAATATGTCAGGAAACGAAATGGAAATACGGGTTGAAAAGTCTGAACTTTGTGCTTTTGATGTGACTGACAAAGGGAAGGAGATGACAGGAGATAACAGAACGACAGCGAGCCGTTTTCCCCAAAGCCTTAAATATTCCAGCAGATGACAGTTCGGAGATAAAAAAAAATTTAAAACACAATAATAGAAATTGGTTTGCCTAGGTGGGTTTTTTAGCATTTTAATGAGGACAGCGGTAAAAGCAGGACTGAGAGGTGAAGTATTTACAGTGAGCCGCATGCCACATACTTTCCATTCTCAGCCGTGATGTACTCGTCCCAGGAGATGGTATTGGGTAAGGGAGCAGTTAGGGATTGTCTTCTTACAGGCTAAAGAAAAAAAAGGACAAAAAAATCACGTGTGTCAAGGGCGGCCCATAAAGTAAACATTGTCAAGTCACACTTTTGAAACAAAATAACACGCCCCAAAAAAGTCATTCTTGATAACGCCCATTGTTCTGTAAACCTATGTTTAGCTTCGGTCAATTCAATCAGACAGGGAAAACATAAAAACACGTCAGACATAACATAACATAACCTTAAAGAGGGGGAACTATGTTTAAATATTAAATTAGATTGGATTATATTCATTTTGCATCAAATTATGCACAACACTGTTCAGGCCACTAGAGGGTAGTCACACATCAATAAAGCTACGCTTAGCCTCTCTTCTCACAAAACTTACAATAAAAATGCACAAACATTAAATGGACTACTTATTTTATGCCCTAGCCTTGGCGTGACAGTTCCCATAAAATGTGGACTCTGTCCTCCTGGCCGACAACCAAAACAGCCATGTCCTGTCTGTGTGTCCCTGACCCTGTATTATCGCTGTGTTCCATGACCCCCCCCCCCCCCCACACACACACACACCCATCTGGCCAGCCACATAGCTGCCGCTGGGCACACACAGCCTTGCGGTCTCACAGAAGTGACAGCGTGTAATTCGATGAGAAAAAACACTGAACTCTTCTTCTGTGGTCAATAGCCTTTATCCAGATTAACAGATACCATTCATAACACCTTCATTTCAACATTTCACATCCACTTGATTTATATGGGGACACACCTGAGATGCCATTTGAGATTATCCAATGGGTGGAAAATAATTACATGTTATACTGCCAGAGTCCTATCACTGTATCAGCCTCCTGGTGCTGTAATATCCGTTTGTTGTGGTGTTTTTATTGTAGCCAGTGGCTTAATAGTAACCAACCAACCCCTCCGTTTCTTGGCTGCGTTTGTCCCAAACCTGGCCTGCTATTCCATGGCCCGTCTGTCAGATGCTGCAGTGCCATGCTCAAACTGTAAAGCCTATTGCATCGCCGAGTGAGCAGACGCCTGGTCTTATAACCCATCCTCGCCTCGCCTCACCTGTCTCCCTCCTTAGGCTGCCACCATCCCAGCCCTGCTTAACACTTAGCCCTGCGTCACAGGAACAACCGGCCACGCTGCCGTTCCACTAGTCCTAACTCCACAGACAACACTGGGGGTGGGATCCAGAAGCTGTATCGACACGATGCAAAATAAACAAACGGATATTGGGGTCCGGTGTCCCCATCCTGCCCTGGTTCTTTGGAACTTGCCATTAGCTCATCAGCTTTTTTCCCAATGTATAGGTAGGGCATTTATTGAAGTACACTCGCACAATGAGGAGACCGAACACACAGACGACACAAAGCAGGCGGTGGGCACAAGAGGGACTGAACAAAACACCGGAGCAGCCCAAAAGGCCACTGCTGGGTATTGTGACAGTGCCTTCAATGTGTTGCTGGCTTTACGCACAGTGCTTAGATAAGGCCTTCCAAAGCAAACTCTAGAACTAGCGGGAGGGAGCGAGACACAGAGAGAGAGAGAGAGAGAGAGAGAGAGAGAGAGAGAGAGAGAGAGAGAGAGAGAGAGAGAGAGAGAGAGAGAGAGAGAGAGAGAGAGAGAGAGAGAGAGAGAGAGAGAGAGAGAGAGAGAGAGAGAGAGAGAGAGAGAGAGAGAGAGAGAGAGAGAGAGAGAGAGAGAGAGAGAGAGAGAGAGAGAGAGAGAGAGAGAGAGAGAGAGAGAGAGAGAGAGAGAGAGAGAGAGAGAGAGAGAGAGAGAGAGACGGACAGACACAGAGATTGACATGAAAGGTGTGATTAGCTTCGAATCTGCTACTGTTGCGTGACATTAGGCTTTAAACTGATTACTTTGGATTGCAGTCTGATTACTTTGGATTGCAGTATTTTTTTTAAATGTATGTTCTACAAGAACAATCGGTTCTTTTCTGTGCAGAACTTTAAGGCTACCCAATGATTAGACATAGTAAGTAAACCAATCAGCATGAATTCCTTGTAATGAATGAACCTTGAGGCCTATATTAAAAGGCAACAGAGTTTCAAAGCAGTCGGTATAACCATTTGCACGCGAGCTCAACCAAGGCTTACTTATTGGGTCTTACTCATCCACCAACACCCAAACTATTTTCCCTAACAGGCTTTGAATCCATGCTTGTGGGTAGGGGGTGACTGGTGCCTGGGATTTCTGTGTGACAAACATCAGTGATTGAGGCCGTTTTTTCTTTCTGAAAGGGAATGTACAAAACCAATAGAACTTCAAAACGAAAGCCAAAGGGTGGTGAGGGGTCCTGGCTGAAGTATTTCTCAATAAAACAAACCAAACATCGCTTATTGGAAACTTCAAAGTGGCCCCCCTCCTCTATTTGTTCAAGCAGAGGAGATGAGTATTTGGTGGGTTGTAGGCTTTCCTTTAAAGGAGACCAGGGTGGGCAAACAGTGACAGGACGTTCCACAGGGTTACATATGGAAGCAGTGAGTGAAGGCAGGGGTGGAGTGGGTGTAGGACTAGACGGCCTACCCCCAGGGTCCAGCGAGAGAGCACGGTCTCAGGGTCGCTCGGGCGTTCACACTGCAGGGAAAGGCAAACAGGACCTTAAAGCACACCCGCACCAGCCAGACCGACGGGGGTTACCTGATACCCAAAGGGCTACAGGGCACCGCCGTAAATAGTCCCCCTAAATCCTGTGGCATGCTTTTGACTCCTGCCCCAGCGTAGTACATAGCAGACCCACACTAGCAAACATTCAACTCTCACTAGAAGAAAGCCTTGGGGAAAGTAGACAATCTCTGTCCTGGATGAGGAGATCTGTGTGAAATGGACTTTGAATGTAGGATGAAGATTCAACAAAAACTCATAAAGTCTATATCTAATTTTAAAGTTCTTCCCTTTCGGAAAGTATTGAGTCATAAATCAACCATGCAGGGTTATTTCCAGTGACAGCAGAGAGACCCGAGCTTACCTCAAAGTTCTGCTCCACAAGGTTCCCTCCTTTGCTCAGGCTCTCCATGATGGCTTTGTTCCTCAAGATGTCCTCCTCGCTCAGGTGCTCCCGCCTCTTTCTGGACTCCAGCACCAGCCCGTTCACCGAGTAAAAGTCCGCCAGGAAGTTCCCTACACGCTCCTGAAGAAGAGCAACAGCCAAAACAACATCAACAACGCTAAGCCTCGAATTTTCCTTTTTGATACACCTCAAGAGGGGGGGGGGGGGGGGAAGGAGAAGGGGTATTAGCAGTCATATTGCCGCTTACTCCGACCTCTAGGCTTGTGTGCCCTAACCCTAAGAAAACCATCACATTGGCATTAGTGGGGCCATCACCGCAGAGGCATTGTTTATGTTACTCTAGCTGCCTTTGAACTTGTAACTGTAAGATACAATGCAGGAAATATGAGTAAAGGACACAGACATCCTGTGCAGTATTGCTATTGTATAACAGTCTGCTGTTGACCAGACAGAGGTCATATCTTGAATTGGGTGGAACCTTTTTTGTGAGTGAGAGAGAGAGAGAAAGACAGAGCGACCACGAGATGCCACGAGAAAAACGTTTGGCAAGGGAAGCCAACAGAGTCAGTAACAAGAAAAAACAAACAACATCAAATCATGGAAAGAGAGAGACGGTAGAAGAATAGAAG
Organism: Galaxias olidus; assembly: GCA_026901105.3. NCBI lineage: Eukaryota > Metazoa > Chordata > Actinopteri > Galaxiiformes > Galaxiidae > Galaxias > Galaxias olidus. Next base: position 113,048 of record JAPMUY010007096.1, read on the forward strand.
GGAGAGAAAAACCACAAACCGTCTTGTCCTCTCTGAACAGCCAGCCCGTCTGCGCCCTGGAGAAGGTGATGGACTTGGTGGAGAGCGTGGCCGAGTACACGTCGCTGCTCATTAGGATGTCCACCTCCTCCTCCGTCTCCATCTCCGACTCCTGGCAACCACGCAGGGCAGAGGCACAGCGGGAGTGAACGGGAGGAGGTCTTGGCACACACGCACGCACCACCGAGACGCTTCACGCTGCTTGGAGAAGTGGAGTGCCGGATGGATGGCGTGGGGGTATATTGGTGTGACGGAGAGGGACTAACACGCATGATGTGTTCCACATGATGTTTCCACACACGATGTGTGTAGGGTGTGAGCATGCGTACGCGGTTGCACATGATTTGGATTTTTTTGTGTGCGAGTGTTTGTGCTTGTGCTTTGGCAAGTGTGTGTGTGTGTGTGTGTGTGTGTGTGTGTGTGTGTGTGTGTGTTTGTGTGAACTTCCCGAACCCAGCCAGATCTCACGGGAATAGTCAGCATGGTGGGAGCAGGCTGTCTGTGAGTCGTACCTCGTGGTGTATCCTCTGGTAGACTTTCTGTTCATTGTCCAGCACCACAAAGGATTGGGACGGTATGGCATCGCCGGTGAAGATGAAACTCAGGTCTCCGCGCTGGCACTTCATATCTGTGAAGTCTATTAGAGTAGTGTCCAGTCTACATAGCACATACACACACAGAGGAAATGAAGAGTGTGGAGAGATGGAGGAAATACAAAGAAAGAGACATTGACAAGAGGTTAGATGCATTGATGAAAGAATACGTATGCTGACAAGGACACAGATCCTGTTACCAGGCAACAAAGTCCATGAAGACTAAAAAAAATAAAAATAAAAAAGGATTCGAAGAATTTGTACAGTAACTGAAACTCGGCCTCCAAAAGTTTTGACGTGGGAGACAACTCATATCTGTAGCTCAGACATATTTTCGACACGAGGCAGGTTTGACATTGAAGTGAGTAGTCAAATGGGGAGTGACAGCATGAAATGAGTGAACTGTGTGCTGAAAAGGGAAACAAAGAGGTAGGTATGAGAGAGGTGAGGGAGCTGACACTGTAAACCGCTGGAATGTTAATGAAGTGTGACAGCTTCCCTCCGATTCTCCACCTCAGGAATAACAAGCAGACATCTTGAAAAAAATATATTATTATACAGCTCGCAGTAATTGTCGATAACCTCATGGCCTTACTCAAAAGTGCAACGCACACGCTCAGTCAGCAAGGAAGGTAACCTAGCAACGGTTCTAAACTTCTTCTTTTTTTTATGTGTGGGTGACACGGTGTGTGACAGTGCCTCACACGGTGTGTAACCACTGTGTAACTCACGGACGCCTGAATTTCCCTTTTCGACGCACGGCATAGCAAACTAACAGGGAGAAGTTGACAGATCAAAGTGGCACATACCGTAAGCTCTCTCCTGTGCACTCGCTGTTTGTTTTAATAATTATCATAATGAATCCAATAGAGCTAGGCTAGGTGCTGTTGCCACCATCTATCAAGCTTTAGAAGTGGGAAGTAATATCTGCAAAGAGATGCAGTGCCGCCACAGTTGCAGTGTTGCCGCATCCGCAGGAGCACAAGCAGAGATTTCACACTCTAGTTAACTACGCTTGTCGTGAAGTGCTGAATGGGCACTACGAGTCACTAGAGCAGGGAGAGATAAGAGATTCGAGCGAGGGAAGAGAAGATTGCGCAGCGCAAGGCTACGGGCTGAGAGAGGCCCTTGAAGTTTAACAGTTGAGTAAAAAAAGCAGATTTTGCAAGAATTTAAAAAGAATTTGATTGGGGTGGGTTCACAATATCATGAGTCTCCCACAAACGGGATATAGAAGCTAATGTTTGAAAGTTAGACAAAGACCGGGACAACCATCACTTGACTCACCTGATGTTGATACCTTGCTTGTAGATCTTGCATGTGTCCGAGGGTAGGATCCTGGACAGCAAAGGCACTGTAACACGAGGAGAAAATCAAACATGAGAACATGCACTGAATTAAGATCTAAGTTTAGCAATGTTTCTAAATAATGAAAACCACCCATCACTTCAAAGACCCTTTATTCCTTTGCGGTGGCCCATATATAGCACTAGAAGCACCATGCCGCCCTCTGACTAAATATTTAATTCCTCTCACAATCGATGCGACAGGCTAAGTAATTAAAAGAAACTTTTCAAAAGCCTGAAACATCGCAATGAAACGGTCGAAGAACATAACAAACCACTTGAATAGTGATCTGTAACATCTGTGGAACGCTAAAGCCATGCTGAGCTAGCACAAACGCTCTCAGAAGCAGCTCCTATCTGGCCAGAAATTTTTGATTTGATTTATTATTATTCCAGGCGACCCCTTTCGGGGTATGAGAGTATCATAAAGATAGAAGTACAACATTAAAAAGAAATAGAAATATAAACAAAAAATATGCACAAATTTGAAAAAATAAATACAGAAAAAATGTAGGCCTACATCTAACCACATGGTGGACCAGGGAGAGAGCAAACCACAATGCCCACCCCCTTGGTAGACTGGACTCTACAAGGCCTGTGTGGCCTTCTGCGTTCCTACTCACAATGTAGGGTCTAAACTTGACTGGATAGAAGCAGCACCACTATGAAATCAAAGACTCAAAGGCCATGTACAGGTTTCAGCCCCTATGGATTTGGACACTCTGGATTTCCAAAACTAATTCACTTAACCAGGCAGAGGATGGTTCTTTGCTTTCACAAGGCCATAACATGGTGCTGTCAATAATTAACAGGACGTGCATGTTAATAATCGGGACTGGCTCTCTGAGGTCCACCCCACATTCACGGTGGCTAACCTCTGCATACATCCCCTTAACGCATAACGCAGGAAAGTTGTTTGTATGTTAAAGTCATAACATAGTGTAGTTATTGTTATGACTAATAGATACACTATGTTTAAATGTGTTGTCTAAAACAGACAAAATCCAAGCCTGAGGGAGTGTGTCTGTGAAATGAGGTAGTTATGACGACCTCTCACCACCAGGGGGAGCACTCGCCCCCGTGTGGCTAGTGGCCACTCCCTGGGTGGATCACCATGAAACTGTAAACAGCCCCCTGCTCTGACTGAGACCGACCAGCTGGCCTGGCAGTGGAAGGAGGAGAGCAAAGCAAGCGCAGGTCAGCACTGTCTGACAGCAGAGGATTGTGAGAGCTGACACTTTCATGTTGTCCCATTTATATTTCACCCGTCATGATTGTATAGCATAGAAACAGGGAGTCCTGTAAGGGATGTGGAAAAATAAAACATGTCCAATGCAGGCTTCAGCGTACCACCACTTAGCCTGAGCCAGAAATAAAATGATCTCACCCCAGCTTTGGAAGTCCCAATGAAGCTCCAGGTAAAAGTCTCCCAGCTGGAAAGGAAAAGAAAAGAGCATTACTATTTACTTTGAGTACATGTAGACATGATACATAAAGAATAAAACATTATCTTATTCAAGTTTTATAGGTTCCACATAATAGGCTTCCAAAGTATGGACGTTTGGAATATACATGTTTGGTGACGCATTAAAGTGCCACAGAAAGTCTAAAGGGTCAACAGTCCCTGATTTGGATCCATCCTCCAATCATGGCGCACTGTGCATCATCACCTTCATCCCATTAGACATATGCTATAGCGGAGGCGGGCCAAGCTATTCCCAGAGTCAGAGAAAATCAATCTCAGGCCGTCATCCATTACAGCCTCTGGAAACAAACCACGTCAGTGCTGCTTCCTTCCCCTTCTCCCTCTATTTTCTATCCATCTACCTCTCCTGTTACTCTCTCTCCCTCTATTCCATCATGGCTCGCTCGCTCGCTCCCACGCTCCACGGGGAACGAGTCAGCACAGCTGACCTGGCAGTGCCCCGTTGCCAAGGGCACCAGATGTTCACGCCCTCTGTAACACATCGTGGCAGCCAGGAGAGCACAGCCAGGCGCCTGGGAACTCTGACTGTCAGCTGTGTATGCGTTGGTGTGTGTGTGTGTGTGTGTGAGACACTCTGACGCTCTAACCTCCTCTTTTAGAATGCACGTACGCATACTTCGCCTGTGTGCATTGTGTGTTTTTCGCATAAGGGGAGCAGATGCCCTATTTCACTGTCGGTGGCAGCTAAAAAGCTAGCTAGGTTAAAGACACCTTTATCGCAGGTTGATTGTACCTCTCTCAAAGAGTGCATGTCTCTAAAGCTGCATATTCCCATTGGGGCTGGAGCGGGTGGGTGATGACGGCGACACTCCCTCCCTGTATGCCAAAGGCCGGACCGCCAGGACTTTGCTTTGTTGTCAAGAAATTCATTAGCGAATGACTGGCTGGCTGACAGACTGACTAAGCGTGGGCCTGTGTGTTGTTCAGCTACTGATTGTGAATATGATCATAGGCGAGTGTGAGACAAAGAAAGAACAATACAAATTCAGAGTGCCTGCAGGAGCTGAGTGGCGATTCTGACTGAGGGCTCGCCTGGCGCACGGCTGATCAACTGACTACACTCTGATGTATCGGAGGGGAGAAGAGGGGAGGAGAGGGGAGCGGAGAGGAGAGGAGTGACACAGAAAAAAAGGGATGACACATAAGATTGATTGCTAAAGAGAAAGAGGGGAAGAACGTGTATGTGGTTGAGGAAGAATACCTCCTTCAGAGCGGTCAGCAGCTTCGGCCTCTTGTCTTCCACGGTCTCCCTGGACTGCTGTTTGAGCTTCCTCAGCAGCGCCGTGACTGGAGCGCACAGAACAGACAGAGATCAGTCAAATCACCTGCATCAAACTGCTGGCAGGATGACGGACACTAGTAGGTGCTAATATCAAAAGGAAAGTGACGGCGGTGTTGGAGCATCTGTTAAATGGAGAAACATCATAGGGTGTGTGTGCGCTTGTACGTGTGTGTGTTTGTTTGTGGAGGCAACTGATGTGTTGCAGTGATTTGAGTTAAAAATAGTAGCTGCACACTCAAGGATAGAGTATAAGCATTAGACACACCAGCAGTGGCATATTAATTTAATATCTGAAGTGAAACTTGACGTGCCAAATCTCCATCAGAGACTTGTCGGAGACCATGGAATACGACACTGCCAGTGGGGATCATGCAGCATGCCAGGAAGTTCAAAGGAAGGTTGTCTTGGAGATGAAATTATAAAGTAGCCGGCTAATGAGATTCGTCTGTAAGCTGCTTAATGACCTGCGGGAATCAAAACATAGTCTTTTTTTAACAACGAGGGTCCAGCTTAACAAGCTTTCAAAGTAATTTATCGACTGGCTGACAGTAAGCTTGCGTGTTACCAAACAAATAATGCTAAACTGCAATTGTTTGGGCCACGCCCAACTGGTCCAACATTTATTCATGGGGTTTTTAGTAGAGGAGGGAACGCTAGTCACTCACTTCAGCTAATTGCTGTTTTGAAGGGAACACAAATTTGAGTAAAACGCCTGCTCCTTCATGCCAATTAAAATGCTAACTATGAAAAGCCAAGTAATCTAGCCTCTTTGACAGCGACTTCCTCCCCTAGTTAAAGACAGCGAAGATATTAGACTGCTTTATGTAGAATATGACATATTCTTTCATATGCAGAGATGCGTAGGGAATTGGCCACCGTGTTCTTGTTGTTGATCGTATCCAGGCTTCAGGATAACGGTGCAAGGGGCAGTGGTATTACTGCTGTATTACATCTAGGCCAAAAAAGGAAGGCTCCAAAACTGCGTGCATACCCTGTTTCTTTCTCTCTCACACACACACATACAAACACACACACTCACACACAGTGTGTGCGTGTGTGTGTGTGTGTGTGTGTGTGTGTGGGGGGGGGGGGCGGGGGGGGGGGGGTCTGGCCCTCTCAGACCTAGTTGTCTAATGACTGTGGACAGGCCCCGGATGGGGTCTCCTCTTGATCCTCCCCGGTCCTCAGCAGGGAGGAAAGGGGGAATTGGGGGGGCAGAGGGGAGATACAATCACTGTCTGGCCATAGACCACCCAGCGAACAGGGGGAGAGAGAGAGCCGACACCGACTAGCTTCCATCGTCGAAGCTCGCTGTTTCTCACCGGTATGCTTACACAAATTTGCCCAGACAGGCTTAGTTGGGGCATTTGACAATGTCCCTACAGAGAAACTAGGGCTACGTGAAGGCAATTGTCAGGTAGTTTCACCTGACCTTGCTTGTAAAGATATAACTGCCAATATGGAAGAGGAGACTTCATCAGCTAGTTCAGCAACTGGTTCGCCTTTCAGAAGATGCAATGTATGCCATTGACAATTCAAAGGCTAAAAAGGATAATCACACAGATAGATGACACAATTAGACCAAGGGTCTCAAGCCTGGGGTCTTCACTCCAAAGTACGATAAGGTGTAGCCTATACAAAATGCTTTCTTTCCTTTAACTTCAAAAAAGGCTTATAATTATATTCAATTCTAACAATATTTAAGACCCCTTGAGTAGACTACTCTAAGCTATAAGTGTACAATATGGTTAAGCTAAACATCTACCACGCTAACTTTTAGCTAGCCAACGTAATCAGGTCTTTCTGGGCTACGCAAGCAGTACAGCAGGACAGTACTAGTGAGACGCTTTAGTCTTCGATTTCTGGTATAGTGGACGCCTTTTCCCCTGGCATTTCATGGAGTCCCCCGCCTGAGTCTCATCAAAGCGCACAACAGTACTCTGGACAATGAAGGGCAGAAAAGACGGACCTTAACCGTTGCCCCATTATCTACACAGACTGGGGCCCTGCTTTTCCTTTTGAACTAGTTCATAGTGAGACCATTGATATGTCTCATTCAAAGCAAAGTTAACCAGTCAAATAAGAGTCATTAGCCAAAGGCTTTCATCATGTGATTATAGCTCCTGATCCTTACACACCCTAATTGTTTTAGGTCACTATCTCACTGATATATAATTTAATATTCTTCAGATTTAAATTGGCTAATGAGAATGTCACACAGTATGGTGGACGAGACCCTTCTTAATAGGATATGTTTAGGGAAAAATGAGCTCCAAAACGAGTCCTTGACACTTTGCCTGTCTCCACTGCTCATAATCAAAAGGCTTTGCTGATCTTCCCACCTACGCTGGGATTATTACCTGCTGTTCGGCTCGCCCTTTTGTGTAGATTCCTTGTTCACTTCCCACACGGACCTCCAAGGAGAGCTGAGTCAGCTCATACCACACCTGTACTACGCAGTGCTTCACCAATCCAAACACATACTATAAGCGCAATACTCAACACGTATTGTGCTGAACTGCGGAAACACGCCCGTTCCCATCAGTGTCCTTTCCTTTTACTGCTATAGTAACAGATTTTGTAAAGCTATTTCAGTCAAGGCTAACTGCAGCGGTCATTGTGAAAAGTGCAAGACCAGCTGCTTGAAAGTCACAGGGCAGGAAGAACAGTGATGTACTCGAGCCAGGCTGGCGATGTAATGACAGAGGTCTGTGGTATGTACCTCGAAATTACACAGACTCCGTGTTAATCTCGGCGGAGGGAGCTGTGTGTCAATCAACCGTGTCAACCGGAGGCCAACATGCAGCTGTGTTAAATAAATACATCCTCGGATTAAAAAAAATGTATTGATTGAAACATACGGTAATCAATCATTCTAAAATATATCGTTGAATTGATTGATATTCCTCCAGGCATGTGTCTTCTGCCACCAGTTGGTTAATAAAAAGCCGGGGTTACCATCCACCACATGGCTCAATCACCGAGCCAGGTTCCCCTTACAAAAGTAGCCTCCTAGTCAGTCTGGGCCCGGAAGCAAAACGAGAGAGACAAAAGCCACATCTGGCAACTCGCAACCGAGAGAGATCAAAGCCAGAGGTATAAAAGAGGGAGTTGATTTTTCTGCCATCAAAAAGTTTTTGTGTTCAGACAGAGACTGCCACATGAAGTTGATGCCAAATACTTACACAGAGTAGGGTAGAGTAATAGTGCTGAAGAGTTAAATAGATCAGTGTGTGTGTGTGTGTGTGTGGGGGGGGTATAAAATAAGAAAACTGCCCTTCCAAAGTATGCACGCCCATTTCCTTTTGCTATGTAAATATGACCACTCTACAGCCACCTTCCCTCTGCAAACCTATCATTTAATTATTCTAAAGCCTCAGACAGCCTTTTGAAAATTTAACAGGGCAATGTAGGTCCACATTTTGAAAGTTACAGTGGTTTCTGGAAGCCACCTAAAGATAGTCTTAAAACTTAAACACACTAGCAAAGCCACATGACCACAAGTCAAGAACTTAAAAAAGGGACCACGTTTCAATCATGAAAACAGTTTTGTTTTGTGGTGCTACAGCGAAATGTACAATCACAGAGAAAAGAAGGGGCAGGCAGCATTCAACAGAGTCAGGCCATGACAAAAGGGAAGACAACGACAAGGCAACAGAGGGCTCGTCTGAAACCAGCCTATGAGGAAAGGAGAAAAATATACTAATGAATGGCTTTTCATCAGAGCACAAAAGCCTGTGAACCTTGAGGAATGTCCCCTTCCTCTGCTGGACAAAGGAAGCCGTCCCGCTCCATGTAGGCCTAAACCCTGGGAGGCAGCGGCGTGGAGGAATGCACCCCTAGCATTTGTTGATTCCGCAGTCGCACCACATATGTTTTCACTCAAAACACAAGCAGTAGTTCAAAGAAATAGTGAAACACTCCATTGTTACCAAGTTGGTAGTGCAAGTAGTACCAACTAAGGCCAGACTCTTCTTTTCTTTACTGAGTAAACAGGCCCAACATAAAGTGTGCTATGCGTGAGACTGGTGCTTAAGGTGGAGCGAGGAGATGAAGGTGATGAAGGTGATGGGTTCATTACCCCTGTAGTTCCCAAGCAGTGACAGGACATGTCAGTTGGAAAGGCGGCGAGTTAATTTGCTTACTCATCTGTCGGTCTCCGTAGCTGATGGCCTCGGCGAGGGGACTCCATCCCTGAGCGTTCTTCACCTTCACTGGAGCGTTGTGGGCCAGTAGTAGATGGGCGCACTCTGGTGAGAAAAAGATTAAAAGGGAAAAAAAGAGAGAGAGATAGGAACATGAAAAACACAAATTCAGCGAAATATACTTACAGAAAGGTACTGAGATAGCACAAGATTACATTTTGAGGAAATTGCCAATTTGTCAATTGTCAATCCAGATTAGGCCATATTTGAACCACACATATTCGGTCATCTACAGGGGTGGCATACATACTAGGGGTTTGTATATAATTTTTTATAGCCTATATATTGTCACTATGACAGTCTGGGATTGAGAATCAAACATCCTGCATTTCTGACAAAAGCACTACCAGGTTTAGCTTGTGGTTGTCATGTCACTATTTCATTCGAACAAAACGTTGCTTCTCTATCCAACAGACAAAAGGCCAGAAGCTAATTTTAACTCCAAGCTGACACCATGCTTGTGTCAGAACAAATTTGGTTTTAGACTTTTTCTCTCATGGGATCCCAATCAGAAATGGGACATTGACGGCCTAGAGGCTTATCAGATTAAGCTACATGTGTCTAAGCTTTGGGCTTCCTGTTTGGGTCAGGTTCAGCCATCAAGCTTATACTCCTCTACTTTCCTCACGTATATTCACGTAATGAAATACAGGGCAGAACGGCTTAATAGCTGCAGATGACCATTAATCTAAACTTGAGTACCATGAGGGAACATATTGTGTTTAGTTCTGAGGGGGGAAAAAGAAAACGTGAATGCAAACAAATGTGATACCCAACGTAATGACAGAATACCAGTAGAACTTCAGGACCATGTTGGAACGAGTAGCCTGTTTTGTACTGGTAAGTATTACTGAGGTCCACATCACTTTGGTATCCGAACCAGCATCATTTGTTGGAATTATTCTAAAAGATAACTGGACCTTAAGGGAGCACACTGGCTTGATCCCTGATATTTTATAAACAGAACATCCAGAAAATGCCTCATCAACACATACCTCAAAAGGCATAGTTGCTTATTAACAGGAGAAGGACCAAGATCATTTTTGTAGTGAATGCAACAGCGTTAAAAATAATTCAGGGCCACCCTTTTCTAATGTAAACTTACCCATAACCTTCTAAACATAAGAATTAGAAAGCTGAAATAGAGTTGTGCCAACTCTAAATTGAATGCCATTGTGAGATTACTAATTAAAAAGTCAACCCCTGTACAACTTCATTCCTGCATAGGACAACTGACACTAACCTGCCATGCATGCAAATCAACATTCAATACTAGTTCTGGTCGGCTACATTAGTGGATCTAAACAATCCAGTAGTAGGACAGCTATTTCAAAAGGTAAATGGGGCTTTTTATCTAGTGCTTAGTAAGGCCTTTCAATTGATGACTCTAATCATTTAGCAAAAGCCACATGACTGCGCTTGCGTACTGTCAAACAATGCAGGCTTTCATTATCACTGGAACTTGGCTTGTCAACCCTATTAGTCATCCTAATGAACCCAAGTTGCATGTGCTCAGTCAGGTTCAAACTTGCTGTACGCCTAACGTCTGTGAAAAATAAACTGGGGGGAAATCGTGGCAAGATTTGCACACACAATGCTATGAAAAGGGTGGATTTTCCAAAAGGAAACAAAGACTTAACCCTCATACATGACAGTATATGGAGACTACCACTGAAACAAAGACCTGACAGAAAACCAACACCAATCCCTTTGAGCTGCAACCACGCCGAATATTTGAATTACAACATTTTTAATGACCATTTCACAGCCTCACCCATTCTTTATGACTTACCGTAGATATAATACTTTTGTAATTAATGGTAATAACAAGAGAGTAAAGACTCTAATACTTTTGTAATTAATGGTCATAACAAGAGAGTAAAGACTCTAATACTTTTGTAATTAAAGGTAATAACAAGAGAGTAAAGACTCTAATACCTTTGTAATTAATGGTAATAACAAGAGAGTAAAGACTCTTTACATACTATCCCCCCAATTACAGGCTAAAGAAGCATTACACTACAAGTTAGGAAGTGTGTCCTATCAGCAGAATTTGAAAACGAAACATTTGGACGACTTGCAGTAAGAGTAAATAAAAAATGAAAAGGTAGGGTGTGCGGTGGTGAAAGCTTCACAGTTGTGTGGGCTGGGGCGTATCTGTTTTAGCATTTCCCTGATCCACCTGTATGCAAATTAGAAGGAAGCACTAGGCACAAAATCTGTTAAGTATTAAATATGACAACGTTGCAGCTGACAACTTCAGACAATAATGTCAAGGCAGCAAGGGCACATTTGAGCAGAGTTGGTGATGGACACAAGGACACACGCCAACACACAGACATACCCTTTCTATAATTGTTGTGGATAGCCTTTATGATATCCATTCTAGAAAAAAAGGTAAATGCCAGTGAGCACCACATGATCGTGGCTCAGGCTGGCTGCTTGGGGCACATACACTCCGATAAGAGAGGTTAATGTAATGGAAACACCGAGTTCGTTGGCCCCGGTGGTTTTAAAGTGCACGTGTGTCCCGCAGGCTGACGTAAGCCTCTGCCCTCACTACTTTGGCCTATATTCAGCAGAACTACTTTATGTAACTTTGCGACTGAGAAGCAGCAGAAGATAGGCTAGGCCAGGCAAACAAGTAGGCAGGGCATGTTTAACACACTGGCTGTGACACTGCCCCAGCCCTGGTATTTTAGAGACGAAAATGAGGGAACAGTGGATATTGTTCTAACTAACCGGATATCTAGCCTGGCAGCTTAATCAGCAGATGAGTGAAATATCGATCGAAATCAATAGCGTCATTTGTGTGACTCTAGCTCAAGGAACCACCTAGAAGTGTTAACATTTACAAACTCATTAGCTGCAGTTATCCGAGTGGTTCTATCCGCTATACAGCTGTGGACGTATCGACAGAGGGAAGCCTCCCTGGGGTCGTGTAGAGTGTGTGTGCCCTACAGTGCGGGGCTCTGACCAAAGCAAAACACCTCTGACAGCAGCAGACAGACAGACAAAGAGTGTGTGTGTGTGTGTGTGTGTGTGAGTGAGTGAGTGAGTGAGATATATAAAGGTCTGGTATATTAATCTGCTACGCTACTTGTGTTGGCTGCAGATGGGGCACTTGTCAGAGGTGTCGATGGCTGCAAAGTTCAGCCTCTTTTTAGACTAGGGCTGGGCACTTCAGAAATGGCTTTCTCAATCACTACCTCTCTATCAGGCCTTTTTTTCTACGTCTCGGGGACCAGACCCAATAAAACTAGAGCCCGACCAATTTATGGACCTATCACAAATATATTGGTGAAAGTTTGCCTTTATTTAACCAAGCGAGTGCCATTGAGATGATCTCATTTCACAATGGATCCCAGGTCAAGAGGAAAACATCAGCATACAACCAGGCTGTACCTTTAAGAACTTCTTTATTTATCTTTTGGCTATGAGGCAGTGGTTTGTCAACACAGAGAAAATACATATATTATAATGTGGGTCTAATAAGGAGCACCTGTGTGTCATGTTACCTTGGCTGTTGATTTGCTCTACCTGACAGACGCCCTGGAGCCAAAGGTCTGGGAAGGCAACATGTATTAGGCTAAACCCATTTAGATAGCTTCATTTGGATATCTTTAATCTCATCTCTTTTGGCAAGCAGCACAAGATACATGGGAGGAATTGCAAATGTATGCCATCCATAAAAGCTCCAGTACATGAGCCTAATACTCTTTGGGAGATTGGAGCATTTTTGTTCTTTATCAAGTCAACAGAACGACGTAGGACGGCAGTGGTTAAAACAGCATTTAAAATGCTAGCCTCACCCACTGTCCTAGACTGTGGCAACATAAAATCTGCTTGAAAGTCTATGCATTAAAGAGAGGTAACCCGACTGTTCCATTCAAATTACTACCACTACATTTGTCTTGGCGGCAAAGAAATGTGGCTGTCCACGTGCCCACTAACATATTACAATTAATTGGTACACTTTTAGGAAGAGTAGTAAATTTAATTTCAGTGACTTTCCCTATCACACTATTAATTTGGTGAAATTAAAAAAAAATATTGTCATCTTTGAATAGACAGTAGAAGTAGTTTCTATTCTATTCCATGGTCAAACACACAAACATACACAACACTGAAATATATTCTTCCCAAACTGAAATCAAGACAACCGCACCCACTATGATCTCATTCTCTTGCTTCGGCGTCTGGTCAGCAGAGCATCCGTTGAGTTAGAGGAGGCAAAGACATTAGCTAGGGCTAGGCTGATGAAAGACAAAAATCCATTACACAGCCCCACACCCGCTACCAGGCCTAAGCATTCTACTCAGATGAACATTTGTGCAATAAGCAGTGAGCCACCTTTTCCGGAAACTCATTGTGTTTATTTATTATCAATGTATGTACATTGGTCTCGTGTTTATTAATCCCTTACACTATACAAATGGGGAAAACAGTGCAGTTACGTAGGAAGCCTACAATACCAGACGAGTAAACCCCTTGCCAATAAAAATTGTTCAATGAAAGACATTTGAAAAACATAAATTAATCTTTCACTAGCACGTTCCCTAGTCTCTCAGTGAAATTAGGCTCACAAAAAGCCAACCTCATGAATATTTTAAGCAAAGGCGTGCTTTCAAGGGAGCCAATACACGTCAACCAACCACAAGCCCGACTCATGTTTTACAGCATTCTGTAACGGGTTGAGGGTGGTAGGGGTGCACTTTGTTCCTAAGTACTAGGTTATGTTGTGGGAGGATGCTTGCCTGCACTCTGAAACTGCCATCCTGAGTAAAAGATAGGTTAGTGCGATGTTGTGGTGCCTTGACTCCCTTCTACTGTCTTCTAATAAGTAAAATAGAACACTATAAATCAATTTGATTGCAGTTATTTCATTGTCAGGAGCAACTGTCACTTGAATGTAATTCAGTGGAATTGATGAGATGAACTGCTCACACACTTCAAGAGATGAAAAGAAAATCATATGTCTGTTAATTATCATGGCCAACCCTTTATTGTCTGCTATACACAGACTCTTTATAAATGCATGAGAATCCTGCCATTTGTGATCTGGGGGAATGCCTGGAGTACAAGCCAGCATACAAATACAAAGACAGACAGTCATGAACAAAATACAGACAATTGAAAAAATACACTACTAATACTCACAAAGCCACTGCTGCAAAATGAAACACTCACCTTTTTGACCCATCATAACAGCAAGATGCAGAGGTGTGTTTCCTGAGGGAAAAAAACATAATGCTCCTTAACCAAACAATGCAAAATAGAAATCATATCAGGTGCCCTCCGCAGTTTGGGCACAGTGCATGAAAATGTGAATTATTCTGGATAAATTGAGAGAATGCATCATCCACTAAATTCTACGTGCTGCAAAAAGTAAGTTGAGATGAGGAATTCTATGTGCTGCAAAAAGTAAGTTGAGGTGAGGAACGTGTGAGTGTTTGTGTGTCTGTGCGTTCCGTCTGTCAGTGCAGGCCAGCATCAACAACACAGCTAATAAAGCTATTAGCGTACCTATCCACATAAATAATTGTAAGGGATTGTTGGTAGGTATTTCACATGCTTTTTACCAGGAAATAACCACTAAGCGGTCTACCAGCCCGTCACAAGAGGGTCGAATGTGAAAAGGTACCAACAAGGGAAAAGGCAGGAGTAGAAACAAATCCATGGACAGGGTGTCACCCAATGTCCCAAAAAAACGCATTGGAGAATCACTCAGGTGACAGTGAAATCCCAGCCCCTCAATGTCTCCTCCTTCAGACCTCCAGTGAGAGTCGGGGTGCGCAGGCACCCAGACATTTCTGCATAAACCCTGATGTGGGCAGAAATATAGGCTTGCCGGGATTAGAAAGGACTTCCAATGCACTCACTCACACAACAACAAACTGAATTGAGGGCAAAGGCCCACCTAAGGCAGGCAAACTCAGGGCAAGAAAGATGACTAACATGCAGTAGTAGATTGCAAGCGTTCACGGATACCATTATGATAATCTTGCAGGTTTACCAGCCATAAAAAATGTATCAAGTGTCAACAATCATCCATATTAAACTTGGGGAAATACTGTATTGTTCAAGTGGTCTTCAAGTGGTTTCCCTGCTGCATGATTCGTGACTTGAACCACAGACCCCAAATGTAGAACTTGGACTAAAGCTGGGCACACACTTATTCTCTCGGTTTACCATGTAGATAAAATTCTGCCAGGGCCTACCCTATACAACGTCTAAGCTTAGCCACCTGCCATCTGAAGTACTGAGTTCTGCTAAGTCGAATGTGTTAGCTCCCTGGAACTTGAACTCAACTCCAGTTCAGAAACCTTATGATGGGTAATGAGACATGAGTGTGTGTTGATTTAAAAATCGGAAACAGCCCAATGAAAAAAGTAGATCATAACTGATGACTTACCATGGACATCCTTCTGAGCTATGTTCTGAGTTCGAATGAGTGAAGACAGTCGTCGAATATCTCCTTTGAATACACATTCATGTACAGGAAAGTCTTCAACGGTTCGGATGATGGGGTTTTTATTGTTATCATCAAGCACAACCTCTGCTGTTGATAATGTGTTTGCATTAATTTGTGACTGCTGATTCTGGTGTTGCTGTGTAGATGGAGATTTGATAAGCTTGTGATTGCTAAAGATTTTACTGGCTTTGCTTTTATTGTTGGTTTTGGTTGTGGTAGTAAATGTCCCTGTTGCAGCCTCCTCGTCCGGCTCAAGTAAATCCTCCTCCTTGCTGGGTTTGTGGTCGTTTCGCAGGGAGCGGATCTTCTCGCCGGTCATTTTCTAAACAATTGGCACTAGAACTGAGGGTGCCGTTGACAATGACCCTCTGCTCTGACTGAGCGAATCGATGAAATTCGCTGAAAGGAATGCCAGTAGTTGGTCCAAAAACTCTAAATTGCACCGCATAAAAACATCAATTTCTTCAGCGACCTTTCAAAAATAGCAAAGCAAAACTACTACAAAACATGTCTGGTTGGAACAGAACAGTGTATTATTGCCTCTTAGACTTATCTCTTGATACCGAACCTGCCCCTGAAAGCGGCTACTGCTTAGTTGACTAGTATGGAAAATTCATCTGCCATCTTCCGCCTGCAACATCGCGAGAGTTTGCTGGAAAACTATTCACTCAAACAACAATAATCAGCCTGTAACGTGGGACATTCAAGGGTGGTCTATATTAGAGTTGCGTAAATATACTATAGAATGATTTATCTCTCTCTTAAATTGAACTAGCAAATTTTCCATGAAAAACAATTGCTTAATGTAATACAATGTAGGTTAGCTAGTATAATAAAAAAAAAATGAAGATGGGTTTTGGATGCGGGTATGGGTACTGGTTTAACTTGGCTACAGTAGCCTACATATTATTGCTCGTAAGTTATCCAAGTGTCTTCATGGAGCTTTTCATTGGCTGCATTGCCGTGTATAGATCAGGAAAAAAATTGATTGTGATAATTATAATCATATAAAATGGTGCCAAACGGGAACATTTCTTACAGAGACCCATGCAAAGCCCCCGTGTCTCTTCTACTTTCATGAACATTGCAATACATTTAAAAGCACAGCACAGCATTAACCGAGGTGTCTGAACAGAACACTTACTCCCCCTATGGCTTGAGAATATAAATAATGAGGTTGAAAGGGAAGTGCAATAAGGTGCTGTAATTGGTGGATATTGTGTTATTTGCTGTGCGTGGCATAGCAGTCCACTGATCTTACTTTTTTGTTGTTGCCTGTAATTGATTTCTCGACTGAATGGTAGGGTATTACTTTGGTATCTCTGAGCATAAACATTATCAAGTTCTTAAATATTACATTACTTTGTATAACATTTATTCCAAATGAGTTTGTGGATGATGTTTTTTTATATATGTATATATAGTTTATTAATAGTTTGAATTACAGTTGAACAGCGTGCTTTACGCAGTGTTGTACTGCGTCTTCTCACTTCTGTTTCGAAACATCAGTTGCATCATTACAAAAGCAGAAACGCCGGCCACGGGCAAACCAGAGTCACATGGTAAGGACGCCCCAATTGAAAAGCCAATCTGTGCTATTCTTCCCTTGTAGAGAGCGGCGATTGGCCAATGAGCTATTTTAGCAATACACGTCTCCGTTAAGTCACATGGAATTTGCCCATTGAGTCTACTCAACGGTGAAACGTACACATCCTGTTCTCTCAGGGACGCAGACGGGATTTTTAACATATGGCTTCCACACACAAACAGAGCGAGCAGAACGACCTGTCTGCCGGATTCCGAACGGAATTTAAGTCATTCGCAACGGAAGCCATCCACGTTGGGCAAGAACCAGAGCAATGGAAATCAATGGCCGTGGTCCCACCCATTTCCCTGTCAACCACGTTCAAGCAGTATGGGCCAGGGGACCATGCTGTAAGTTGTCGGCATGCATTTGACCTGTTTTTCTTTTTATTTAATTTTGGTGAGTGACTGCTGAGTGCCACCGAGCTTCTCTGGTCTCACCAATTTTGGGTTAAAGCCTGGAATACCCGGTGTATTTTGCTTGTGTGTTACGTTTCCAGGACCTCTTATTTTATCCAGATTACCCACAAACAAAAGACATACAGTTAAAGAGGTTTCAATGTTTTGTGTTAAGCATAGTCATGTACATAGGCCTACATCATGAATGTAAATGTATTCTCAAACTAAGCCTGTGAGGCCTATTATGATGCGTTATTGCGGCTAGGTGTGGACATTAGACCAAAATGGGCAGTATATGAAATGACTGCTCTTTTTTTTTTAAAATGCCCGCCCCCCCTCTTATTAAAAATGATTCATAATGATATAATATATGATTTTACGTTGGTTTCCTTTAGGGATTTGAGTACAGTCGAAGTGGAAATCCCACAAGAAACTGTCTTGAGAAGGCTGTTGCTGCTTTGGATGGGGCCAAACATTGTAAGTACTGTCATGTAGGCTAACTTGTTCTCATAACCGGTTTGGGGACAGGATTAGCTCAAATTTCTAAGACTAAAATGATAATCTTGCAAATTTTTTCACATAATTACAACCTTTTTACTACGAATGGCTGTTTTCATAGTTATTCACAAAAAAATTTGTAGGTCTTGCTGTTGCCTCAGGGCTCGCTGCAACCATGACCATCACTCATATGTTGAAGGCTGGTGATGGTATTGTCTGCATGAACGACGTGTATGGAGGTAAAATATGATTTGTGGCTGTACAATTTAAATAAATTGAATGTGATAAAAAAGATTGTCAAATTGTAATTGAAAAAATTGTCCACATTCATGTTTATTTTTTTTTTTACTAAGTTATTGAACGTGAAAGGTTGATTTTGCTGTCTTTCTTCTTGAAGGCACCAATCGTTACTTCAGAAAGATTGCAGCTGAAATTGGTCTAGATGTCTCTTTTGCTGATTGCACAAAACTGGAGCTTCTTAAGGCTGCTCTAAAGCCAAATACAAAGGTATGTCACATACTTCATCTATACTATTTGACTACTTAATTTACGCCAATTATCCTCAGAAAAAATAAGTCCAGATCCTCTTAAGAGTCCAGGCCACTTGTAAAAGATGATATGTGTCATTGTGAGTCAGCATAGCCTATTTTTCTTTACATTCGCCACCCTGCTTTCCTCCCCCTATGGAGTAATTTTTTTACTACCGTAATTCTAACTTTAATTTTTGTGGAACATGATTTTCATAAATTAACATGCCTAAACCAAAAGTTACTTTAGTGTCAGTAGACTGTTCTGTAGCCCTTCCAGGCTCATAAACAAAATTTCGTGGAATAGCGCCAGAGGTTTGATATCTGATAAGCGCTCTGTACTGTAAACGCGTTTCCACTTTCCTTATGTTTCTTTTCTGTAGCTGGTATGGATTGAGACGCCAACGAACCCTACCATGAAAGTAGTGGACATCAAGTCCTGTTCTGATGTGGTCCATGAACACAACAAAGACAGTGTGGTTGTAGTGGACAACACCTTCATGTCAGCCTACTTCCAGGTTGGTCTGTGTGTTTTGATAGACATTTTATATATTTGTGTGTGAGTGTGCTGTCATGTTTGTTTTTGTGTTGTACTCTGGAGCTTGCTTTTGTGATGACAGTTAACTGGTAAAACTATAACAACCTGGGAGGTTAACTAACTGAGCAAGACCTGTATGTGTATGTGTCCGTATGTGTGCGTGCCCTCACTCACACACATATGTGTGTGTATCTGTATGCCTCTTCATTAGAGTGTTAGTGTGTACCTCTTGTGCTTAAACCCCCGTTTGATGGTTTCCTGTGTCCTTAAGTGCCAGTTGATGTGGAAGTCTGGAAGTCTGTCATTGATTAACTTAAATGCACTCTCACATTTTCATCTCTAGCGTCCTTTGGCTCTTGGAGCTGACATTTGTATGTACTCGGCTACTAAGTACATGAATGGTACGTACAAACACTCACGTGCACACACACAAAGTTGAGGTTTGTAAATATCCTACATTTCGATTACTTAGAGGATGCTCGGTTATACTGTTTTGATTTGATTGACAGGTCACAGTGACGTTGTGATGGGATTGATCTCAGTGAACAGGGAGGATATATACGAGCAACTGAGGTTTCTGCAGAATGGTAAGTAAGCCAATGACATGGGTAGAAAGCACTTGTAGTAACAGTTACAGCCTACATCCCCGCCGCCTTGTCAAGAAGAATGAATCCCAATACTAATAACGATCGCACCACTTTGACCTACTTCACTCATCAACCGTTCTAGACAAGGCCATGGTGCCATGACTCTTTGCCCACTTATCAGTAACTTATAAAGAAGGCTTTGTGTTGGTCAGTGGTTGTATATCTGAGACAATAACTCATTGTCCATTAACGATTGTTTTAGCGATGAGTCTAGCTGAGTATTGAAAAAAATGTGTGTTGTTAGAAGGCTCATGTGGGTAATGTACCTATTTATCGTTCCTTAAATGGTTGCCTTGCCTCCCCCACCAGCCCTGGGAGCTGTACCTTCGCCTTTTGACTGCTACCTGTGTAACCGAGGGCTGAAGACGCTACATCTGAGGATGAAGCAGCATTTCAAAAACGCCACAGCGGTGGCCCTGTTCCTGGAGGCCGACCCTAGGGTGGACCGAGTGATCTTCCCAGGTAGACGACGAGAGGCGGGGGGAGGGATATGGCGCTGACGGCTATGAAGTTTACACATTGAAGTTGCAGTACAGGCATTATTACCCTGTTTGATGCTGTGTGCAGTTGCTACTCTAGTAAATGTGACCGTATGTTACACAGCATGAAACGGTGTGTTGGTCTTTTTATAATATTCACAAATCTTTCTTTTTTGGCCTACTGGTTGAAAATGGTCACGCCTCCTTTTTATACTTCCCATCACACCTGTCTCCAGTTACATCTCCCTTTCTTTCTGGTGAAGTGAGCCACACCCAGTGATTATTGGATTTGTCAGATGACTAACTTGTTTTCTTTCTCCCTCTCACTCTCTCTCTATTTTACTTCTCTACCTTTATTTCTCTGTCTCTGTATCTCTCTGTTTCTCTCTCTTTCTACATGTATAGGCTTGCCCTCTCACCCACAGCACGAGCTGATGAAAAGACAGTGTACAGGCTGCCCAGGCATGATCACCTTCTACATAAAGGGAAAACTAGCCAACGCTACCACCTTCCTCAGCAGCCTCAAGGTGGTTTTACTGGAGATTGGAGTGGATAAAATCTTGTTAAGAATAACACAGACTAGAATTCAAGGTTTTGATTTAAGCAATAGCTTTATTTACTCCTTACGGAAGGATCGGTCCCCACAAAGCATAAGGGTTTGTTCGAATGAGTCGATGAGAGAGACAGTCCCTCTCATCTTCTTATATCAGACTTTCTGAGTGCTATCTGCTTGACCAATGCAGGCTGTGTTATGGAAATTCCAATTATTAACACGAGAGAGATCAGGGCATAAGGTTCAATACAAATGTTTTATTTAAAAAAGTACTTCTGCAAAAAGGATCAAACATTTTGCAAAAGGCTCACCCCACACAGCGTTTAAGACGTTGCATGAATGAAGTGATAACATTGTTACCAGCTTTCTTATATGGAAACAGGTGTGTCCTTCTCCCCTGTCCATGCATTCCACCGATTCACTCGTGTGCAAACAGGGTGATGAAACACAAGAACCCCGAGTCTAACTTAAACAAAATGACATTAGGTGTAATTCTTTTGACAACAAGAATTACAATGTTCCCTGCTCTAATCACAAGGTCACAAGTTACTCCTAGGTTTACGATCTGCAGCTGTTTCGTAAATCAGTAAAAAGTAGTTTGTATTAATTAAACAAGTCATTGCAGTATTTTTCCTGTTACAGCTGTTCCTTTCTTGTAGTTCAAGGGGAGGGTAGCGATAACCACTCTCCGTAGTCTTGTCTCCCACTCTCCTATTTTCACTCCGTTCTAGCAAACCGATGTCACACACACTCAGAAAGCAAACAGATATTCTCTCATTACAGATTAAAAATGTTACATTTCCATTACAGGATGATAATGGAAAATGTTGTTTAGATTCTGAGAAGTCAGGATAACTGACTAATGAAAACTGGGCATTAGGACTGAATATGATAATTCAGAAATGCGATGAAAGGTTGTTAGTTTTACCATCACAAGCGACAGTAGCAAAGTTAATTTCTGAATTATATCACAAGTCAATCATAAGTGAGGTAGAGTTCTCATGTATAGAAACTATTGTACATTAAGAAACCGATATACATCCTTAATTTGCCAAACATTTTATAAAAGTATTTGATGGTACCTTTGGCTTCAGTTGTCCACATATTGCAATGTTGAGAAAGTTAAATACACAGTTCCTGCCTGATTATATTTTAATTGATATTTCAGTTGATGCCAACTGAAGGTGTCTATTTTTTCACTCCAGCAGGGGTGCTGTTTACTACGGAGCCCCTAAAGTCCCAAAGGAATATGTTTTTTTATCTTGTGCGCACAAGTTATTATCTTGTGTGCACAAGTTATTTATCTTACCCAATATAAATACCTTGTTGTTTTCCTCTGTTTGTCTTGTTTCATTTCCTTTCAGTTGTTTGCACTTGCTGAGAGTCTTGGTGGTTACGAAAGCTTGGCTGAACATCCGTAAGTGAAACCAAACTCGATTTCTAACATGGGTTAAAGCTCCAATGTTTAGATGGCCAGTTAGCAGTGTCTCTCAATAACAGTTTGTGAATCAGTGCCACTTAAGTTAAACTTGTTAAATATTCCTTATTCTACTTGCATTGAAGTTTGACTCTACTTTAAAGTTTCTAGATAAAGCCAGTTTATCTGTAGGAGGTGATTTTGGCGACCCTCACTGTTTTCTTAGTGTAATTATTTTCCCTAACCTTCGCAAAGAAGATATGCAGAATGCTCGTGGTCGCTGCATATCGCTAGCATGATCAACAACTTTACTCCAAGTTTGGGCATCGCTTCCTGATTCAGTGACTTACGTCCTTGTGCCATGAAGCAATCCGTCACAGTTTTGTGGGAGCTCATGCACGGTGGCAGACACAATTAGTGTTAAATATTTAGACTTCAAGAGGACTGATCTGAACCGCAATTTAATCATTCTCCCATATACATTACGATGTGCAATGAGAAGAGATGTATTGATAATCCGTTAATATAAAATAGTTGCCTATAGTGACTTTCATGCAATTCTTGCTGTAATGTTTTTACTGGATGATACTGTTATATTATCAAAGTCCCACAAGAGGGCAGCAGTAATCCATTGTATACCAAAAAACAATGTACATTTTATGAGAGTACCTCATATTTCGTTCTCAAGGTTCAGGAGTGTACAACTTGTCTTTGTTTTTCTCTAACTAATAGAATGATTGAGGAGATCATTCATCAGTCTCCTTCCTCCTTACAATTTTGCCCACATGTATAATTCTGCCTACCAGTGTTGCTGCAGAGTAGCTTTTTTTATCATCAATCCCACTATGTCTCACAGGGCAATCATGACCCATGCATCTGTGCCAGAGAATGAGAGGGTCGTCTTGGGGATCAGTGACACGTTGGTCCGTCTGTCTGTGGGGCTGGAGGACCAGAAAGACATCATCGATGACCTGGAACAAGCACTTAGCGCGGCGGTAAGTTCCCACAAGCAAAGACGCATCTTCTTTTAAATCAGCAGATTAACAATCTTAAAGCACTCAGACGTCCGTCTACACAGCTAACGTTTGACTGGTGTGTACACAATACTGTGTGTTTTACCAAATCCAAGGGCATATCTAATCTTGATGTTGTGTAAACATTCTATTATGACCCCTCTAAGATAAAACATTTGTTTATTCTACACAGAATAAATAGCTGTTAATGTGCATGAATTAGGAATTTTTGTTTTCTTCAAATTATTAATTATCACTGTCCCCATAAAGCATGTCTCTGCATGTATTACAAATTTAGCTTACTTACAAAATGTTATGTTTTTATGGCCAAACCGAGGGACAAATAAAGCCCTTTAGACTAATAAAAACAAAGGGTTCTGGCAAGCCAGAACAGTTGGGGAACAATGGGTTTGGCCAGGACAAGTATACATTATGTTGTCCTAAGAGATCTGTGGTGTATGCAACCTTCTCTCATACCTTGTGTTCAGCCAGCCCTCCATCTAGATTGGTCAGGGAGACTGTCCTAATGTAATTGGAAGAGACAGATCTTCATCCAAGTTTGCCAATGGTGATTTGGCTTGTGCATGCTGCCCATTGCTCAGCATATTTTTTTATTCTGGCCCCAGAGAGGCAAGCATAAGATAAACAGTCTAAGTGTTCTAGTTTCTGTCTCTGTGCACACATTGCAGAATATTATGCATCCACACTCACACACACATTCGCAGAATTATATGATATAGCCTTGAAATATATCCTCAAACGTCTGGGATGGTTAGTGTGAAGACCTGAAGTTGAAATCTGTTCCTTCAGTATACTGCAGGGTGTCCTCCTGTACAGATTGGAGGGGATGGCTGAATTAATTTAACTATTAACCAAATATTGCTTGACGGTTGACACACCCTTGTTAAATTTACTGAATTGCTAGCTGGGCAGCTGTAGTCTCTTTCCAGTGTTGAGTTGGCCACCACTCAACTTCCCCGGGTGCAGATAAGGCCTCTATGAAGCTTAGCTGGCCATCTGGAGCAAATGGGAATAAAATGGAGACTGATATCTCCAATAACAATCTTAGGCCCCACAGTGAAAGGCCCCTGAAGACCGTGCGTTTAATTGGATGGGACACACAGGTACATTCAGAGAATTCCATTAGATTTCCACATACAGAACTGGGATAGGTTAAGTAGAGTTCTATGATTTTATGGCAGAATATGTTGATTATTAGGGCTTTTATTGAGCCTTTTCCTCAAGTGAAGGCCTTGACCCCTCCCGGCAGCTTTTGGCCCGCTGCCCTCTCCAATGATCAGCGCATCCTCTGCCTTAGCTCATCCGCCTTGGCCACGATGTGGAGAGGAGGGATGATGCAGCTGATTGTACTCTGATGACCTGTTCCGGGAACTTGTGCCGTCTCATTTTAGATGGGGTGCTATGCCTGTTTAGAATTGTGTTATTGCTGTTAGTGTCTGCAAGATTGAGTGTAATTTTGTTTGTTGATTTGTTTCATGTTTCTTCTGTTTTTCTTTTCCTTTTTGAACAGCATCCAAATGTGAAATAGACGTCTGGAGAGTGTCCTGAGACCAGCATTTAAACCAGTTGTCTGCCAGGGGTCTCTAACAACATACTCAAAAAATGCTGGCGTGGCATCTCAGCGCACACGCAAAATAGGCTGAGCTTCGCAGAGAACAATCCCCTGCAGAAACAAAAACTTCCTTTTAAAAAATATTTTTACATGAATTGTTTTGATGCAAAATGATAATCAGGACAGCTTATACTATTTCATCATAATCTTAAATTATTTTTTTCTGCTTTTGCTTTGTTTCTGTGTCTACTTTTGTTTTGTTTAGTTTTTTTTGTCTGGAGGGCTTTTTCCTTGCCATAGTAAATATATACATTTCAGGTAAAGATGTTGTATCTAAGTTTTGGAACAGATTTAAAAAAAATTCCTGAATCAACCATATTGATGATGGACCTACACATTTCCTTACAGCTAGCTCAGGAACGGTTGTTTTAGCTCATTTCAACCCTATGCTGTTTACATAAGACATGTGTGAAAAGTGCTTGTGTGTCTGTGTGCATATAGTTGACCCATAGAATTTCTTCTAACTCGCACCAGCAATATATTATTGATCGGTTAATAATTACAGTAGGTACAACATGCTTGGACCTCAGTGTAATTCCATCTCATTGAATAGAAATACATGCTATGCTTGTATAGATCTACATTTCTGGCTCCAGCAAGAGATTGCCCAGTAAAGGGAAGGGGTGGACATATTGCCCTGCAATTTTGAGTCTCAATAGGAAATACATTTTAGATTGAGTGTCAGGCGCCTGCTCTTCATTGCTTGTTTTAGTAAATGCTTTTTCTTTAAAATTTTATATAAATTATTTATTTTATGCCATAAAAACTAAAATGCTAAAGTTAATTGACAACACTGAAAGAAAAAAAAGCTATTTGTTTCAGTGGATGAGCATCCTATTTGCTTTTGGAATTGTCATAATCTGTTAACAAGTAAAATTACTATTTACCAAGTGTATACACGATTTGCTTCATTTGTGTGAGGATACTTCTGAATAATATCATTTGTATGACTACTAAACCTATTAAAATAGTGTTTGCAGTAAACATGTATGTCTTTCACTTCCTCAGTCTGAACCATTCACTGTCCAAGAACAAACACTGTTGTAGGTTCAGCCTCGGTAACCATGGCAAGCCAGTATGCCACATGCAATTTAGCTCTAGTTAGTGCTGGGCTGCGTACAGGGAATTCTGTAGATAGATAGTTTTCGATAGATCTAATGAGGCAGGCAGAGTCCTAATGACCACACCATCAATAACATCCACAAGGAGATTGTGGGATGATTTGGGTTCTGAGTAGGAAACTAATTGTTAGCCCTAAGCCTCTAATTTCCTGTCACCTACACCCATGAAATGGATTTTGCACGTCTGGTTTTAAAACTACTAGCTTGTGAAGAGGCCTGTACTTGCTTCAAAGCACCACCAAATTGGATTAATTTTGTTGAATGTAGGTTGGAACCTTTTGTAGAAAATGTGCAATAGCTGATTGCTTACGTGAAATGCAATTAGGGGAAGCTATTAATTCAATAAAAATGGGGGTCATGAGCTCAGAGGCTGTGAAAAGGAAATGTTGCTTTAGACATTATATTCTCCTTTGTCCTATGAACCATAGGTCTGTTCAGGGCCCATTGTTTTTCCAAAATGTTGACAGGTTTTGTGGATCAAACGGAAGACTGCTTGGATTGTCCTGAAAATTACCTCCAAGATCCCAGCAAAAGAACAATGTCCTTGGGGAAGTATAGTTATGAGCTTCTGCCTCTATCAGAAATCTAAGGCCTTAGAAAGACAACCTCAACAACAAAAAAATATTTGTGTGGACAGAGTCTGCCGGTGGCCATTGCAGTAGAGCGCAGTTGAAACAGTTAGCATCCATTGAGACTAATAGTGATGTCTTTGAAAAAGCCTTACATTTAAGAAGTTAATCTAATCCGTGAAGCTCCGCCTGGTCCCATATCATGACTGTTCATGATAACTCTTCATAGAGGAGTCTTCGTAGAAAGCCATGCATGCTCCTGATTTTATCTAGAATGATAGATGGCAAATGTGTAATTCAAGCCATAGATCATTGTCTTGGTGATGTTGTAAGATCCTTTTCGGTGTAAGCACTGAGAAATGATAAGAGGACAGGCTCCCAAAAAATACTTTCTGAACCTATTACTGGTTTAAAACCTATTAAAAAGAAACATCCGTAGTAGTCACCAAAGAATGAATCACGGGGTGTGATGGATGGCCTGTGCAACAAACATAAACGACTCTGTCCTACTGACCTTTAGAGCCTTACAAATCATAGAGGTCTAGTAATAGTGTTGCACACTAGTATTGGGCTCCTATAGTGGACATATATTTTGTGTCGTGCCCTTTTCATCTTTATGCCATAGACCCGAATGTCAGTCCTGTCGGTCCACTGTCAGACAGGTCATAAACAGCATGTTTGCCCCAATCTCACGCTCCATTTGAGAAGAACACAGTGGCTGCAGACTGCCAGCAGTGCACACAGTGATCGTTTCAGTCTCTTCTCAGATTTGGATGTCCTTTTTATTTTTAGAGCAGAAAAAAAGAAAATGTATGGATGGAACATACGCATGTTTGGGCTTGTCAAAATTATGTTAACCTGGAACCAAGACATGTTGTATTTACCCTGGATAGTAGTGTTCCACTGCCTGAGGATCGATGTTAACGAAGATAGTATTTATCTGCAGTGCAAGACAGGCTGAATCAAAATCAATTTTAATCAAAGATATGTTTTGTATCGGACAAATGACAGCGGCTCAAGAAAAGGCTATTGTTCTCTCTTTGATCAAACGTCTTGGTCTGCCCTCTGGGTATGATTACATAGCAGACATAGCATCTTTAGGGCTGGGACTGTAATCATAGGGTATATACAGTGAGCGAAATACAATTCTCTTAAATGGAAAATATAATTATGCATAATTTCTGTAACTATGTCTGGATTTATTGATGACCATTTGTATTTGATTCATGGTCATTACTAATGGACTAATGTACAGATACTTACGGTGCCATGTGGAGCAATTGGAGCAACATAACGTACACTCCAACAGTCTATAGGTCATAGTGAAACGTGTAAATCAGCTCAGTTACAGACCTATGACATTACTTCTTAGCCTTCTTCCTGAATGGACAGGAAAGATGGTGTCGGAGCTCATTATCATATTATTAAATGTGAGAAGGATCTCTCCTCGCTATGACCAAGTGGTTTCAAGGGCACAGCACAGCCTCATATGCTGTTTATGGTGGTGCTCTTGTATCTTTCATCACTGTCAACTCGCCAACTGACCAGACTAATTAATAGAGAACGTACTAATACAAACATTGTATACAGTATGTGCAGTTTGTTTAGTGTGTGCTTGTCTACCCATACCTGAATTTATGAATGTTATTGCTTGAAATTGTGTTTGAGTGTGTGTGTGTGTGTGTGTGAGAGAGAGAGAGAGAGAGAGAGAGAGAGAGAACGAGAGAAAAAAAGATAATTTATATTCTGCATGTGCTATATGCATTTAGCGGTGGAGTTCCAGAGATTTTCTCTTTACCTTTAGGCTGCACTTTGACATGCCGCCGCAGCAAGGAGCTCTTTCATGTTCATATGTGGTCCATAGAAGCTTATCCAGCGAGAAATGAAGATTCTGTTTCTTATTACTTTACTGCATCTTGCCGTGAGCAAGGATTTTTTTAGGAAGGAGAGGTGATATTGCTACGGTAGAGCTAAAGTGTAATCCGAGTACATATACTGATGTACAATTGCAGGATATCCATCCATTAGCTATACCACTTATCCTTTGCAGGGTCGCGAGGGGAGCTGGGGCCCATCCCAGCCAACACAGGGCAAGAGGTGGGGTACACCCTGGACGGGTCGCTAGTCAATAACGGGGCTGACACACAGGGACAGACAACCACTCACACTCACACCTACAGGCAATTTAGAGTCACCAATTAACCTGCATGGTTTTGGATGTCAGGAGGAAGCTGGAGCACCCGGAGAGAACATGCAAACTCCACACAGAAAGGCCCCAGCTGGAGGCAGAACAGAACCCAGAACCTGCTTGCTGTGAGGTGACAGCGCTAACCACTGTACCACAGTGCCACCCCAATTGCAGGATATCTTTGATGATAAACCGATGCATATGAACAGGGCAAGCCTGTCCAAGTTGAAACATTCCATTCCTATTGCTGGGTATACCAGAGAGGATAAAGACACCTGGACCAGATCCCTACCCACCTTGCCTGTGGTGTGTGGGAGACAAACTTGATGCTTTGAAAGAACAAATAATAAAAAACAAAATTTGGTGATGCTTCTCGGAATCTGTTTATACATGTTTTTTCCGATAATGTGAGTTTAAAACTACCCTCATTATCTAATGCTGTGTCATCTTTACAGATAAGAAACAACCCTGAAGATGGGGTCTTTATAAACACCCAGAAAGAAACTCAAATCGCTGAATGTGATGACGTTTCTGAGTGCTGTGTGAATGGAATGTTTACCATAGGTCGCCTGTTCCAAACACAAATCTTCCTTAAGAAAACATAGTCCAAGACATTGACGTCTACAACAATTCAAAGGAGACATTATTTTTGATGCTTGGCAATATAAATGCAGTATACAACTCCTCAATCTCACTAACGAGAGCACCATATGAGGCATGCTTTTATTGTATATTCTGTTAAAGCTTAAGAAAATGGCAAAATGTCCTCTCTTTTTTGTAGGCTTTGCTGAATAAAGAATACAGTTACACTGTATAAAATAGCTAATGGTGTAAGAGAAATAGAAAATATCCTTATTCAGCAGAGAACAATCAGGTTTTTTGAAGATTGTGTATGTATGATCTAGGCTCTCACTAGAAAAAAAAACATTGCTGTTCCTTTCTGCTAACCCTACAAGCAAAGTTAAAGAAAGATAGAGCATGTATTGGTACAAAAAATGAGCATACAAGGTCTTTTGTTTGGTTATTTGTATGCATCATGCACAGCATGGCGGTAACATAAATAAAACAGGTACTCTAGAAGCTTTTATTTAAACCTGTTGCTCAGTCCTATAGAGACAAAGTATGCCATTGGTGTTAGATACTTTGTTGCAATTCTCTGGCTTTAGCAATAGAGCCGGGATGTTCCAGAATACCGCTGAATGTGACAAACTCCTTGTCACATGTATGCCTTCACACTCACTGTTTTGTAAAACTGCAAATGGAATATCAATTTAGCTAAATACAAGGATGTAATTGTCTCGGAACAATGACTTGGACACAAATACCAATTATGTAAATCCAACAGAGATTCTGACAGTGTAATAGGATCTCAGAAAAACAAATTTCTCTCCAATGATCTGAATCCAATATATAGGTTACACACAAAGCAAGACTCTCCTCAGAGTATAGAGCTGTGCCTGGTTCAGGCTGAAATTCAGGCTAACATTAGTCTCCTACAACCAGGCACAAGTGAGACTGATATTCAGTCGACATCTCTGCCAAACAGGCGACTAGGCTGCTGGAGGCGTCTTTTTTGGTCAAAACATTCTTTTGCCCTTTTCGATCATCCTAAGCAATAGCCAACTCTGTAGTTTCTAATGTGTCCCCAGTGCATGCAACATTATGTCTCTTCTGAAAGCTTAAAGCAAACTTTAGACCACTAGAGAAATGTTTCCCACAGTTGAGAATTTACTTGTGGTGGTGGGCATGCCGTGTTGAGGGGTCCATAAAAAAAAAGGTCAAAACAAAGTTTTGAAAATTACTGTTTATTGCAAACGAACAACAAATAACAATATAAATAACTATTAAGAAATAAATAACTATTTACATATTCAAATTAATAAAATATTTAGAAATATTAAATAACAAAACAGACTGAGTATTAGTGTCAAAGGACAGACATAATAAGCACATAAGCGTTTCTAATATTGGATCCGAAAACAAATTTTTATAATTTGCTTATCTTTATTTTTAATTGTTGGAATTTACGTAAATGTATTCTGCCTTCAAACAGGTCACTGCTGGAAAAAAAACCTAGTCTCGGTCACCACTGTATAAATAAATACAATAAATGAGTAAATCATTTGCCATCAGGTCATTCAGAATGTATTTATTTACCTTCCAGATTATGTAATCATGGTGTAATCATACATGCTGATGTAATCATGTCATCAACCCTATAAACAGCTTCAGTGATACTTTTTGTCACAACATTGTAACTACAGACCACAGTAGACCATATTACTTTCACTGTAGATTTCAACATAGCCTTTAGCCACCATGAACTCATATACAATTGAGACCACATAGAACATGGAGAATCCAGCAAAGTTAAGGGGAAAGTTAAGTTGAGAAAATGAAAGAGAGGATGCAGTGGGACTTGAAGAATGCAGGAGAAAGGTGGAGAAGCTTGAGCTCAAGCCTCAGATGCAGCGTGAGCTGGATGAGCAGCAAATTTCAATTGAAAATCCAGAAAGCCACCGTATGGAACAGAGAGCCAAATCAGTGCTACTTGAGAAAACTGTGGAGGAACTACAAGTTCATATACGGTTGACCAAGGCAGACAATAGTAAAGAAATGGACTGCTTCATGGAGAAACTCAAAGAAGAGCAAATTCAAATCACTGACCTGGAAAGATAGATGATCAGCACTTAAATAAAGCTAATGGCTGAAGAGAGTAAGAACGCTTTATTAAATGTGGAATCAGAATACAAAGATCAACAACTGAATGAGTTGAAGTCAATTAATGCTAAACTAAAGGCAGCCGCTGATTCTCTCCAGCAGCAACTACATTCTGAGAAAAGCACAGTTATACAGGAAGCTTACATTATGAAAGAACTAGAGACAAATCTGAAAATGGCCAAGGAAAAAACTGCAAGAGGATCAGCAGAGCTACAAAAAATTATTTATGAGTTGCAGGTAAATATTGAAGAAACCAAAAAGACCAATGCCACAGTTTGAAAGCACCCAACTTAAACTGAAAGAGGTGCAAAGCAGGTCAGATACCCAGGAGACTAGCACTAAAAATATTCACAGTGTGTTTCAGGTAAAGTGGACCTGTGACCTCCTTCTAATGGAAGTGATGGATGAGGCCACAGAGCTGGAGTGGAAAAAACACCAGAACCATGGCACTGATGAAGGAGGCCATGGATGCGTTCCAGCTAGAGCTCCAGGCGGTAAAAGGTGTGAGGGAAAAGATGGTCCTGGAGATCAAGAACATCAGGGAAAACAATGACAAAAGAAGAGCAGTGGCAGGTGAGGAAGTTTTGGGACCGGGTGAAGGGTGGAGATCATGGAGTGGAGTCTTTCAAAAATGGAGGAGGAGAAAGAAGGCTACATTGGCTCTCAACCTGGCTGAAACAAAAGCAGTCACAGTCAACAGCTACCTGGAAATTACAGTGAGAGACAGCAAGAAGGCTGCACAGGGATTGCTAACGGTGCAGACTTAACTGGATGAGCTACAAACAACTGCCACGGATACATTTTATGCAGCAGTGGCAAATGGCCAGCCAACTGGAGATCAGCAACATAGAGTTGGAGTGGTCAAGAAAGGTAGCAGATCTAACAGACAAGATCAGAGAGATGAAGGTTACGACAGACCCAAACACCTTCCACACAGGTGCAGCAGGTGTGTATATAGTCTTAAGACATTTACTGTATATTATTAACAAATGTAAAGTTTGAAGTAACTGTAACTGTGTTTTTTTTGTTCTCACAAAGAGAGCAGGGGCTTTGGATGCATCACAGACATTGCTTGAAGATTATCACCCGTAATCAAATCTCACAAAATCAGTCAGATACCACAATCAGTTTCATATCAAGTTAGTGTGTCCAGTGTGAGAATATCAATGACACTATCCATTCGCGTCAGATATTTTCCAGTTGATTCTGCTCTCAGTCCTCAAAAAATGGTTCGCAGTAGCTTGCTCAGCAACATGAACTAGATTAGCGAGCTGGATCACAAACAAGTCTTTCTTGAGTTATAGGGCTCTTACTCATACAGACAGAACTGCATTGGTGGTGAACAGGATGGTTGAGGAGGCTTACAGCAGCTATATGTAAAATAAAAGACTCTTAAAAGGGCACTTGACTTAGTCGAGAGCAAAATCATTTGAGGGTTTTTCTTTTTTTATTCTATCAAAGAGCTCAAATATCAAGACACCGTCGCTTTGTAATGGCTCATTTTCATGTTATGAGCATAATGACATTTTATATTGCTCTATGTAGTATAAATGTGAACAATCAAAAAGTTAGTTTTAATTTTGAAGCGCTGAAAGACTGGAACAAGCTGTAGTACGTTTGTAGTTCATTCTACAGTACATACAGACCTACATTCTTTCATCATACTAATATATAGGCCTCCATGCATGCTCATCTTCAAATACCAAATTCTTCTCACTATTCTGTAGCACAGATCTCATGTTAGGACATCCAACCACTGTGAATCATCTACAGAGTGACTTCTGGAGAACACTAATATCGATACAGTATGTACTGGCAACTCGCTGTATTAGCATGTCGTCATTGATTATGTTCATTTGATTACAAATGCGTACCATTCATGTGGATCAATGGGCACAAAGTCAATTACCTGATTTGCATCTGACCAAGCATTGTGTCAGTGGAATTTACTAACAGAGCTCAAAGAGCCAATTAGAAAGTGTAACATGACTTCAACAACCAACTTAATCTGGACACTATGATAAATGAGAATTTATAGTGTATTGGTTCCTCATGGTAAATGTTGTAGAACCTCCATATAAAGAACTGCAATATCAATGATTTAAAGAACACATTGGCCTTAACTTGGCGAATCGAGTGTTGCTAATGTAATAGAAGGTTGACACTGTCACATCCAGCGGTTGTATGTCAGATCGTATTCCCTTCATACATTAATGTTAGTCTTTTGGTTGTCTTGATTCCAGTGATATTAAGCACAGCTCAGACATCTAGAATATGCATTCTTTATACAGTGTAAAGGAAGGGGACACATAAGAAGCACCACTTTGTTAACAACACAGTGGGTTTTTGTACACCTGAGCATTATTTTACAACCAGATAACTTGGACAGTAAGAGAAAGCAGAGGAGTTTGCTGTGGGCCAGTTTTGCTATATTCTTCGATGATTGGTTGTCCAATACCTACATTGCAGAAATAAATCAACAATACATTTGAAGTCTATCTTTTTCAATGCTTACTGTAGACTACAGGTGTACCCTTTCCCTTCCCATAGATTATAAAGCAGTGAGCACTATAGTACAACAAAGTCGCAAGATACTACAAAATCTGAATTTGCGTTTGTTTTTCTTTGAACCCTTTCTTTCTACTATTAAATAATCCAAAGAAAATTAGCTGGATACAAAGCTGCTTACTAGTTTAGTTCATATATTGTACTTACTAATGCATGCAATAAATAACCTCTCCCTCTTAACCTGCTGCATATGCTGTAAGCTTTAAAAGTGAAGTCATACATATTTGATGCCCATTGACTTTATTAATTACATCTCTGAAGTAATGCACTGTGTTCTTACATCTTATTCCCTATGCATGACCCCTCTGAGACTGATGTCTGTTTTCAAACCTAATTTATCCTCACAGTAGGTGACTGACCACATACTCTAACTTCAATAAGTCACTTGTGAACCAACACAATATTGGGGACGCTGGCATTTTAAAATTGGGGACGCTGCCATTTATATTTAATGGAACCATTAGGGGAGGGTATTTCAATTAAAAGTTCATGAGGTTGAGCCACAACAATTCTTTCACTTTAAGAGGTCTACATAAGAGGGGAAAAGAGATCTGGTGTTATAGCACGAGGGTGGTAGAAATTTATTTTGAATGCCCTATTGAATTTGATTTTATTCATTGTATGACTGTTGAGCATAACCCATGAGACAGGTTTGTTCATGACTCAGATGCATTGAAATCACAGCACTGGAAATAATCTTGTTTTTTTTATAAAATGGCGACTGATTAAATCTACAATTTTTACATTTTCAGGGCAGTTTCGTTGAAAGCGTTTGTGTACTTCCAAAGGCTAATTAAACCATGCAATAAAACTGTTCCAATAAACTACTCCGAGAATGTTCATTCTACCCCTAACAGCAGTTTGTTAGTTAGTTTGTTTGTTACACTATAGATTTCCCCCAGGGTCTGTACCCAAAAGAGAGTCCACTAATTAGTCACAAATGCAGAACATAATGGTTTGAATATTTTGCATATTAGTGGAAATTCCAAAATCAGGCCATCTTGAGAAGTGAATGTGCTTCAGTGTACGGACTGTACAGAGTAAGTGTCCAGTAAAGATTTGAAGCTTTTACTGTCCTGCTCTCTATGCTACACACATCTAACTCACTTCATGTACATAGACTTGGTACTACACACTCGACATTGCTGCGATATAGTTCGATTGAATGTTTCCGTTGCTGACGGCCGTGATTGATCAATGAATATGCAGGAATTGAATATATCATTTTCAAGATTGTCTGCTGAGCATTTCCTCTTATAACAGTGATGATAGGCGAGGTTTGAAATTAAACAAGAATTTGATGCACTCTAATGGGACGTATTTAAGACTCTGTACTGCAAGTGCAGAAGCAGATTATATCCTTGGATATGCAGATTATTTTAAATAGTAGACTATGTCATTTCTGCACATTTCAGAGAAAGTTGCATGGCATGATTCAGCCAGGAGCACTAATGCATCTGACGTATGAAATGCACAGTTCTGTTTTTCTGTCCCTCTGGCATACGCGTTGAATCACCAAAAAGCCATTTACATCCTGCATCAAACCATGCATTTGCTGGAACTGTGAATTATGAACGTATTCTGAGAATGACACAGCAGGTGTAGGTTAGGAACAGAATTTCAAAAAGGTCACTAAAGGTGTCCATATTTTTTGTAGCTGAGTCGTGTTCTGTCTGATACACAGTCATTTTGTTTGCTTTCTGAATCCTCTTGTATAAAACATTTCTTCTTTTTTTGGGAGTGATCTTTCTAACTTGCAGAGGTGAGTTATGAAAAGCTTCAATTCAGGGAGAGCTTAAAGGGAGCGTCATAATTTTTTCTTTAAAGTTTGATAATGTAAGATGTAGCACCTTACCATCTAAGGTGTGATTTATGATTACAGACAACCTTAAATATAACACCAACAAATGAAACAGAGTCCACCTCACAGTCAGGTTCTTGAGAACAGTTTAGTTCAGAACTCATCTAGGACTCTTTTAGGGCTTTTAAATGCTACTATACGATAAAGTTTCATATTATAATAGAATTTAACAAATTTTGCCAATTCTTACAATACCTTAAGTCACTTAAACTAATATCAAACTAAAAGTAACGTAGAGGTTTTTGGAAACCATACAGAAACGTTTTCACCAACTGCCTCATTGCAACCGACACAGTGGAGGTTAAGACCAGACAAAAGAATACCACTGTCGCCAAATGAACTCTGGCTTAGTCTCACTACACAGTCTGAATGCTTTTAGTTTTAATTATTGCAACAATGGTAATCAGTCAGCGTCTCCTCTACTGTTATTAATTCAATAATGTCACACAAAGAAAAACAATGCTGCTTCTATTCCCATTAATCCCATATGTGGCATTCCATTAGCTCTTCTTGGTCCGTATCCACTAATATAATGCTCTTAAAGTTAAATATAAGACTCAATGTGGCCCCTCCATGACTTTTATCACACTATAGGGTGAAAAGAGAAAACAGACCCCTGTTCCAAGTATTCACTGCTTTAGTTGTAAAACTGCAATGGACAATTAACAACACCACAACCAATTAGTTCAGCAAATACTCTTCTTTCAGGTAGGCGCTTGTTGTAGCCTTCTGGAAAGTGTACAATGTAATCAAATGTTTATAGAGCAGATAAATAAATTAAGCTAATATGTTCAATAAATGGGTGATCACAATTATTTAGAAAAATATGGTTTGTAAACTGTAGAAACTGACTCATGGCTCAAAAGTTGTTTAAAATAGCATTTAATATTAAAGATTAACTGCTGTCTTGTTTGCAATTGTAAGGTGTCTGTAATGGATTCACTTTTATTTTGCCCGTTTATACCTTCCTGTTCTTTGTTGCATAAACAGCTCCTGGGTGCCAATAAAATAAATCACGGGTCAATTTTGCTTTATTACAGAGCATAAAATTTATGGAGCTTTTATTTGTGCAACTAACTGCTATAATAGCCAAGGCCCTTTAATAGAATGAAAACAACCATTGCACCCATCAGTCATGCTGATAAAAGTGCTCCTGCATCCATCTAGATCTGTCAGAGCTGACTCTAGCCATCTGGTGGAGATACCAGATGCACTCAGTCACAGGAACATTGATATGGATTGGTTTATGAGGACCTCTGTGCCGCCAAAAGGGCAGTGAACAGTAAAGAATTAAAGGTCCCACCTACCGCTAATTTGTTTAAACAGCCACTGCCTCCCAGCACAGCACGAAGTCCATCTGTTCTGGAGTGAGGACAGGCCACGTCTGGGGAGATTGCGCTAATCGTTGTGCCGTTTGCAGCCATCATTACAGCCAGGGTTTTGATTATGGATCTGTGTGTAGCCTTACACGGTTTGAACAGCGCGGTTAGCAATTAGAAAAACCCAGATGTGAAATCATCATTTTCATAAACGCCTATGTAGGATCCATACTGAGAGACTACATGATCACAGTGCGCACCCCCCCCACACACACACACACACCCTCACCCCTTCTGGACAGCTATCAGCTTTAATGCTCATATGACAAGGATTGGTACGTTTGGATGAAAAATACACATTTTAAATATGAGGTGGTTGCAATTGAATTAATGTTTACATCCACATATCATCTACCTTAGCGGTGTGTTTTAGGCAGTAAGCTGCTAATATGACTAAGCTGACACGGCAAACCTTGTGCTAATAGTCTTTTCTATTTTCCTTTCACACATACACTACTTGTTTTATCAGCAACATTTTACACTGCATTTATAGCTGACCTTCCAGCAACTAATGTTATTCTGCCACTAGTCATCTCTAAAGCGCATTAAAAAAACTTGTTTTCCCGTGGATAATAAAAGAAACATACCCAGCACAAATACAAGTAGGCCGTTATTATATGAACTATTCCTGTCTTTCTTATCACATAATCACATTATTCTTTTTAATAGATCATTCAAGTATGCTTCACAACTCACAATGGCCCTTTTAGCACGCACTAGTCAATTCTGTGGTTTGGCTTGCATGTGTATGCTCAGGCAATTAGCTTTCAATCTGTCCACGATAGTCTCATTGGAATTCTGCCCTTTCTCTTTCTCTCTGAAGGCAGGAACGTGAACTGGTTTACAGCAAAGCATTCTGGTTGCAAAGTAAATTCTCGGAAATGCTGACAGGTGCCCTAGAGAGAGAGTGAGAACACTCTATTTAACATTTTTGGAATGCTGTGCTCATGCTTAGGAAGATAGGCAACTCGTAGGTCTGCATAATGTCCGGCCTCTAATTCGATTGCAAAAGAGGTCATTGTATGTGCAATGCTTAAGTTAATTCCTCAGGTTGTTCTCTCTGTGGGACAGTGTAGACTCATTCCATTATTAATCTATACATGGAAGCTGAAGCCCATACTCTGCTTGGAAACAATACTTGACATTATGGGAGTAGTGAGATGTGTGCAGTCGTCCACCACTAATGGTAAAAATAATAAACGATAGAAAACGGCCTCTTTCTTTTAAGCCTGCCTCTCGCTTTGATGTAATTGGTTTTTCATTTACTCCATGGAATGTTGAATGAGCTGTAAGCCAACCTCCCCTACAATAAAAAAAAGCTACCTTCTATATGGTAGCACTGCAAACTATATTTAACAAAAGCCCCTTTCATAGTCCTCATGTGGAGGGATTCTATAAAAATATCAATTTACCTGTGTAGCTTCATCAAAAGCAAATTTAGGCCTTGAAGTGAACTCGTTTCTATCACCTGTGGACAGGTTTGGACCGGCTCAACTGAAATGCATGCTGCCTCTGAGTGGCCGTAGTTAAGTCCTCAAAACACTTGTTGCCAGGGCAAACAGGGTTGCTGTGTATTGCTGAAGTGTCAAAGAGTCCGAACACCGTCAGTTGTGGACTGCAGAGATACATTTTACTGAAAGGGACTAAATTCCCAGGTGTTGCCGCATAACACTTAACAAATCATCAAATCAATCTCAATTTTTTTTTACTAAAAAGTCCAAAAATTTTGATATTTTAGAATATGTTTTGAATATTCCAGCCTCCCTTCTGAAACAAAGTGATTTAAGTGGATCTAGTCGCTTAAAACATGATTGATGACAACATCAGAAAGACTTTTGGATCAAATCAGATCAAATCAAGTTTATTTATCGAGCTTGTTGTTTAAAACAAGCAGAGCTGACCAAAGTGCTGTCCAATACATTTAATTACAGTATATCCTATGGATAGGACATGTCTATTCACATAGGCATCCCCCACAGGAGCTGTGAAAGAAGACAGATCGCCACATGGTTACATCTGTAACATATTGCAGCCTCTTTGTCTATTCTGAACCACATGCGTGTAGAGTAGGTGGGAAGATGTCGCTGCTCGGGTTTCCATGACAACCACGTACTGGCCACCACATCAAAGTGCTTTTGGCCGTTTGCAACAATTGGCTGAAAAAGTATTGAGCTGGATGGTCAGGATGGACCATAGACCATGACTTATTAACCTAAGAGACAATTAGAGCAGTTATCTGCTTTAGCTGCAAAGTGCTCCCTTAGTACACTAAATCATTCTGTTGGTTAAAGATGTTGGCTACAGGCTGGAATTTAGTTACACAATTGTGTCTTCGTTGTAATTATGGTCAACATGCTGTCAGTGTTTCATCAAAAATATTTCCTCTCTGAGTCAGTGCAAAGGCAAGCATAATTTCCTGTTTTCTGCTGCAAGACACCGAACAATAAATGTATGAAAACCTTTTGGACCTCAGTTTTCCCATAACAACTGATCTACTTTATGAGGCAGTATTCAATGAGTTCATTGTATCATGTTTATTAATGAAGTGTCTCATCTGGGCAAACCGTCTGCACAGCCATGAACACAGGACCTGTGCAAAGCACAAATGCCTCACTGCCTTCCTCTGCATTTTAAGACAGGATAAATCCTGTTTGTCCCAATGCTGTTACAGTAGGCATACATTTTTAATACAGTAAGCCAATCTACATACATTTTTCATAATTCAAGCTATGTTTAACTTTAGTTCACCAATGAATAAATATGTATAGTCTCCACAGCCATACTATTTGATAATTCTTTGCAGTAGCAATGGTAAACAATTCTCTGGTAAATACAAATAGCTTTGGGCATGAACAATAATCTATTAATGTTGTATGTTCATGGTTTCCTATACAAAGCATGTGGGTTATCATAAATATTCATCCCAGCACTAGAGCACATAGTCCTCTTATATATGCTGACCTTGTTGTCCCCCAAATTGACTATGGACCCTGTTGAGAACATACAATACATACAATACTTGTCGTATATACAAGCACAAAATGAACAATAAAACAGAAAAGTTCCCAATTTACAAACATGGGCAGTTCCTCTGTGCCAGATTTGTGGTCACAGTAGTCAACCTCTAACTCATAGATCAATATACACAAGCTAACTGGATACAATGCTGTTTCTTTAGCCAAGACGTTTCAACCAAGCTACTCACAAAGCAGGCTGCTTTGGCCACAAGGACTTTTCCACCCCATTTCTTCCTGAATGAAAGACCTTCCCTCATGGCTGTTGCAAGGGTTTAACCCTCTATGGTACAGCGTTGCCTCTAGGTAACATACCCATTTTTGGCATTTTACACTCACAAAATACAAACACAATTATAATGTAACACTTTAAAAAATAGGCAAGGCCCTAGGAAACCAATAGCAGTGTATTCATTTATCACATGACTCTGTAGACCGATTAGTGTCAAAGTATCCCTTTCTTGCCCCCTTCGCTACAATGGTTCAGCTCCATCATCTGTGTGTCTGAAAACCTATTTTTCTGTCATTTTACGGTCTGAAAAAGTTTGATTCACAGTAATAGATGAGTAAAGTTAAATATTTTGTTGTTTGATTTGATTATGTCAGTTGTAATTAAGTTCAGTATATTACACTGTAGACTACTATGTCAGGAAAGACACACACCAGGACACTGAAAACCCCCCCAAAAAAGTAACACAAACTATCAAACACTGAAATGTGACACTATCTTGTTTTGAAGAGGGTTATGATAGTTCGGTTTCATAGATTGTTGAGGTAAAGTTTGCTGAAATATGCCAACACTCTTCAATACATTCATTCCTATGGGCTTTTCCACAATGGTACAATGTTGCCTGAAGGTAACGTTCAGACAAACAAATTTCAAATGACAGGAATACTTGTGCATTCCACACATTTTATTTACATTTTAAGCACTAATTCTCTTTTTTCCTTTTTTTTTTACCATTATGGCACAGTGTTGCTTTATGGCAACGTACCCTAAAGTGTACCCCAAAAAATATATTTATTTAAAATGTCTTTAAATTATGTTTACTTGGTCTATTTTATGACAAAACAAACTGAAAAATGTATTTTTACCAACAGGCATCATAGTGTGTACCATGGAGGGTTAAGCAACAAGCCGTGCCATTTATAGTTAAACAAGCGTCAGACTTATTCCCCCTCCCTCTTAAAACTCTTTAAAATCTGTGTGAAAAAAAGTGTAATCTGAAGTGAGGGAGAGGGAGAGGGAGAGAGGGGGAGAGATAGATTGAGAGGGAAAGATGATATTGAGAGAGTTCTAATTCAAACAGTAAAACAAAACACAGGCCCAAAGTTTCATCTATAGGATTTTGCCATGGTTATTCAACACCCAGTGCTATTCGGCCCATCACAATCACAATAAATCTTTTTTGTCTGGAAATGGTAAAAAGATCAATTTACGTCAGAGCCAAAAAACAACGTTGGCATTGATGAAGAGGACACTCCAAGAAGATTCCCTCGTCTGAAGTGGCCTTATGCCAGTGTGGTCGATAACAGTAATTATTCAGAATGTCCTTCCATTTTCAGTCTTTTTAGTATACACATTACGGAGTAACTGCAAACTAAAAAGAGTTTCCATTTAGCATCTAACTGTGGTTAAGCAAGATTTCTGCCCCTTTTTCTTATGTCCCACAGAGACTACATAGAAATCACTGTAGAATGTCAGACATTTATTTACTCACTGCATAGCAAAGTGCAATGTGCATATGAATTAGCTATGATTCACGACGGTTTAATATATTTTTTAGACAATTGTTGATGCGTCATTATAAACGACGAACGGCAATAATGGAAAAGAATGAGTAACCTAAATGTTCTTTTTATATTTTACTTTGTTGTGAACAATGCCTTCCCTATGGTGTTATTACATATAACACTACACCTAGGGTATTGATGGATAACATAACGGCCTATCTCCCTGGGGTATGTTTTGAACGCCAAATTGAAGCAAATTCATTAAATAAAATACAATCTCCAAGGTACGCCATGGTAATGCAATTAATCTGGGATCTATTATTATCTGGCACAAAAAAACTATTGTCAAAAATAACAATATATACATATATACAATTGTATGAACTATGTAGAAATGCATAGTGAAATAACAGAAACAGACAATAACGTCTTCTGTTCCTGGATATGCTAATTGTTCTTTAAAAACAATGCTTAAGGGTAGCTCTGTCTGCTCCATGACGTATATAACCTCGAGATTAAAGCTGGCAATGGCTGTTTTTTCAACGTGACAGTTACTTAAAAAGAATATATAGATAGCTGTCAGAAATAATAAAAATAGCCTGAATAAAGAAAGAATATGCCCTCTAAACCTAATGCATTCAGAAAGAAACAATAAAGTAAATGTGTCTCAGGCTGTGGCTCAGGAGGTAGAGTGAGTTGTCCACTGATCTAAGGGTTGGCGGAACGACCCCCAGCTCCTCCTGTCCATGCGTCAAAGTGTCCTTGAGCAAGACATTGAACCCCAAGGTGCTCCAGATCTAGAGGCAAGCGCCTTGCGTGGCAGCTCTGCCACCATTGGTATTTGAGTCTTTGAGTGAATAGGTGAATGAGAGGCAACATTGAAAAGCGCTTGGTTCCATTCCGGTTGAAAAGCGCTGTATAAACGCAGTCCATTTACCATTTAACATCATCGTGCCTTGTCAAACGTACAATCATCATGTTCAGAATAAGACGAGGTTTGGAAAGTAAGAGGGGTGTTGCGAACAGACAAATGGTTGGTAAGGGAAAAGACGATCCCATGGCAGAATAATATTCTTCATTCTTTAACTTTAAATTACCTCCATGGTGGAAAACCATTGAGAAAGATTCAGACAAAATCCTTCCACTTATTCTCTGTTTAACATGCAATGTGTGTATGTTTGCTCAGCTGTGGATGGTGGCACAGTGCCCTTTTCTACAGTATATCAGGATGCCGCATATGGTCATCTGTCAACATATAGAGAATTTTTTGGGGTGAATAGATGCACTGTTTCTTTATCAGAAAATGATGGTCAGCAATAAAGTCAGAGGTCCCCAATTCACATAGAGATACAAAAATGGACCTGCTCTGTTATTTTCTGTATTTGCTTCTAAAGCCATTCCAAAGCACAATGAAATAGACTTGCTTTATGGCACCATTCTGAATCATGCAATACAAGAGAGGAATCAAGAAGCGCAAGAAACTTGTGGAACTTGCAGATTTTACGAGATGGAGGCATTTATAATCAGGTTTTTGTTTTTTAATTAAATTATATATGTCATACTACGATGAAGTATGTAAACAAGTGCTTTTAGAACAGCACAGATCATTTTGTTATTGCTACAAGCAAATTCAACAGCTTTCTGACTGAAGCACAATTCACCTTTTATAAGCCTTCTAAGGAGTTTAACCTTTTTGGCATTGGGCCCTTATCTTCCATTAAAGCATGAGAGGCAAAAACATTGACTCATTGTAATCACAAGGTTAGTGTTCCCTCTTAAAAAGGAAGATGCATAAATGTTTCATATTCAATTTGATGTTACTAGTGTTAAAGGTTAAAGTAAATTTTTTTATTGGTTTGCGAACTTTAGTACAGTTCAAACTGATTAATTACATTTGACAGTACCAAACACACAGATAGACAAACCAATAATTTTTTAAAACGAATCCTGCCTTCTTAGGTACTTGACAGAATCGATTATGCAAGACACTATCTATCTATAAAAAATTTTGTTTCTGTTCTCCTGCATGCTAAAGTATATGCCAATCTGCTCAGTATGAGTCAGCAAATTGTGTGACAAGCTTTAATAATGGTGATTTTGGGAAC
This sequence comes from Galaxias olidus, assembly GCA_026901105.3. Lineage (NCBI taxonomy): Eukaryota > Metazoa > Chordata > Actinopteri > Galaxiiformes > Galaxiidae > Galaxias > Galaxias olidus. The sequence goes on from JAPMUY010007096.1 coordinate 157,022, forward strand.
AAAGTAATCCACTGGGATCCATTATACCCTTTTGGCATGGAAAAACCAATTAGAATGCTTCAGACCGCCTGCTGGTAACAGCTCACTTTGGACCACTTATACAGCCATAAATTATAGATAGAAAAGTGACATTGTTAGCATGTGAAGTGTGTGCTGCACCTATAAATGTATGCATCTTTAAAAAATGCTCTGTTTTTACTTCCTCTCTGCAGTGGCCCTTTTCAAACCTAGTTTTATAAAGTTTGTGCTACACGTAAGCTACAGCGCTATACTGTAGAGACAGGAAGTCTGGCAAATCATTACCCTTCCTTTTTCCACTGTAAAATCGAATAAGTTAACCTTACTTTAAAAAATCGTGCAAACCGATTGCCTTATAAAAAAAAACAAGTAAAGTGGAATAGGAAACAAGTACAGTGAAGGTTAACTAATGAGATTGTACAGTGCAATTCCAAGCTTTCCTTTCACATCCATTACCGTGTTCGAATGTGCCGTGTTCTTTTTGCTGTCCTGCAGTTTATACTGACCGATAAGTCTGCCCAGCCCTCCCAGTGTTGAAAATACAAATACCTCCCATTCCTTTAACTCTATTGACAGCAACTATTATATTAATAATACTATTGCTATCAATACATTTAGAAAATCCTACTACGTCTGTTAAGATTATCTGGTGAACAACAGATACAACACCCTATGTCTATATTGCAGTCTCGTCGTCAAAAACAAAGGGTCGAAATGGCAAGCCCTGTCACAGATGGGTTGCTGCCTACTAATCCATTTTGCATTTGAAATGTTTTCTTTTTAATTATTCTGTTTCATTGAAGTGAAGCAAACAGTCTAATCAGTAGAATACACAGCCCATAGTCATTTCTGAAGAGGCTGAGTAAAATGTCATGAACCTGATATGACATCACACAGCAGAACACATACATGGTTAACGGTCCTCTGTCAAAGGATTCGTTCTTTGTCAGTGATGTGAAACATTGGATTAACATTTATCCGTATGTGCACCTTTTTTCCTATCATATTTTTTTCACGTATCATCCACATTTATGTGAGCATTTACGATACAAGAACAGCTGTGTGGGATGTTGCTAAATAGTTTTGATATATGAATGAAATAATGCAACATGTGTATCAACGGTGCACGATGGTGCTTGTGGAACTATTGCCAGTAGTCAGCAACAACAGAAAGCATATGTGTCTGCTTACCATCATAACAATAACAAAGAGACCAACTCTGATCATATACAGTGCATCCGGAAAGTATTCATACCCCTTCACTTTTTCCACATTTTATTATGTTACAGCCTAATTCCAAAATGGATTAAATAAAAAAATGTTCTCAACATTCTACATACAATACTGCATAATGACAAAGTGAAAAAAGTCTTTTTTGATTTTTATGCAAATGTATTAAAAATAAAAAAATAAAAATATCACATGTACATAAGTATTCACACCATTTGCTGTGACACTCAAAATTGAGCTCAGGTGCATCCCGTTTCCACTGATCATCCTTGAGATGTTTCTACAACTTGATTGGAGTCCACCTGTGGTAAATTCAATTGATTGGACATGATTTGAGAAGGCACACACCTGTTTATATAAGGTCCCACAGTTGACAGTGCATGTCAGAGCACAAACCAAGTTATGAAGTCCAAGGAATTGTCTGTAGACCTCCGAGACAGGATTGTAACGAGGCACAGATCTGGGGAGGGATACAAAAAGATTTCTGCAGCATTGAAGGTCCCAACGAGCACTGTGGTCTCCATAATTCGCAAATGGAAGAAGTTTGGAACCACAAGGACTCTTCCTAGAGCTGGCCGCCCGGCCAAACTGATCAATCGGGGGAGAAGGGCCTTGGTCAGGGAGGTGACCAAGAACCCGATGGTCACTTTGACAGAGCTCCAGTGTTCCTCTGTGGAGATGGGAGAACCTTCCAGAAGGACAACCATCTCTGCAGCACTCCACCAATCAGGCATTTATGGTAGAGTGGCCAGACGGAAGCCACTCCTCAGTAAAAGGCACATGACAGCCCGCATGGAGTTTGCCAAAAGGCACCTAAAGGACTCTCAGACCATGAGAAACAAACTTCTCTGGTCTGATGAAACCAAGATTGAACTCTTTGGCCTGAATGCCAAGCGTCATGTCTGGAGGAAACCAGGCACTGCTCATCACCTGGCCAATACCATCCCTACAGTGAAGCATGGTGGTGGCAGCATCATGCTGTGGGGGTGTTTTTCAGCGGCAGGAACTGGGAGACTTGTCAGGATCAAGGAAAAGATGAATGCAGCAATGTACAGAGAGATCCTTGATGAAAACCTGCTCCAGAGCGCTCTGGACCTCAGACTTGGGCGAAGGTTCACCTTCCAACAGGACAACGACCCTAAGCACACAGCCAAGATAACAAAGAAGTGGCTTCGGGACAAGTCTGTGAATGTCCTTGAGTGGCCCAGCCAGAGCCCAGACTTGAACCCGATTGAACATCTTTGGAGAGATCTGAAAATGGCTGTGCACCGACGCTCCCCATCCAACCTGATGGAGTTTGAGAAAATCTGCAAAGAAGAATGGGAGAAACTGCCCCAAAATAGGTGTGCCAAGCTTGTAGCATCATACTCAAGAAGACTTGAGGCTGTAATTGCTGCCAAAGGTGCTTCAACAGAGTATTGAGTAAAGGGTGTGAATACTTATGTACGCATATTTTATTTTTTTATTTTTACATTTGCCACTAATTCTAAAAAACTTTTTTCACTTTGTCATTATGCGGTATTGTGTGTAGAATTTTGAGATTTTTTTTTTAATTTAATCCATTTTGGAATTAGGCTGTAACATAGTAAAATATGGAAAAAGTGACGGGGTATGAAGACTTTCCGGATGCACTTTCTTCACTTGCTTATCTTTGTGGTGCAATGAGATCTGCAATGTTCTATTTGCAAATCATATCCTGTAGTCCACTGATCTACTTAATGCAATTAGACAAACCCATTATGTATTTGTTTTGACGCTTGGCTTTTTTTTTGCCTCCATTCTCTTCAATCATGCCGAAAACTGAAGATAATCAAATGTCAGATAAGTTACTTTATAATAAATTCAACCATGAATAATCTGAATTAAACACACATCAGAACCACTGTTTAGGAATCGTAACAATGTATGTGTCAGCTGTATTGTGTGTATTGATGTTGTTGGGGTCACAGTGCACTCTTTATGCTTCCTCCTTGAGAAAAGAATAGCTGCACCGACCAGCACAGAGGGTCACCCTGCAGCACATGCATCAGGATTGACAGGAAATTCTTTAGGAAAGACAAAAGGCAAGAGCGCTCAGTTCAAAAGACTGATTTCAGTGACGGAGCACACCTAGACTAGAGCTATGGTTTTCTCTCAGATTGCAATAAATAATGACACTGTAGCTTTCCTTTTCATTGTGTAGTAAAAGTTCAAACAACATGTTTAATTTATTTTAATACCATTGCATGCCCTTGCTGTAGGAAATCTAAATTTCTTCGGTGGAAATATAAACAAAAAATAAATAATTATGTGAATGACTTCAACAAGCTTCAATAAAAACAGTGCCTTTGGTCTTTTCATAACCTGCACCAGTACAACTTTCATTGTTCACAAGGACATTAACCGAAATCTTGTACAAACTTCAGCACTTTGACCACTTGGCTATGTGTTGCTCGGTGAAGAAAATGACCTTCCTGTTTCACACATGACTTGTGTTCCTTGGAAAGGTGTTATCGTCTATGTTGTGTTCCTACAAACAAGCACTACAATGATACATGTCAGAGCGTTCTTTATTCGCAATGGTCACCTTAGTGTTAATTAAAGGAGCATTTTTAGGGTATTGCAACTAAAAAATCTATAAATTGTTTGTGTCAAGTGCTTTTTAGTGGCACAGTGACGACCTGTAGAGTAAGTAGATTTAAATATTTAATTATCTTAACAGAGGAGGGCGTAAAAGACATTAAAATACTATTGTTAGTAAAGCTAAAACCACAACATTTTTTCAAGACATACAGTAGGTGAAAGGAGACAGGTGCTGCGTGCTACTCTCCTTGAAATTGTATGAGGCTGAATTGGTTTCCATGAAGTCCAACCAGTTGCCAAGCCCAGGGTCAAAGTATACCCCCCAAGGGGCGTTTCCAAAGGGATGGTACAGGGTGGCCTTGCCCCCACGAAACATGATCGCCTCACCCGTGGTGCCCCCACAACACCATTGGGCTAGAGTACTGTCAATTGCCATGCGGAATCACAGTGCCACATTTATTTTGCTGTATTAGGGCACATGGCAGTGCACAAGAGCCTGAAAAACTTGCTCAACGTTTTCTAAGCCAGTTTTCAACGCTGTATTTATTTCTAATTGAATTTTCTGATTTCCCAAGGGCCATGTCATGGATATTTTCACACTTTCACAGATAATAACCATTTTGACAAAGAGATGGAAACGGGCAATGATCAAGTACAATTTTATTAATGTGTACAGAGAGCAAGTCTGTACACAGAGAAATTACTACAGTCAGTTCAGTCTAACGACATAGTAAGTTCTGCTTTGTTGACAAGGTTGAAACGAGTGTATCGGTCTAAACTAAACAAATCATTCCATTGGTCAAGGGGTAACACGTGTGATACCTCCCAGTATTGAAGAGACATGTATGCATACAAGAACACAAATGCATCTCTGTTATGTTCTACTGGCCTTCAGGGTCTCAGAATGCCTTTGGTGACCTGGCGTTCACGCTGACCCTTCCCCCCACATTGGAACAACAGCTTAGACTTGAAAATCCGTGAGGATGCCAAAATTGGCCCTTACAGCCACAGACTGATACAGATTCAGACACAATAATGGCCAGTATTGATTTAACAATTAGAAGATACACACCATGTAGAGCAATACTTGTATGACTGAATATTAATAAAACATTGTTAAGCCATTGTGAGGGCTTTGATGAGACATTCTGGGTTATGGATTAATGACAAATCTGACTTTCTAATCTTCAAATCATGAGTGTGTGTGTGTCTTGAGTTTCACTAATTATCTCAGCAAAAACAAGGTCATCATCGTAACTGTGTTAGTGAGGCTGCCCAGACAGATTAGAATGGAACACCGCTCTCAGAAAATCAGCCTGAGGCAGCTCCTTTGTGAGACCTGCATTTCCCTGCACTTCTTTACACTTCTCTCACACTCTCAATCCCTTCTCTCTGCGTTTTCAGGCCCATGGCAGATGTGATGAAGTGGCAAGCGGACGTATCTCAGAGCCGGAGATTAGGTGCTTACAAAGGTCCCTCTCCGTAAATGTTTCCTCCAATTAATTTCCTGTGGATAGGGCGGTCCATTGCACTCGTTAGCATGCTGGCATTCAATTAGAGAAAAACGTAGGAGGATGGAACTGCAGAAGTAGCTCAACATCCAGAGACGTCGGTGCTGAGTAGCTGTTTAAAACCATGGTAAGAGTGACACTGTGCACTACACCAACATGAAGCTTTAAAAATTTTGAAATAAGGCATGTGATTGGACAAAGTTTACAGAGTTGTTGGGACAGTCGTAAGGGTTCCCTGGCTGTTCTGAATGATGAAATCATAAAAATGAAACATCATGCTTTTCTTTCTAAAAGTTAATTGGGCAAGTTGCGTGTTCTTCCTTTACTAATTAGTCTGTTTTTATACCTAACAATATTTGCCATGACATTTGGACAGCAAACTGAACAAAATGCTGGTATAACTTTCAGCCATTGTCACCTATAACGATACAGGACACACACACACACACACACACACACACACACACACACACACACACACACACACACACACACACACACACACACACACACACACACACACACACACACTCACATTGGAGGTTGATGAGTGCACACCAGGTTCGAGACGCTCTTAACTGCACTTGCAAAGTAATGGCCTAACTATCCTATAACACTGGGGGAAAACTGAACAGAGGTGAGATCTATAGCAGAATATATTTGGCGGCCTCAAAAAGTAATTTGCTTGAGGGTTTATGGACCTCTTGAGGTTTATGATTCTGTTTATTTAATTGGAGTTATTGGTTAGTGCTTCATTTGACAGCGTGGCCTGTGTTGCCTCCTTCCACAAACATCTCCTGCCACTCTCAAAAGCATTTATGTTTGTTTTGTAATGATCTGTAAGCCACATTGTCTTTTATGACATCCGTCAAACAGCTCTCAAAGATCTATAGCGAGGAAATGACAATAAATGTGCTGATAATATTGTTGGTTGAAGTTCAATACCTGTCCTAATTTCTGTTTATTGTTTGATAGTTCCTTGTAAACACCCCCTGTTCATTCCTGTGATCAATACCTCCTAAGTCCTTTTCTGTTTCTATCCAAGCCATCACATCTGAAATACACTGAATCATGGATGTCCAAGATCCACAATCCTAGAATAATGCCATTATGTGGTATAACCATAAACAAATGGGTATTTTCAGGGATTAATAAACCACAAGCTATAAATCATTTGTGTTTATGATTTGGTTATTTCATTTGTAGACCAGTATGTCTCCGGCAAGGTTCTTTTTAATTATATACTATCTTCCAAAGCCTTTTAAGCCCTTGAAAGCCGTATTATATGATTGTCAATACAACTAAATGGAATGGTGTGGTCCAATGCTGTGTACTGGGGTTATTCAATAACAATGCATTATGATAATTCTACATTACAGTAGAAGTTTAATGTTTAACATTGCAATTTAATGGCGACATGCACCCATGTTAACAATATCACCAACCATCACAAGACATTCAATATGTCCATTGATTAAAGATAACCTCATCTAAAAATTTCATACGACAGCACACAAATATTATGTGTTGGGAGCACAGACAAGAAGGGGGAAAAGGGTGCTGTTATGAAGATATACGTATGTGATCTGTAGTCTGTTTGTTTGTGGAGAGTGCCAGGCAGACTGCGTGATGCAGAGTGCATGTCTACTCCCGAACCATTATTCAGGAGCATCACAAGGCTGGCGCTGGAATAGAGCAGGCAGCTTCCAGTGAACTGGATGAGCCACCAACATCCAAATGAGATGGAAAATGGGGCTAAATGAAGCCATTTTAAAGAACATATATATTTTGCTTGTATAAAGGTTTATTTGCAATGTATGTATACATCAACCATTAAACATGGAAGCAGTCAGAGTCAACAGTACATTTGTTTTCGTATTCCTAAATGACAAAAAAAAAATGCACAAACCAACAACCTTAATCAGCCATGTTTTCTTATGTATGGGTCTTGGAAGAACATTTGAGGCAAATTAAGTTTTGGGATTATATTCTTAATAAATAATTGATTAACTTATACATTAGTATTTTTTATGTATTTTATAAAAAATGTTCTTAATGTTACAAAGTGATTTAAACAATAAATACATTTGATGAAAACTAAAAACATAAGAAACCGATAAAACCTTGTGAAGAAATAAAACCATTTGTGATAATGAAACAGATAACGATCTAACATAATACGTGTGTAGAAATGTAAAAAAAAAAAAAATCTTTAAATCTAAGACTTACTGTTAAATTGTCAAAATAATGATCATTCAACAAGGCTTTCCCTGAGTGTTAGATATAGATTTGTGCCTGCACCCTCAGTGCTTAAACATAGTCCCATGAAGGCATCATTATTCATATACTTATAACAAAATGCACCATCATGAAAATGCAAATTAATTGTAATCGAATGTGGCAGGAACATAAGATGATTAATTACTCTAAATCTGAAATATATGGAACTGCCCATTTCCATGTCCTTGAGGCAAACCACAACAATGCAGATATCATTTTCATTGGCCCGCGTGTTATTTGATTTCCACAGCACAACTCTAATAAGTCAGCAGAGGTGTTTCCATGACAATGTACCATAAGAATTATTAATTTTCTTTTTTATCAGAGCTACAAGTGAAAATGTTCACTTAAATTTATTCCTATTAGGATTTCCTCTTGCAAGCTCACTGTACGGAAACATCTTTCCTTTCAGTCCCTTCAACATTCTAGGTTTGTCTTTAGAATAAACCTTTTTTCTGTAATCACATATTATTCTTAGGATAAATATTCTCTTAAAAAGGATATTAATAGTCCTAGTCATTAAGCGGCTGGGCATTGCGAGTCATTCTTATGTTATCGGATGAATATGTTGAATACTAACACATTTGTTTGTGCTATGCATGGGGAATTAGCTATTTCCCAAAGGATAATGGTTCATGAAAAATAAAGTTGTGATTTCGTGGCAATGATTGCAAATGATCTGCATTGATTTGGACAAAAGATTATTTAATGACCTCCCAAGGTAAAACTCCACGTCCTCAGTGTATGAGAATTACCTTGCACCTCACACATAACATTTCCATTGTGAGGTATTTTGGTAACGTTTTGAACATTCCTGGTCTTATTTGAGGCGTTAACAAGGTGTTATTATCTTCCCCCTTTTCCCTCATTTTCAGTAAACCACCTCTTAGCTACTAAATGAAATCACCAGTCTATACTGTGCAGTCTCTGAGGACAAACAGGTCTGCCAACTGAAATGATGGATTATTACAGGTTAATCCGGCTGCTGTTTTTACAGTAGAGAACTGATTGGTCCCAAAAAGTTGGGATAGGGATTGTAGGTTTTAATGAAAGTTAGTACCATCATACTAATAACTGTGTTTCACATGATGATTGGAGAGCAGTGATATTTTTTTATAGCAAGCAAGGATTAAAAAAACAAAAAAAGGTTACATTCATGCATCCATGTTGGAATCTAATGTTTTCAACAGCTGTTGTCTTCTAAAGAGTTTAAAATAATGTTCATTATCTCTTTTCCTAGGAGGGAAAAGGGTCTGATGTTGGGTTTTGACTAATTCAAACTGATAATTTAAAGAACTATTTGCAATAGCTAATGATGCTGCAGACCTTGGATGTGGACATCATGTATTCAGCCCTTGAGGACACGCAATCGAACATTATTCACGCTAATCTCCGTGACGCAGAGCCTTCTGTATACTCCTTAAGGGCGCTGGTTAACCTCTTGAATTCACCTGTGATGGATGAACAGGATACTCTTAAACTTCTGAACAAGGAGGCTGAGATGAGGAGACCATTCATCACAAACTTCACTTATGCACTTAAACGATGTCTCTCTACCTAACTGAAAGGTCCTCCGAGAATAAGTTCAGACTGCAAAACCATGCACCATGTGTTGCCTCTTTTGAAGGGAAGAAACTGTAGTACAATGTCTTAAAAAATGTTTTTCTTCATTTAATATTATACATTATGTTATTCACAGAATATTATGTTATCATTAAGTTTATATGGTAAGTATAATAGCATTAGTACCAAAGCATTTTAATATACAAGCATTGCTCTTGTACTTCCCCAATGAAACATCCATTCTCAAACTATTGGAACGGTTATGAAAAACAGGACACTAAAAGGATTAATACATCAACTATAATTCAAAACTACACTAATAGAAAATACGTTCATACTCAGCAGTAAAACGATTTCATTCTGTGCCAAGGATGAGCACTACGATTTATGAGGCACAAATGGAAAACAGCCATAAAAGGAAAGTTTTAGCAGTCTCCATCAGTCTCATGAATTACACAAATTAAATCAATGACTCTACTATTTACATGGCTTGGCTAGCTATAGGTAAAATGCCAAAATGAGGTATTACATCTCTGAAGAGGTTGGAGGTAAAACTGTTACGGTATACAGAGCAAACCCAAATGCAGAACACAAAGGTTCGTTGTGATGAAAGGCTGGGAGGTAAGAAGCAATAGTTAATGGCATGAGCAGGCTGGAATGGTGATAGAGATAGGCAGGCAAGCAGGCAAGAAATGGTCCTGAACACACAGAAAAATGATCAGCACAGACAAGGAACGGGAACACAAAGAACTAGCCGCTTCAACTATAGAACTGGAGCATCACGACCACTGAAGCAGAAGTACAACCTGACCATGAGTGGGTGACAAATTGGAACAGATTTACTGCTGAGTAGATGGCAGAGGAGGAGCAGGTGTGTTGGTGGATCTGGGAACCAGGAGAGAGAGGGAGAGAGACAGGTGATGTCCCAGTACCCATACTAGCATACTATATAGTAATCCAGAAAAAGATTGAGTATGTCCCAATACATAGTATGTCAAATGTAGTAAGCCAAAAATACCAGGATGTCCTACTGCATCTGGTCGCATTTTACAATTTCCTAGCCAGCATGCTTTTCTGGCTTTTCTGGCTTTTCTGACCCACAATGCTTTGCGAAGCGGAAGATACGTCACATCGACTCTCCGCACTGATGGAGCACCGACGATTTTCAAATTTGGTGCTACGGATTGCGACGGATGTTATGACAAAGTAGTATGTCCCGATTGTATGCCTACTTTAGGCAATATTACATACTTTGTAAGGGCAGCTGCAGTACCTACTAAAAGAAAAAAGTAGTAGTATGCAATTTGAGACGCAGCGACAGACACGTCCACTGAGATGGAAACACACAGGCTGTGTTCGGAATCGCCTACTATGCTCAACATACTAAATATGAACTCATTTCCCGGCATATTTAAAATGTTAAGGACACATAGTATGCAATTCCGAAAACAGCATCAAGCTGCGTCTCAAATCGTGTACTACTACTTTTTTCTTTTAGTATATACTGCAGCTGCCCTTACAATGCACGTACTGTTGCATGTAGTATGCACACAATTGAGACATACTAATTCGTCGTAATTTTACACCATAAACTTTTACCCTCTTACTCATACATCTGTTGCAGTCCATTGCGGCAAATTTGAAAATCGTTGGTGCTCGATCAAGGGTGGAGTGTGGACGTGACGTATCTTCCGCTTCACAGAGCATTCTGGGTCAGAATAGCCAGAAAAGCATGCTGGCTTGCATACTGCAGAATGCGACCAGATGCAGAAGGACCTCCTGATTTTTCTGGCATACTGCATTTGGCATATTGTGTATGTGTTGGGATATACTAAATCTTTTTCAGGCTTATTATTTAGTATGGTAGTATGGGTATTGAGACGCAGCCACAGAAACACGAGGGAAGATACTGGGGTACGGCCATGAACATAACAAAAACGTTTAAAGACATTTAAAGGGGAACCCCAATTACATATTTTCTATAGCTCATAAAGGTTAGTATTATTGATATTTATTGAACTGTAGGCTATGTAGAGATGGATAGTATGCAAATGTTTTACCATAACAATATAAAGTAATGTTTAGTTGGTAGATATTCTTAATTATTGGACTTTGTGTTTTTGTTATTTTTATTCAATTTTGATGTTAATGTAAGTGAAGAGTTATCTTTAAAATTGTCTAATGCAGATTAAAACACATTATTAAGTGCAGAAATCCCCTTTGAAACCTTACCACTTAATGAATATATTTTTCAAAAACATATTTTGTCTAAATGTTAATCAAACAGGATTTATTCCATATCTACAATATGAAAATGAGAGCATATGAAAAAAGTGTAATAGATATCTTTAATACAATTTACAGTTATGCACCAACATACAGTATGAGCTATAACAGTGCATGGAATTAAAGACAATTGCTTGGCATGTTGATTCACCTTTATAAGTCAAGTACAGGGCAACAAAAACACTTAAGGTAGTCAATAGAAGGTTTGAAGTGGCAAGTGCAGTGGAAAAACATTATAAATCACGAGTACAGTTCACAACAAAAACCACCCTTGTACATTTCAAGTCAGATTGGTCCAACATTCTTCATACAAAGACAAAGAAGGGTGAAAGGGCTGTGAAAGTGTACGCACAGCACTGAGAGAGTTTTTGGACAAAGCATTATCTGAGAATTGATTGCTATTCCAGAGTTCACAACTTGAACTTAAAGGTATTTTTTCACAACACATAGTGTTCTCAGGGATCATTCAGATATAGAGGCATAGAAGTATTAAGACAATAGTTATCTATGACTTGCTTACATTCACAAGTGGCGTGTGGCGTGTGGCTGGTGTGTGTGAGCATGTGATGCAAACCAACCCTATTTGATATCATGAAATTAATGTATGATATTGCATGGCAAGATCTGTCTTTAGTCATTCAAATATTTCAAATGAATACACAGTAAATACTCACACTAACTACTGAATAAAAATAATACATTAAACATTAATTTGAGTTCTGTTATTTTATTTAATATTAGCCAGTGTATTGGCGAGTGTTCTCTCTTGTCTTTCAAAAGCATCTTAAGATCCTTTATCAGTGACTTATGAGTTATGGTTTTAACCATGAACAAGATAAACCAGTAAATCGGCTTTATGTGTGAGTGAGCTGACAAAACAACCTGCAAAAGCCAGCTGGCAATGCAGCTGGATCCTCTGAGCCTCGTAAAAAACATCTACTGTTCTGTTCCTCACATGTGCAGCCCACCACTGGCCTCTCATCTGTAGCCTCTCAATTCCTCACTCCACAGCTTCAGATGACATTTTGGGTATGCTTGTCTCAAGGAACCATAGTTTTTAAGCTCCACAATGCAACATTGACATGTGTTTATCACTATGCAGTTCTTAACAATAGAAGAGTAGTTTATGCAGATTAATTTAGGTCATTTTGCATTATACTTGGTCAATACGCAATCCAAAATAAATAAATAAATATCTGTATATTTACATTTGCCAGTCCTTAGTGGGTCAATAGCAAAATTAAGCCCTTAACATCCCTTAAAACACACAATGGCATGCTGCAAAAAAAAATTCCTACCAAAGCTTGCTAAAAATAAAAGTGTCTTAGTCCACTGTATTTAGGATTTCATTGCAAGAAGAATACACAAAAACATAAAATTTCTTCTCTGCAATGCACCGTTGGCTTTGTAAGACATTCATATTTAATAAGTGTACATTTTTATTCCTGTAAGTGTGTTGAACGTTTCTGATAGAGAGCCAGTTGAGGCCATTATCAAACCCATTACTGAGGCAGAGATGGAGTGAGCACACTCACTAAGAGCCAGAGTATTATCCTAACTTTTATTTTGCCCTGTGGAAGTACAGAGCAACATAATGAGAAATTCAATCTATGTCTCCTGAGATGGATCCAGGGCTTAGTAATAAAAGCAACGGAAATGTTTACGTGATGCTTCTGTCTAACAAAAGCTTAAAGAAGATGTAACTTTGCATAATAGCGTGCTCTCAGTAAGGAATGATTGGACTTAGTAAATGTCAGCTCATTATGTGACATAAATTCAATTTTATACTAATTGTGTTCATCTGCTTTGCTGCGCAAACCAGTCTGTCTCTTGGACACCTGTAAATTAACTTAATAAGTATATTGAATGCAATTATGTAACTGTGGATTGGCATCATGATCATTTGAACCTAAACATAAACTTAAAGCCTAAACATGGGTTTTGAATTGTTGCTTTAAATGTAGAACAACAACTCAGACAAACTGCCTTCACACCACATGCTGATTAAGGAAACTGCGGCCCCATTATTTAATAAATTACCATCTTTATTGTCTCTTAGAGGTACAAAGACCTTATTGCACATTCATAGCAAGCCATGATTAAAGTAATATCAATAATGTAAGTGCCAAAGACCACTATGCACAAAATGCAGTCAACAACAAAAATCCAATGACATTGTATCTTGTAACATAAGGAATGAAGTGGCAACTACAATATTAAATTCCATCCCTTTACTTTAAGGCGGAGTATCGCCACACAATGATAAGTTCTTTAGTACTAACAGAAGCAGACTGAATTGACAATCACTGAACTATACAGTCTGTATGCTGGTATGTGACTGTGCTATCATTGGGAGATAACATTCATTAATGAAAAGAGACATTTGTAGAGTTTGTCAGATGGTTATTCAGAGAAGGAATATATTTCTAAAGCAAAAACAAATGTGTTTTCAATTTAAGTAAATGTCAATCACATATTGTTAATGTTTAAGGTTGAGGTATTGTACACTGTGCACTGGTAGTGTACAGTGTGTCCATGGCTGATATGGTGACAGGGCTAATAGAGGCTAGTCATTGACACTAGGTAGGTTTTCAAGTACACCAACTGTAGTAGACATATGTATGAATTATAAAATAACTGTCACAAACAAATCAAGCCAAATATTTCCCAGCGTGAATCACATGTTGTAATAATGTTCTTTTTTTGCTGTTGCAATATTCATGCAAAAGGACACAAATGATGAGAATTGTGGTACAATCTTTTTCAAAGACAGAAAGTGTAAGAGCAAGCAAAGCCCATCCTACCAACAACATATATAGCCAAGAAACGGCAACATTCATTTGGCACAGGTGCATTACGCTACATGAATATAATGCTATATAGCCTGACAAGTCTCCATAAACATTTAAGGCTTAGAAGAAAACAAAACACAAATAAAATAACAATAATGTATCACTGGTCATTGCTGTTAAAAATTTATATTTTACCATTTCAAGATAACACATGCCCCACATTAGCATGTTCTGCAGTCATCAAAAGAGTAACACACAGCTGTACAATTTACAACATACATGATAATACTGTACAACAGGTTCCAGTTTAAAGACAGCTTTGCTGTTCTTCCAATGAAATTCTTCATACAGTACAATACTTACATTTTAATTGAACTGAGAATTGACAAACATGGCCACAGGTGGTGTGGAGTTGGCAAGCTATTGGTTTTGAGTTTGGACGTACATTCAGAAAGAGTCAAAACAATGAAACGTTCTTTGAATGCATCTTCCCAGTTTACATGCAAAAGAGGTTTTCTTATGTATGACAACAAAAGCAGTTGAATTGGCACGAGAAATAGAAAAACTATTAGATGCACCCTCAAAGTAAAACTGAGCAGAAATTGCAGTTTTCCTTCTCCACGGTGCTCAAAGCAATCACACATTAATTCATGTGATCCGTAAGCCCCACAGGTTATTTGATTGGGAGGAGTGCAGTAACAAGAGTTTCCCTGGCACATTTTATGATTCGAGATATTGTTATGCCATGTTTGGTAGTCCTGTAATTGAGCAACCATGTACAAAATCCTGCCGGACATTATTGAGTCTGACAGCCTGTGGTGATAGGTGACAAGGTCATAACTCCACATGCTGGTTACAGGACCTTAAATGGAATGTATTTTTGGTAGCAAACAAGAATAAGTGCACATGAAGAAGGTAACTCTGCAGCCCATTTAGACAAAAAAAGTCTGTCTTTAAGTTTTTTTTAACAATCTCAGTGTTTGCCAATTGTTTCCATATTTTTCTTCCCCTGTCAAATGTTCTCATTGAGTCACTAACGATTGTAAATAAACAAGAGCCAGATTCAAATATGTTACTGTTGTGAAAGGCAGTTATTGTCAGGGCTCTGCTTATTGAGGGCATCAAGTGCTGGTGGGGTCTCGTTGTCTTGGCATAAGACAGCCTGGTTCTCTTTGTGGCCATCCATGGCAGTCTGTGTGTTCTTGGCTCCTTCAATGGAGCAGTTGGACACGGCATTGGCCATCATGCAGAACTTGCGGAGGAAGATCTCCCTGAGGAGCAGGTAAACCCAGGGGTCCAAGATCTGGTTGAGGGAGGCCAGGCGAATAGCTGTCAAAAAGAAATTGCAGTCCACTTGGGGATCTCGGTCGGGAGTTGAACGAGACAACAATGACGGCTTGCAGTGGTGAGAGGAGGTCTGTGTGGAGATCATCCTCAACATTAGCACCTGGAGAGCGAGGCAAGGAGAGGGGTTATGCTGTGAGGCTTAACGTTTTGCTGTGTTAATGTTTGCTTATTTGTTTTTTGATGTTACAGCAACAGTAAATATAGAATAGTTACAAAAGGAAGGCAATTAAAAGATGAAATATCTTTAAATGAAATCTTATGTTAACACTACATGTGAGTGATAGAAAAAACAACTCTTCGACACTTTCATTATGAAAAGGTTAGACTGACAGGGTTATTGTGTTTCTCACTCACTCACTCACTCACTGCCTCATAGATCCTATTAATATCCCCCAGTGGGCCTCTTAGATGTGACAGTGCATGACCTCATGGCACAGAACAGACCCCTAAACAGGGACTGGCTAAGTGGATTCCCAATAATGGCAACGAATGGCATTAGGGTAGCTTTCAAAGGAAGCACACAGGACTGTGTGTTCATTTTTAGGAGCACATGTTCGTTAGTGTGTGTGCAAAGAAAACAACCTTTGATTGATTACATCTTTCTTAATAGCTGTCTACTGCTTGCAAGGTGCTTGCAACTTCCGCTCTAAATGACTTAATGTTTGGATGTTGGGTTGCCTAAGCAATACATTAGTAACTGACAATACGCAATTACGCATCTATTGTAATGTCAATATAAACAAAATACATATCATTAAATGCTTCGGTTCATAAACATTCAGTCATTCAGACTCACTGTCAGACATTTTCACATAAGTAGAATTGTACATAATTCTGCTTCTGTGAAAATGTCTCACAGTGAAAGTCTCTCTCTCTCTTTCTCACACACACACAGACATATATACAGTATATATGATGTTTGAGTGTGTATGTGAGAGAGATAGACATATACTATATATATATATATATATATATATATATATATATATATATATATATATATATATATATATATATACACACACACACACGGCAGGCACACAATTAATAAAACACTGTAATATTCCAAACATACCAGTAAAGGTGACCAGCATATAAGCAGTACGCACATAATTCCCAAAAGTTGAACAACGGTTTCTGTAGTCAGACGTTCCCATTGCTTACAAGTTTGGGACGTTCCAGATTTAGTTTTGCAACGAATAATCAGTCCACGGATTGTAACCACATTACAGGAGAACGTTACAAGCAAAGAGAAAATTCCAAGAACTGCAAAAGTGATGGAAAAAAACATGTTTCCAGGAATTTCTCTGTCACCAATGTTGATGAAACACCAGGTCCCAGGCCATTGTAGTGTGTACTTACCGACGCCGACGATCGGCAATAGCGCAAAAATCAACACAAGGCACCATATAACTGCCAAAGTCTGTTTTGTCACACTTGTTTTCATATGATTTGAGTACCAGTGAGGACTTGTGATTGCCAAAGCTCTCTCAATTGCCATAGCGCTGGCAAGGAAGAGAGAGCATAGTCCAAAAGTAGTCATGCATACCCCGAAAAAAGCGCATAAATTCCCCGAAGAGTCAACGCGCTCCCATGTTAAATCAGCTCGGTATACTGATATTACTATTGGAGTAGTGAGGAGTTCACCAAACAAGTCTGTTAGTGCCAGAGATCCAATGCAAAGAAGAAAAGACTTTTTTCTTTTATTTTCCTTTTTTCTGTAGGAAATGTATACCAACATTAGTGCGAGAGAGTTGCCAACCATTCCGGTGACCAACATAGTGATTGGAAACCCCACCGAAACAG
Organism: Galaxias olidus; assembly: GCA_026901105.3. NCBI lineage: Eukaryota > Metazoa > Chordata > Actinopteri > Galaxiiformes > Galaxiidae > Galaxias > Galaxias olidus. The sequence continues at coordinate 174,417 of JAPMUY010007096.1, forward strand.
AACCACAGCTGCCACTTTTGGTGACATTGTGAGAAATATTGGAGACGTTGGAGTGTATCATATCTTCGTAAAGATTTTGCCTAACTTCAAGCGTTTCACAGTTCTCTGAAAACATCCTCCCGGTTAGGATACACAGCGCTGAATCCTGAATCCACTATTTAAGAGGCATCCTTGAGCGCTCCAAGTTTCCACAGCACTGCAACGCGTAAAAGCGAGTCAGACACTTCAGTTTAGGAGGAGGGACTACGAACCACACTTTGACTGGTGTCATTAATACGAGCCAGTGTACACCTTTTGTCTGTCTTCCAGATATATCTCCTTGGACAAGGCTTAATATGGAAAGTAAAAACATGAGTGCGTCTGGGGATACAGAATCATGCTTTATGATCTTATTCAGTTTAGTCTAAAACCTTGCCCAATCCATGAATATCAAAAAAACATGGTCTCTTTTAAAACCCTTTGGTCAAATGACTAAAGGCAGAAAAAGTTGACCATCCTAACCCAATTTGCTCAAACACTCCCGTCACATAAATTGAACATTGCATTGAGTGATTCATGTGTCAGAGCAAAAGATGCCACCTCCTGACCAGAAAGCAGATTGCACTCACTGTAGACAGAAGCCAAGGCAGTGATTACCAAATAAAATGTTCCCAAATAAAATGTTCCCATTTCAAAATGTTCAGGGTCAATTAGATTTCCATAGAAAAGCATTTGGCAAAAAATTCAATTTCATTGATAATTCGTACAAATGAATGTGAAGAAAACGAGTCTTCTTGACATTTTTATTTATTTACATGTTGCTGTTTTCATTGCAATCTATTCTTGTCCACAAAGTAACTCATGACATTCTATTGCAGAGGTTGTTAAAAGGAAATGTGATATGAATATGATATTTGCACGTCCTGAACTGACTGAATACTAATTCAAAATTAGTAGAAAGCCAGAAACTACTTCAGCGGAAGCAGTTTCATTTAACCACTTATCCGAGTCCACATTTTTAGAAATTAAGATAAGTATGTTGAAAGTAAAATTAATATGCTATGGAATTTCAGATTGTCTCTAAATAACGACATTACTGTAATACCCAAAATTGTAAAAAAGAAAAAAAGAAAAATTACAAAAATATAGAACAAATGATACTTACCTTCAATTCCAAACAAATATTTTAAAGAAAATCGAATTATATCCCAGTAATCGGGGTAATAGTTTAACACTACATTTCAGTATTCTTTAGGCTTTGTACCAAGAATAAGCCAATAATTTCTTCCACAATAAACTGTTGATGCATTCAAGATTGTGCATACTTGGTAAAATAATTTGAAATAATTTTGTAACTTTAATTTCCCTATAGGTGGGTGAATATGTAATGCTTCCATGATATTTTGCAAAGTGGTTTTAAAATGGGGCATAGACTCTTCACAGTATCGAGTTAGACACTTTGATGCCTAATGCACATCTATAGTAACGCTCTTCTCACAGACTTGGGTGCAAGCAGTTTTGAAAAGGCAAAATGTCATGACAAGTGACAAAAGGACTGAACATGCCACCGGTTTCTTCTTTAAGAAAATTAAGATTAGCTGTGTACTAAAAATCTACTAGAATGGACAGGAAAGGATGAAAGGATCAGGTTTTCTTTTGTTCTCCTTAAAACACAACATGCACTTTTCCTCTTGCAAGGACTGCATGGATATCATTTCTTTTTTGAACTGGAGCCAGAATGAGAGGATCCTGAGGACTGATCCCGGCACCTGAGGAGAAACAGAATACCAAGTGGAGATGAGTTTGACAAAAAAAAAAAAAAACAGCATACAATTCCCCAAGCACAAGGTTCCCTATCTTGATTCCCACAGTAACGAGATGAAAAGCTAACAAGGCTAGTCAGTACACCATTGTGGTATCCCACAGAAACCCAAACCTTTCGGACGACGGTGATCGAGAACGCCTTTTTTTCTTCTCTCCAGATGAGGACCTGGAGCGACTTCGCTTGAGGCCCCTCTCTGGCGAAGAGGAGGGCGAGCGGGACCTCTTTCTAGAAGAAGAACCCTTTCCAGACCTGGAGCTGGATCTTTTGTGGGGGGGATAAGTCAAGCACTATAGTCAGTAAGGTCAAAGCCCGACTGTACCATCCGGTCTGTATCCGGAGCACAAGATCCATAATCAATATCTCACTCCAAAAGTCGAAATGCCAAACTGAAATTAATCCAAACTTATCTATAATTGGCGTAACACAGTAAGAGATTGAGGGTCATCACTGCTTCACCTCTATTGTACTTCAAATAGGGCTATATAATTTCTAGCACCGTGTTCTCACACACACACACTCTCTCTGCTTTGGCGAGAGTGCATGCCACCTCATTCACCTGGAGTTGGACCTGGAGCCAGACCTCGATTGGGAACTGGATGAACTCCTAGAATCGGACCTAAAAAACAAAAACACAACCGTTTTTTGCAGTGTATTCTAGTAAAAAGAGAGATAAACAAGCAATCTAAGGAAAACATTTGCAGCAAAAATATTTCTAAGACTCTAATATGGTGTTATGTTCACATAGTATATTGCAGTTTCTTCAATAACAAAAATATTTTATCACTAATTAAAAACTCAAAAAAAGGGGAGAAGAAAGTTACATTTACATCCAGAGATCATTTTTCATCATTTCATTTTTTTTTTTTTTTACATAGCAACAACTAGGCATGAGAATATGTCAACAAAATACTGACAATGTAAATGGACAAGACTCAACTGTCATTCACAGCAAATTGCCAAAATGCATTTTACACAACATGTAACATCAACAGGATTATTCAACCTGCACATGTACATCATTGTTTATAAACAACACAAGATAAAAAGGAAGGGGTTGAGAAACAAAAAGAGAAACAATCAGGACATTAATGAATCAATTCATGTTAATCAAAATAGGTTATAGGAAGAAAAATTGAGCTGATACTGACATTTTGCCTGGAGTTACCCTTGACCTGTACACCCTTTTACCTGGACCTGGACCGAGAGCTGGAGCCAGAGGAGCGCGAGGACGAGCGAGAGCGAGATGAGCCCGAGCGGCTGTTCTCCTTCTTCTCAACCGGCTTCTCCTCTTCATCACTGGCCACCAGGTCGTACTTTGACAGGTCCCCATCCTCGTCATCATCGTCGTCATCACCTTCTTCGTCGTCATCCTGATGGAGGTAAAGATGATTGACATTTTTCTCCTAAACATTGACAGACAATTACTGGCAGAAAATCAAGAAGTTGTTTCTACATTTCAAAAACTAACCGGTTCCACTTACATCCAGTTTGTATTTCGAAAGGTCTCCATCCTCTTCCTCCTCCTCCTCCTCATCTTCTTCATCTGCTACTTTTACTGCTTCAACCTTCTTTTCACTTTCCTTTGGTGAAGATTTACTTGTCGTTTTGCGATACTTTTTCTTTTTCCTTCCAAACTGTTAGAGAACAGTAAACTATTAGCATAACCAGAATAACAATTGTATAATGCTAAGCTTTTACACACAGTTGTGTTTGATTAATGTTGCATTTAAACTCAGCTGCACCAATGCCACACTGAACCAACAGTACCATTCAAATGAGCCATAAATGTGAAAATGCTCAAAATCTATAGTCAGATATGCTGAAGCTTGCAAACAAAAAAACATGTGGAATTAACTGTCAGGTGCATTTACCTCATCGTATTCCCCGTCAGATTCCTCCCGTTCAATATATTCTACGTTCTCCCTCTCATTGAATCCTCCACCATATCCTAGGACACAGAAAATGTAAATGTTTTCAGTATAGCGACACCAGAAAACGACTGCATTGAATTTAGGGACCTTATTACTATTTAAACCTGTCTATGAATGTTTTGGGTGGAGATCCATGGTGCCCCATCCATACCAGCACTTTCAGAAGTAGACAAGTGATTTTACCTGTTCTTTCTTCCAACTTGGCATACTTGGGTGTGTTGCACATGTTGCACTCTGATCTCCTGGCCCAATTAACATTTCCACAGCTGAACACATAAACAGCACACCAAATCATGAGTCACATAAGTTACGTGTTTTTGATTTTAAAGTCTTAATCGTTACAGTGATAGTGGGTTTAAAAAGGTGTATAGGAAGGTGGGGCAACAACATCTTACAGAATGTGTTAAAGCTACTAAGAGTTAAAGTGCTGATCAAAATATTGCAAGGAGTGGAAACCACCTACGTTTTACACTGCCAGTCATTTGCACTAAAGAGGCCCCGACTTTTCTCTGCCAATGTCTTCCCAATTTCTGTACCTCCAGCTTTCATCATCTTGGCCTCTGTTGTCTTCTCTGCACAGAGTAATCATAGTCCTGAGTCTTACACACATTTATTTGAAGACCACTGCATATTATCTAGACTGTATAGAAAACAAAGTAACTTACCTCTGTTACATCTGTTACAGCTAGTCCGTCTGGCAAAATTCACATTACCACACCTAATAGGAAAACACAAGACTGTCACTAACAAAGACAGTAATGGTTTCACTATTACAACGCTGAATATCCTACTTACCCACTAGGCCGCACGTATGTTAAAACTTTTGCACAGATTATCTATTAAGTTCATAAACATAAAAAAACTGGTCTGAATAAGAGTCAACTTCTCGTGGTTCATGTTGCAAATATGTCAGCGTTTGCTGTGTATGTTAGCTACACGATTTAGCAATTTTGCTGCTAGCTACCAACCCTGTTGCTAGTAGTACTAGCAAGCAATATGATGCCTCAGCCTGCACGCCTACTCTTCGTTCAGTAAATACAGAGCCACGGTAGCTAACGTTAGCTAGCTAGTTTGGGGTTTGGTCAAAATTATTATAGCTGTTACGTGTCTCATGAAAGGGAAATTTATATTCATATGATATTTATTTTACTGCAGGTCAGGCCAACACAACTTTTCTCAACGTAGTGCTAAATAACGGTAGGCCATGTTAGACTAGCTTCATCAACGAGAAGGAATAGAGGCCTTGGGACCAGGCAGGGTGCTACTAGTTAGCTAGCTGACTGTGCAGGTTAGTGGTTAGCTAACAATACAACTTCTGCAGTGCTTTAAAATGGTAACTTAACCACTCATTCCCAAGGTAACGTAGTATAAGGGATCAATGCATACAATAAACATACTTTTTATCGGCACAAATCCAGTCCCCGTCGCTTACGCGAAAACTCTTCGCCGTTTTTGTGTCCATAGATGCTAGCTGAGAGCTGCTCTGAATCTGAAAATCCCCAATATAGTCCAACACCCACACCAGAGAACCTGCGATCTCCACCTTCTTCTTCTCTGAGTTTAATGGCGGATCGCAAGTATCGTGAATATGTGCATACCGCCACCAACTGCACGAGTGTGTAACGTCAAGGTTTCAGATAAACTATCTAATCCTGTCTCCTTCAGGAAAACAAAGAGAGCCCTGCACCACGTTTCCTCACCAGTCCATAAAATCCCTAGCAAATTCCATCCCTGTCCTATTTAATAAGTTAAAAAGACTCATTGCGTCACATAACTAAGCTTACTCGGTTAGGAGTAGAGTTTTTTGTGTGTGTGTCAGTTCGAGTGTTAGAAATTGATAGCTGGATAAGGTACACATTCGTTTATTATGAAGACCATCTCCAGCAACTCCCCTCTTACCCACTAGGTGACAGTCAGTGCCAACTCAGAAATAGCAGGGTTTTCCAACTCAACCTTTTCAACATATTGTGCTTAGTTGGCTTGACTATAGGCTACAGCTAGGCAGTGCCGTAAGTAAAATGGGCTGTAGGCTAGGTAAGCTATGTAAAATCAGCTTCAACTTTCTGTTTAGCATAGCTTTCCAGCTAAACTTTAGCCTATTCCTACTATAATCATTAAATTAGCAGTATTTATTATAGGTTGGCCACCTCTAACGGCATATTGTGAGAGACCTGGAGCCAACACTAAGTCAAGTCTTTGAAAGGCACAAAGAAATTGAGACGCAAAGAAACTGCTGCCACTGAAAGGAGAAGGTCTGCTTTGTGAGACCAAAATACTTTTCCCAGAGCTAAGATTTCGACTGAAGATTGCCCCTGGCTTCACCTGATCTGATGCCTGTCAAAGGGAGACGGCCCTGAGGTCTCAGTCACAGCTGGTCCTTGACCCTGAGGCCACAAAGGCGACCATCTTTACTACTGGAGTCTACAACCAATGACTCTCTGCTGCCTCTCCCAAAGGCACTGCTCCCAGTCACAGAAGTGGAATGGGCTGAGCTGTGTTGTTGGAGAACTATATTCCCTTTGCCTTGAAAGGGATGCTTTCAGTTTAATAATTTGAGGTGAACTGAAAGCAGGTTTTATTTTAATCTTCAGATGTTTTAATCATAATATATCAGAGAAGGAGACGGGACTTGATTTATGATTAACACATGAGACGAGGTGATGAGGGAGTAGGTACCAGGGTAGATAAGTTATTCTTGCGAGTGACACATCTTCCACAATTGTGACCCTGATCAGTCAAAGGAAGTGACTCCTGGATCACCAACATGACTCGTTGCCACGACTCCACCACACTTTCAGACGGTAACTCTGATCTATGAGGAAGATGATTGCCTCATCTAAAGCACTGGTTATTCACTTTTTCATGAAAGCAATCTTCTCTTTTCTCATGTGCTCCCTGTGTTTACCTCTTTGAAGTCGTTTTTCACGGAGGAGGCCTCTTTTCATCTTCCTGAGAGTGTGGGAGCCATCTTTACTCACAGGTTTCAGCTGAGGATGTGCTTTCCACTCGCTCAGAGTACAAAGAATGATTGCAAAAATGAAGAAAATGAAGGCATGAATAACTCATGAGAAGAGGCTGCCAATAATTTGTGTACGTTCGCCACATACAGTAGATCTACATAAAAGATTCAGAAGACTTAGGGAATTAAACGCCACTTTAAGTTAACAACCTCCCAACTACATTAAAGTGGCCTTATTGGTAACGTTTGTTTAATTTCCCTCTCTGTCCATTCCACCTGATGCACAATCCCTGATCTGGAGCTTGGTCAATAACAGTAATCAGAGGGACTGTTCATGTGTGTCGCTGAGGACCTGCGGCCAGGCCTATGGGCTGTTCCAGCCCAATTCGTAGGGTTGTCTGAATGTTCAGCTCTCACGCACAGCCGCTTCCCTGACAGGGAATGGCAAGCACAGAGGTTTGGAGGAACCTGATGCAAACCACCAGGGCTTTCCAATACTGACAGATGGCAGGGAGCTTCTTCTGAAAATGGAGGGGGAGGGGAGGGGGGGGGGGGGGTTGTCGGGCATTTGGTTTGCTTTCTCCCCCACCCCCTAGCTCTCTCCAACATTATAATTTAACTGTAATCAGGGGGCCATGCATTCCCACACTCATCCAAATTAGCTGTGGGACTGTTTAGCTGGATTTACTTTCATGCTGTGCCCTCGCAAGGTCAAACATATGTCAACAATGTGCTTCCCCAGGTGTTTACGCACGCTTGTGTTTGGATGGAGGGGGAAAGGGGGGCTGTTTGTGACAGGGAACGTGTATGTGTGTCTGTGTTTGACCCACAGAGCCATATGTGACACAGGCACAGAGCGATGGCCCACTATTGACGCCGAGCGATGCGTGGAGAGAGAGATGCTGTCAGTCTGTTCCATGCAGAGTTATGTAATAATGGCTCAGTAAAGCTACTGATGGCAGAAGTGTCACCGTTTCGGTGAGGATATATTCCTTTATCTATTCGCTTTCTTTTATTTTTTTATGTTAGCTCTCAAGCACATTCATTATCAAAACCAGAGAGCATATCTCGTACAATCCGCTCAGACGGCAGCTGGTGAAATGCAATCTCTAAAATAGAATGGTCTTTGCTTCGTTTGAAAGAAACAAATAAATCAAAAGTGATTGAAACATTTTCACAGAAAGAGATGAGGATGGTGCTCCGGTGATATTATGCCAGCTTTACAAACAGTTCAGTTTATCTAGCTGCTTATTTGCAACCATAGTTGGCCTTCATACTACACTGTTGTATTATTTATCCCCTGCCAGTCCAGCCAACCAAATGGCATTTCTGTGTAATTGTTATTCCGCCCATTGATTAAGGTGGCCTTTGAACCATTATGTCATTACCATAATGTTCTTGGGCGCATGCTAGGGTCTCAGAGGCGTGAATCCCTACAGTCTCAACATCCAAGAAAACACGCCTTCTTCAAACTGCCTGTGTCAGCATGGGAACTAGCCAAAGACTACAACCCTGTATTAATGGACTACAAGAAGTGACTTTGATTTACAATGGAAGTATATAAGGCTGAGGCATTTTTTTATTGTTGGTATAACGTTTTTGCCAAGGTAACCTGCAGAATCCTTTTCAAGCCTCTGGTTGTTTTTTTTTTGGGGGGGGGGGGTGCAGAGTTCAGGTTATTTTCAGAACACAGGTGAATTTAAGTTTTTCTTGTCGACAATATCAACGTGTCAAAACCAACTGTTCTTGACAGGCCTGTGAATGGGAAAAGGCGCACACTACCTGAGAACACTTACTGTTCTTCAAATGGAATCGGGAGTTCCACAGATAAAGCATTTATGGATTGAAAGGCAATCTCAGCTGACAACAACTTGACCGATTTCTGTGTGACTGTGCAGAATACAAGATTTACCCACGATCCCTTGACTCCCATCAAAGCAAGGCTAATGGGACAACTAGTGTAATTTCTCAAACATTTTTTGTCAGGCCTGTCGTCCAGCCACTTGTTTAATTGCTCCTCTTCACCTTTTGGGGCCGCTTCTGAAGGAAATCAATCAGTGGGGAATATGTGGAGACTTTTCCTTGGCCTGTGTGTCCAGTCAGGGCCAGAGGGATAAAGGGAGTAAAGATTACCTCCAGCCATCCTCCACTGTGTCTCTGAGCTGAGTAGTACCAAAACAATTCTTCTGGAAAATTCAATGAAAAGCATTCATTACATTCCGCTTGACACTTTTTCATTAAAGCGGAGCTTATCGATGAAGTGAGATTACGTATATAAGTCACGAGTACGCATTGAGATATGTACACATTACTTTTTTTATAAAAAATAATTACTGACATTGTGTTTAAAAAAAGTTCTCAGAACAACCTACAACGAGTTAAAATAATAACAAAAAGAGATACAGGTAATAACTCTGATAATGTCATTTTGGATTATTTGCTACATATTATGATCTCGAGTACAAGGTTCAATCTTCCCATCTGCAATTCTGGTATACTCAGTGAGGAAAGGAGAGGACAGTGAGAGGAGGGAAAGACAATTAAAATAGAGAGGGGAAGAAAGGGGGAGATAGCAAGTAGAAAAAGAATGACAGAAAGAAAATGAGGGTAGCGAGGGGCAAGAGAGAGACAGAGAGAGAGAGAGAGAGACACAGAGAGAGAGGGAGAGAGAGAGAGAGAGAGAGAGAGAGAGAGAGAGAGAGAGAGAGAGAGAGAATTAAGAATTTGAGCAAACAATGCAGAAGCCTTAATTAGGTGACCTGACTCCAATTAGGAACATTATGTGGGGAAGATTGTTTTTCTGGTGTAAGTTATCCAACCGTGCACACACACGCACAATCCTACCCCGTTATCTCTTTCATCCCTTTATCCTAAGGCTTTATTAAATTTAAGAGTTAAGTCACAACCTCGCCACTGGCCTTACAATGAGTTATTTAAGGGCTAATCTGATTTCTTCCCCTCTACCCAGCAACAGAGGCCAGAATCGGGAATGGACTTGTCCTGCTGGACAGTTCAGTGTTGCCTTTGTCTTTGCTCGTGGGTATGACACGGTTCTGGCAGGGGTTGATGAATGTGATAGGTGGAATTTGTCTCATTATGCTGACATGGGCTGATAAATGCCTTGTAAACAGCCAGTCACAGCTGTTAATGCATCATCATAATCCTGGATTAGGAGGTGCAGGCAAGACCAATAAAGGCAATTAGGCTCTGACAAAATTAATTCTCTCATATTGTGATGTTTCTGAGACTTGCCTATTTCTGGGGGTGACTCAGGCATGCGCCGCTATACTTGAGCTCATGTAGAATCTGTTCGCAGCAGACGTCCTATGAAAAACAAAAATATCACAAAAATACAAACTCAATTCGTCTTCATTTTGTGTGGAATTGTACTGAATATCCACTCAAGTTTAATTAGTAAGAAAAGAACTATCCCCATTCTTCACATGTAATCTGTTTTGATTCATGGAGTCATCAGCAGGGGACTAAATTTGACTTCAAATTGGGATAAAGCAAATGTAGCCACTCTTATGCAGCAGATCTTAATTGATGCAAATTTTAAAAATGACATCACAAACTAGAAGGACTTCACTCAAATAGCTTGAGAGGAGAAAAACCAGCTGCAGATGACCTTTAAACCTGCCAGGTCATCCAGAGGTCACAACGGCAACAATTAAACTGGTCACTCGGGACCATCATGCATCGGTGAAATTCCTGATGCCTCTCCCCATGTTTTTAATCACCTGTATTTTTTAGCTCTCAAGGCATAATGCTGGTGTTTTTCAGGGAATTAGGAATTATGAAATCTCCCCCCTCCCTCTGCCTTTTGCCATAACTAGAGTGATGGTCAATTGAGATGATCAATTTGCATAATGGAGCGTTAAATTGCGCCCATCACACCACCCACCTCTCAGCAGCCTGCTCCCATGGAGGGCTCAATGAGGACACCAATTATTCTTGCAGGGGGGTGACACCACTACTTACATACCCACAATAAGAGTGTCGTTTACCATTGCAATGATGTCTTTGGTTTGGTGCACCAATGGTTGTAGTTATTAATCCATTGACTTCAAGGCTTGTATGAACTGCTACAGAGTTACAATAATACATTATTACCTGTCGTTTGAGGGCAGGAGTGTCGACAAATAATATCTTAGATTGTAATTTCTCTGTGATTAAAACCAATACATATTTAGAAATACAAAAAAAAAGTTTATTTCGCCAAATTATCTCGTTAAGAACATGACAGCCACTAAAAAAATGCAAATGTATAGCACAAGAACCCATTTGACTTCAAAGCGATAAGAATCTTTTCATCAAGTGCACTCATCTATTTCCATTATCCTAATGACGTTCCTAATTGCCTCCCTCATCCTTACAGTGACCAGTGGCCATTCTTGGGCATGCAGCAGATCATTTTGATTAACACCAGGAAACCCAAGCCTAATCTTAGCAGATTAGTTAAGCGTTTTAGCAGTATGTCGGTGCCTAAGGACCTGTGACAAATTGCACCCAAGAAGTGGCTGAGGCAAGGCTCTGGTGTGTGATTGATGCTGGGGGGATGTGAGTGGCATCTAGGGCTGAGATAGAGCCCGTCAGCATCTCGCTCACCAATATGCAGCTATTGTCAGAAAGTTGGAGTGCCCCACGTTGTAAGTTCTACCACCATAATTATGTTACTGTAAGGGTGTCACACGCGACATTTTATCGGTGTGCTCTCAACGTTTTTGAACTGGCTTTTGATATTGGATTGAAATGCTTTCAGCAAAGTACGACCATTTTAAGCTACACTCACAAAAAATATCCATCCATCCATCCATCCATCCATCCATCCATCCATCCATCCATCCACCCATTTTCCGCCGCTTATCCCGGGCCGCGCCGCTTAAGCGACAAAAAAAAAAAGATTAAAATTAAAATATGTCTGCTCAAAACCTTACCCCACTGTTTTTTAAAAAAGACCATGGTTGATCTTTTTTATATCAACATTGTCATGCATATTCATATTTGTATGCTTTATTAGACAACACTGAACTATTTTCATTTGGATGTGTTTTAAAAGGCACAGCTATCTGGAACACTTCAATTCCCACAGGCCCATACTACCTTTCATTGCCACAGGCAACCTGCTGGGCCCCTGGAAGCCAATCTAAGGCCTGACATTGATTGACATTAAATAACTGAGGGTATGGGGGAGTATAAAAATTGGGCTGATGTGTTTTGGATTTTGCCTTTTTGAAGAAAAAGATCTATGTTTCAAATAGTTTGACATTTGTTTGGGGGGGAGGGAGGGAGAGGGGGTGTACTTTAATGAGAGTTGTGCTTCGGTAGTTCAATTAAAAATGACTATTTTACACTTAACAAAACCCTAGTGTAAAAGAGCCGGGCCCCTTTTCCACCTTTGATGAATTTAATTGTACATTGTATAACACGTCCTTCAGTCAGTTGAGACATTCTGTGCATATTATTGAGGTCTTAATCAAATCTTCCTAATTTCTGTGAGTTTGTCTAAGTGTGCGTGCGGACAGGTGCTGACATGCGTGCGCCTGTTATGTATCTGTGTTCATCTCTCGCCGTGTGCCTAAGTGTGTACATACACACAACCTGGTTGGTGGGGATAACTAATTACAAGCGCTCTGCATGAATAAGATATAATTTGCCTCTGCCAGGAGACACGTACTAGTAAAAAGATCCCCTGAACAGCATGACCTGGAATACGTCGGAAGGTCATGTTCCTGGTCAAACTACAGGCTGGTTGGACCACGGTGACATGTGTGTCTCTAAGGAGGAGCCTGCCAGGGATGAGCAGAGAATCTAATGCCTTTCTCACCCCCACATTTTCAAATGTCAGCCTCAAAAGACAACACAGGCCAGTATTTGCTCGCCTCTCCTCACCGATCCATAGCATTAGCATAAACGGAGAATCAATTATTTCACCCCTGATGGAGTTGATTATGCGGAGACAATACGAGCAGGAGTGAAGAAGACAGAGTCATAATTATAAGATGACCTGCTTCGTTTTTCCCCATCGCTGGCTTCAAGGCACTGCTCTGGCATTCTAGGGCTCAGCCTAAAGTTAGCTGATAAGACGCCGGGAAATAACCAAGCGTCTTTGCACAAGTAAAGATTGCGTACATATAAATAGACACAGTCACACTAAGAGAAACTGCATATCGAGACTGAAGTGCACACACCATCACACACCCACATATCCTCTCACAAACACACACACACACACACACACACATTCAGACGGAGGAAGGAGCATGCATAAACAGACGCACCGAGCGAAAAATAAATGTCTCCTCAATTTACATTAACATTCGAGTTGACTGGTGTGTCAAACACTCAGTAATGCTGCCTGTGTGATGATAATATAGTGTGTGAGGCTCTTAGCACTGGGAGATACACTTCAAATGCAGAGTATCTCCCAAGGCAGGGGAACTGTGACACGCCAGTCAGCTGCTAGCCCAGTCCAACAGCACACAGAAGTGGGGCTTACTGTTTCTATGTCATGCCTGTCAGGGTAAGCAGATAAAGAGAGAGCGAGAGATAGATGGAGAGAGAGAGAGAGAGCGAGAGAGAGATAGATAAAGAGAAAGAGAGTGAGAGCGAGAGAGAGAGAGTGAGAGATAGAGAGAGAGAGAGACAGTGAGAGCTAGGGAGAGAAAGCGGGTGAGGGAGAGAAAGAGAGAGAAAGAGAATGAAAGAAATAGAGAGGGAGAGACAGACAGAGAAAGAGGGGGTGAGGTAAAGAGATGGCGAGGGAGAGAAACAGATAGGGAGGAGGGAGTTGGTGGGGACAGCAGCGAGATCAATAGATGAGAAAGAGGAGAGAGTGGGGGTGACGCTCACAGTCGCGTGTCTATCTCCCATCAGTAGCACTGCGGGGTGAATATTACGGACCCAGCCCATGAAATCATCCCAGCTGGGTGCCAGTGAAATGTCACAGAGGCCTTATTAAAAGCCGCCGCAAATGACTATTTACCAGACGAGACTCGTGACCGCCTCATTTTGAAATGAGATCATGTTAGATAGATATCCCACTCTGCCCTTTGCAGACGGCAGGCGACCGCCATGCTCCCCAAACACGTCCACAGACGGAATTAATCACGAAGCGAGAAGGGAGAGAATCTCATGATGGGCTCTTATCGCCGAGTTCGAGGGACCTCGGGGCCTCATGTGTGGTCCAGCGGCGGGGTAACATGCGCGTCGCAACGCGTTCGACATCAGGGCCATTGGAGTGTGTAGCGGAGTATATATTTCATGCATATCTTTTTTTTTTTGGGCGCAAGGAAATGTGGTGCCTTTGTCGAGGATGACAGGCTCTCTGTCTTTCTGTTGTGGTGCATAAAGCAGCGCGGGTAGGAGCGTCGAAACGCTCAGTGTGCGGCCATGCATAAATGTATCACTCTGATATCAGCGGTAGATCACAGAACATTTCGTCACCCCGTCGGCTGATCCCGTCCTGTCTTACAGTCTGCTTTGAAGTGCCTGGCTGCCAGGAATAATGAGGATGCAAGGTCATTTGGGATGACATGGTTACCTCCCACCACTACCGACGTCACACACACACACGCACACGCACACGCACACGCACGTGCGCGCACACATACACACACACACACACACACACACACACACACACACACGCACACACACGCACACACACGCACACACACACACACACCAATGCACACACGCACGCACACCTCCTTCTCAACTCACTGATCAAGATGCAAAGTGGAAGGTAGGGAAAATGAGTGGGAGGCAGGGATAGGGAAAAAGGAGATGAGTTCTGATACAGGGGTCAAATGAATTGTAGACAGCACTCTTTGCCCTACAATTCACCTGGTAAACTGTCAGGGCATGCTCACGGTACAAAAAAACAACAAGCGTGCTTTGTGATAGCGCATAACTTGGCTTTTTAACAATTTATTTATATTATGTTTTTGGATAATTTTAACGAGGGGCAAAATAAAATGCTAACCCATGTGACAGCCAGACTGTTTATGGATGCGTGTCGTTCGGTGTAACTTCTCTCCGTCAGTCTCAAACTCCCTGCATATCTCCTGCACTCCTTCTGTGTCCCCATGAGACAGCTGGGCACCACAGTACAGTGTGTGGGAGCTGTCAACTCCTCCTGGCATGTCAACACAAATCTGCGCTACGGACTGAGAAACAGAACGCCGGGTGTTTTTTGACATCCGTCCACCGCAAGCACCACCGCCACAAGAGGACACTGTTGCTATGTAGAGCAAAAAGACCCCTTTATTAGTATTGATGTTCCCCTTTTGATTATTTCAAACAACTTGAGTTCCCCCTATCACGTTTTAGATGGAAGGTAAATGGGAATATGTTTTCATCATCATCTGTAAATTGGGTTATTAAATAGCTGAGAGGCCTCTTATTTCATATTCCATCGGAGATCTTGGTGAGCTGGGAGGGACGCGGACAGAGGCTATGAGGCTAGCTATTCCGCTCTCTAATAAACTCCCACTGAACGAGGGCTTTGGGGATTGAGATAACAAATGATTATCACCCCGCATTATTGCAATAAGCGCTGACGCAAACCACTCGGAAGAGACTGTGCATGGTCAATTATGAGTATGAAAGAGCGTTCACTCATTCGTCGGCACAAACACCTCTTTGTATTAAGTGCAGCACCAGATGCATACCTACGGTCTCCCGCTCCCCTCCCCTGTCCCCTCCCCAGATCTGCTCCATCACCTTCCCCCTCGCCTCTGATTTACAGAGACTTTGAGATGTAGTCCGGTCCGTGCAGATGGGGCCGTCTGTCAGCGTGCTGCGTTCTCTCTGACACTCCTTCTCCCATCCTGGCCCTTGGTTCAGTCCTGCGGGTCAGGCTATGGAATGTTGTCACTGTGAGGCTGGGGTCGTGACCTCGGTGCACAGGGCCACTGGTCTCCCTGTCACTTTTTTTCCTCTGTGACGCACCGTATTTTCCCCCGCGCTCCGCTCAGCGCCCTATCCTTTGCATCACAGAACGCGTTCTTTGCATGCACACTGAAGCGTTGTGTGGACCCGCGCTGGGGTGGTCGAGCGTGTGCGCGACGCCGTCAGAAGGTGACTTGCTGTCTTTCTGGCTCAGGCCCAGAGGACGCGTCCAAAAGTATCTACAGCTGGGGCGTCGGTCCTCGGTGACACTCCGCTGCACGGGCCCCGATGCTGCCTATTACAGCCGCGTGTCCCCAGCCCCTCGTCCCCGCCGGCCGTCCCCGCTGACGCCCGCACGGAGAGCTCCGAGGAGCGGCGGCTGACCGGCGGCGACCGGCGAGGGCGCTGCCTCCCCGTCCCCCGAGCCTTTGATGAGCGCGTCACGTCGGGGGCTGGCTAATGAGTTGGAAAGGCGAGTGTCTGCTTTGCTCGTCGCCTGGCTGACAGCGAATGAAGCGCCACCCCGCTGCCGCTTCCTCGTGGCGCGGGCCTCAGATGTGGTGCCGGCCTGTCAGGGTCTGACAGCTGTGTTCGATAGGGCCGCGCCGTCGCACTCTCTCTCCGTGCGCTAATCAATCCGCCGGTCAATAATTCACTTTCCGTCGTTCGGGCCTCGGGACTACACTCTCGTCTCTCTCGTCCATTTTTAATTGTGACTATGTGATCAATCTATCCTCCTCCCCCCGGCGCTCTTTGTGGATATCAAATCAGACCTGCTTTCATTTGTTAGGTATGGTAATTTGTGAGAGCAACGTACCATAGGGTACGTTTTATATAACCAAAAAAGAACTACGTCCTGTCAGTTAAGAGGAACCTTCCTAAATGCTGTCCTTGAACAGTTCTAAAGAGAAACCTTTCCGGTCATCGTTCCTGAAAGGGGGAGCTGACTCCACTAAAGAGTGAAAGAGGGGTCAGTTCAACTCCATTTCAATCTGTGGGATTCCGATTGTGGAATTTCAAGCAATCTGCAAGGCAATAATCTGGGATTATCCCCCCCTTCCAGAGCTCCACCCTATCTCCCATGTCTCCAAAATGGATTTGTCCAAGACAACAGAAGACAGGCGCAGATTTACACACACACACACACACACACACACACACACACACACACACACACACACACACACACACACACACACACACACACACACACACACACACACACACAGAGAGAGATTCAGACACACACAGAAGCAAGCACGCACTCACACAGACACCACATGTCCATGGATTGCAGTGTCAGGGTCAGCGATGTCATCCTGCTTTCCACATGCCCTTCCCATACGTCCATATGCGAGCTGGTAGAGGGTAGTTTGGCGCGAATGGTGGCTGTCAAATGATCCTCATGGCCCTGACGGGGGCAGCGGGCAGCGGGCACTGTGCCAGTCTCCGTGGCAGGCCCATGTGTCTCGGAAAGGGGGCTATGCCAAAGAACGCTCGCTGCGCTGTGGTCCTTAATCACAAGTCTAAAGAAACAACTTCAGCCCACAGCAGAGACTATATACCAGTGGTCATGCTGGGCACTGCTTCCAATCAATGGCCCTTAATGATTGGACTTAGCAGCAGCTGTGTTGTGCAGACATATAGAAGATGCGTCGGATGTATGTCTTTAGAATGTGTGTGTTTGCGTGGGTCTATCAGTGTGTGTCTGTGTGTGAGAGAGAAAGAGAAAGTGTGTGTGTGTGTGTGTGTGTGTGTTTAGGCACATTATTCTCATTCCCTTTAAGCTTGTCATTTTGGAACCAAAGCAGTTTCAACCTGAGAGTGACTGGGTTAGCAGCGGGTGATGATGAGCTAACATAAAGAATGTGAGAATGTGATAAAGTGTAAAACCATCGGGCTGTGAAGTGTGAAACCCCTGTCAAGCTGTCTAGTCCTACCTTTGTGTATGTCAACCCCTCTCTCTCTCTTTCTAACTCCCTTCTTTTCCAATTCTCTCTCTCTCTTCCCCCCCCCCTCTCTCTCCCCCTCTCTATCTTTCTCAAACACACACACACACACACACACACACACACACACACACACACAGACACACACACACACACACACACACAGACACAGACACAGACACACACACACACACACACACAGACACACACACACACACACACACACACCTATTTTTATATACACACACACACACACACTTACTTGTGACATTTCTACAGAAAGCTGTTATCACCTACACTTTGGACTGGTGAGAAAATGCCATTCAGTATACAGCGTTTGCACTTGTGGTTTCAAAAGGGATACTTTTAGATTTCTCGATAGGTTCTAAGAATACTTTTAACTTCTAAACAAAGACCATGAATGCCATTAGATTTCACACGTGAACTCTTGACTGTAGGATTCCATACACTTCCTGACCAGTGTCGTTGATTGCCAGGCGGACTTCAGCCTCTTTGACCAACATATAATAGTGGTATTGAGACCTATAAGGACTGAATCTTCCATGTGTGAAACCATCTCAACCAAAGACTGCATCCACAACGGTTTATTACAGCTTTTGGTAGAGCAAGTGTCTCCGAAAACACCCCCGATAGGTGGAACACAACAAAGAGAATGACCCTTTGAATATCAAAGAGACCATCTCAACCTGGCCGACAGGCGTGATGAGCGTAAACAGGCAGCAGATTGTTTGTGCGGCTCTTGAGTGACACGTCAGAGTCAAGTGACCGTTGGGAACAGATGGAGCCGGTCTAGAGGGGGCTCTGATGGACTTCAGCTCGCTGGCCTCCCTCGTCACCAGCTGAGGAGAAGAGGGGGCAGGGCAAGACAGAGAAAGAAGGGGGATAGATAGTGAGGGTCCAGTGCAAAAGAGAGGACGAGTGGAGAGAGAAAGAGAGAGAAAGATAGAGAGAGAGTGAAATAGATGTAGGGGGGAGAGAGATAGCGAAGGGAGGTGAGAGTGGAGTGCTAATCTGGCAAAGTCACATCCATCCCCTGAGCAGACAACCCCCACACCCCCCAGCCCCCCACCCCTGCCCTGACAGGCCCGCCCCATCCGTCCGCCTGTGCAGCTCCCTTGATGGGGGGTTGGGGGGAACGGGGACGAACTTGGGGGCAGTACCCGGCCACGATCAGATCTGTCACATCGACTGGTGTCCGCCGCATCACCTCACATCCTGTTCGACTGGCGCCACTAACAATCACGCCGCCATGAAAAGAAAAAAAAAGAAAAACTCCCCCCAAAAACAGCCCTCTTGTGACACAAATGAGGAGGTCTGGAATTAGGCCGGGGCCACGTGGCGAAAAAGGACTAGCCACGGGCCGCTGGTGAGAAGCATTCGCAAGCCGCTCTCCTCTCCTCCTGTGCACTGTGCTCTCCAAGGCTCCCAGGCATGCTGCACCTGTCCCTGCCCCGAATACACCCGGAGACGCCAAGTGACCGCACAATCGGTCACGTCCACAGCCTCGCCGACATTTTGTAATCAGGAGGTGATAGGATCGCCGGTAGAACGCCATTTAGCCCCTCGGTCAACAAACGTCTCCCCGTCCTCTCGACTTCCTCCTCCCACCGCCCGCTCTGAAGGGCCACCTGGGAGTGTTATTTGTGGTCACAGTGTTCATGTGAGCGTTACATTCTGTTGTGGAGAGCACAACAAAAGAGTGAGCCGTGTCTCTGTCGGAAAAGCGATCTAGCCCGTCCAACGGGTGGGAAAAAGGAAAGGCTGCGTTATAATCGAGGCGGAACTACATCAAAGGATATCAAAGGATATGTGTGATAGACTCCAATTATTGGAGTGTTGGGATACAAAGCCGATATGTAGAACACCCTGCCATTTCCCATCCTTTCATGCTTTCTAAGACTCACGCCAGAGGGGATAATGATTTCTAGAGAGCAAAAGAAAAAGTAGGATACAGGATATAATGTAAAAGCAATGGAACAAATACAGTATATTATTCTTGAATTTAAGAAGGTGGGTTTTGTGCCAAATCATTAGGTTAAGAGTTATTCATGTGGGTAGTGGGGAGAACGTATTAGCAAGGCTGATGAGGATTGGGTTTCTTTTATGCCTGCTAAACTGCATACCTGGGCCAATATTTGATGTCCCTGTGGCTCTTTTAAACAAATCCCTGTGGAAGGAAAACTTTTGACCGTTGCAATGAAACAGAATATTTGACTGTATATCTGATGCTTATAGGAAGAAACAAATAATCTCCAGAGCACAGTAAGAAATAAGAAGAGATAACATTAAAAGGCATGGGTTTTTACATTACTGGTTCTAATGGCTAATTAATGAAATGCTGTGTGGCTGGTTAGTCAGACAGCACCCTGCTTTGGGGGAGTTTCCCGCACTGGCAGATGTTGGCCTTAGGCACTGAAATACACTCACATTCCCCATCCTCCAAACACAACCTGTCCACTACGGGGCAGAAACTAAATCTATATTTAGCAATATATCTGTTTGGAAAATAGCACCATGCTCCTCCACAGCGGTGGGGTATCCATGGAATAATAATTCAGTCAGAAGTGCAGATCCAGCAATCAAATGAAGATTTAAAAGACCACCTAGCTGACTTGAGAGGCAGACTGGCTACAAGTCATTTTAATCCCGTCTGCTGTATAATGAAGGAGTGTGAATCTACTGCCTCTTCTGCCTCACTCCTTTCTAGCCTCTAGCCTTAGTGGAGCTGTGTCCTATTTTGCAGATAAAAAAGGGGCTTGGTAAGGGAAGTGTTCCACCCAACTGTGGCTGAATAATAGCACAGCGCCCTCGCCGCGTGCCCCTCGGGGAATTATGTTTCAACAGCAACCTGACAGAGCAAAGGTTGAGGAAGTAATTAAAACTAAATATTTAAGAGCTGGCCCACAGTGCAGGGGGTGAATTTTCAGATCAATGGGGGGCGTGTGAGAAGGACCCTGTCGCTTGCCTCGGGATCCATGTGCCCCACACAGAGAAAGTCAAACAGGGCCAACGCCAGCCTCACCAGCCTCAATCATCCATATGCCGCTAGCTAACGCGCACAGACAGAAATAATGTGCTTGTTACCGATACACATTTGTCGACTCCATATTGAGTTAGCAATTCGATACGCAACCATACTGCTCAATTGTTGTGTTTCATGTAACATAACGTGGAAAATAAAATCACGTTATTTTCTCATGCCTTTTTGATTGTGTCCTCGGGCCAGGTGTACTTGCATTCCAGCCAAGTGGTTCCAACCTAAAGAGCTATTTTTTATGGTTTCGCTCAGAACAGATTTCAGAGCATTGTGGGCAATATCTGGGGATCTGGTTTTGGTTCTTGACATAATTAACAAAGGCATCTGGGTCTCCAATCACAAATCTAGGTCAATGAATTGGGTTTGATTTTAGGTCAATGAGAGTAGACCCAGATGTAGAAGACAACAGGGCCATTCACTATTCCCTAGAGAGGATATCTTGTAGAAGAAAAGCATTAAATTGTCTGCCCCAGAAAGTATCAAGTGTATATGTCCATGTTATTTTAGTGTATAGATAATTCCACATAATTCAGTGTCTAAAATCAATTTATCAACAACAAGATCCTTCTTTAACAAACGAGAATAGAAATGCCCAATTTTCACTTCTATTTGCAGGTGAGAAAAGCTTATGAAATCAGATTGAGTATTAAGTGTTGCACTGCAGTGCTAACTTTGTTTATGATGATAATGCCCATCCTCACTGAGGTGAAAACAACATTCTCAATTTGAAAAGAATGTGCGTGTGTCTGTGCGTGTGTGTGTGTGTGTGTGTGTGTGTGTGTGGTACAGTTGGGGGGGGGGCGGGGGGAGGATGGTAGACAGAGAGAAAATGATATGAATGCAAATGTGACACCATCGCATAAGTCTTAGGCTATCTTACTTATGAGTGGGAGTCATGTCAACAGGAATGGGAAAAAGCAGCACATTAGCAAATGTCAGAGAAGGCCGCCCATGGTCGCTCACATATCAAGTATATGAAACACGTCATATTGTGTAACATTAAAGGTTCGATTTGCATAAGAAGTGAAAATCATTTGAAATCTTAGATAAGAAAAATCTTCTTCTTTTTTTTTTTTACTTGATCCGTTCATGAACAAAAAGTCAATTCCTTCTCCCCCCCTCTCCTAACTCGTACCTGACCTTTTCACGTGACGCCCCCGGGGGACACATACATTCTCACTGAAGCTGTCAGTGCCGTCTGGTCACTTCAGGGTCAGCCTCAAGTGTGAGCAAAGGGCCAGGAGCGTAGAATCAGCACCTCAGCGTACGGCTCATTGACTGGAGAAACATTGTGACCTGAAACATTGGGACCCACCCTGTGGCGTGGGCGCCATCCACACTCCAGCAAAAAACCTCTCTCTTTAGCACTGCAAATGCACAGCAAAATTGAACCAGATCCTGTGCCTATTTCTGTCCTGATTTTCGACTTATTGCTTGACGTCCATGACCGGGTCTTGAACAACCGTTCCCAGATTACTGAGTGGAAGTGAGATGGTGGAGCGTTGGGGTGCTTCGTTGAGTAGGTATTTTTCAATAGGGAGTAGGCTGCATTTACCCCTAGCAATCAGGAACGGGGTTCATGCTGGTACGAGGCCGATTGGCCTCCCGTGGGTCCCCTCTCATGATGGTATGCAGGCGTGGAGGTGAAGCACCGGCCTGGCCCACTGACTGAGTGGACTCGCTTCATATGCAACCGGGGTCATTAGGAACAGTGAGGGGACAACGAGCTCTCGCAGCAAGACTCATCTCCATAGCGAAGGGACAGCGAGCTCTCACATCGAGACTCACCTCCGTCTCAGAGTCAGAACTCAGACATTCTTTCTTTTTTACCTCCACAGCTTCTATACCACCACCAAGTCAGTCATGAAATCTGCAGGAGCCCCGAGTCTCTGATTCATGGAAATGTCCGGAACTCGGGAGGACATGGATTGGTGTTTAAACTGGGACTATTTCACAGTCAATTCATAGTCTACTTTTTGTACTTCCTGGGGGAGGTAGATAGTTCTCATGACATTCAAAATTTCTCATAGTGTTATTCATTTATTCACTTCTTTCTATTTTCAACCCCCTTTCTCTTGAATGCCTCTATTTGCAGTGCTACTAGCTCGTCGACTGGTTTCTGTGTCAAAAAGATTCAAATCGATTTGTTCGCGGGGAAAACTTTTGGCTGCAGGTGTCACTGTGTAAAGGCACTCTAAAATGAAGGTGTATGTATTCCGCTGACTATAATTTGACCCAAGTGGGGACAGCAAAATGAGATGAGAGAAGTCTGTTGTTGTCACCCTTTGCCACAGACGCAACATATAGATGGGGTAAGCCAGTGCTGTTGCTAGGATACAGAGAGTGGCTCTTGGTGGGAACAAGAAGAAAACAGTGGAGTAAACAATTCTCCCGACAAACAAACCGGCTTCCCAAGCATTCACAATCTATGTGACAAATGACACCAAACATTCATAAACACAGGGGGGTCTTGTCGACTATACCCCCTAAAGAAGATTTTTACCCCATCCTCAAGAGACCGTATTTATTTATTGTCGAAGGGGCTTGACACAAAAGGATCTTAACTCATTCAAATTATTCTCAGTTGTGCTCTCTTTATGTACTGCAAAGCATTGAGCTTAGCCTCCTGCTGTGCATCCGTGCTGCCGGTAGCTGAAGTTCACGGCTCTTTGTTGAAGGGACTTTTTCTCCCCATCAATCAACAGCACAACTGACCCTAAAACCCTGGGCCGTAATTGCCTGCAGGATTAAAATGGATTGGATCCTCTGGAAATCCCACTTGCATTTCTATTACTTTTCACCATCAGGAAGTTCACGAACAGAGGTTGAAAATAAGGACGTGGAGAAAATCTTGGCTTAGACCACTGGTGGGCCCGTCTATGAGAAAAATCTAATATGAAGGATTACTGTAAATAAAGCACTAGCCCACAGAATGTATCTATGGAGCAAGAAGGCACTCCTCCTGATTTGCATATTTTCTAAAATATATTGTATAACATCATAATGCAGGCAAGCCGAAAGAATATGATTTGCTTAATGAAAAAACATCAACTACAACAACAGCTCAATTGCAGGTCATCATTCGACATTGCTCACCCTTTTACAATGAGAAACAGCCACATGTTGTATGTATTACATCACTACGTTCTCCAGTCAGGGTAACGGATGCAATTACATTAGACATGACATTACAAACCAGGGCCTAGTATTTGTTATGAATTAGGTGATGGTCGAATGAGTCACTAGATTGCCAGTAATATGATTACCATTGAGTCAATGGATGATAAGCATTCCTGGGGAAAAAAAAGGTCATCAAAAACATGTCACTGAAGCAAAGTTGTTGTCGTTTTAACTTACATTTACATTTCAACGGTTGTATTGAGAACAGCAGCAGGCCATCTCTGGAGATTACCATTTGCATATTTATGATACAAGAGAACCCCTTTGAATATTATCCTAGAGAAAATACACTTTAATTGGAAGTGAGCTTACTCTACCATACCCAAAGCATACCAATACTGTAACAAAAAATATACCACATACATTATTAAAAAAATCTGCACACCATGCGAGAAATGTCCTCTTTATTTATTTGCATTTTCCGTGCCATTGTTTGCCTCACGCTGTGAGGCAAGGCAACCTGTGCCATTATGAGATGGTATGATAGGCTACGCTGTGTTCTCCTGTGCGGTTACATGTTTTTGACTGGGACAGGAGCGATGGCTCATTATGGACTGAGTGTAGCATATGCCTCGAGCTAAGCATCACATTTCCAGAGCCTGACGGGAACCGGAGGAAAAAAGAAACATATCTCCCCTCCCTTCTTTCTCTTTTTTCTCTCTCTTTATATCCCTTCTTTCACCTCTCTTTCTACGTTGTTTATTTGGATTTCTCCCACCCACTCTTTTTTTGTTCTGTCCGCTGTGTCTGCCTTCTCTCTTTCTCTTTGCTCTTGATGTCTCCATCAGTCAGGCGATCAATAGATGTATGGAACCGGAAGGCATACTCAGCCCCATTGAGACAATAGCAAAGTGCAATACAGAAACAGCTTGTTAGTCAAATGTTTCGTCTCACTGCCGCTGCAAGCCTATTAAGCCATGTTTTTCACGTCTGTTCTTTGTAGACTTAGAGGGAAATTTCATTCGCCCGTTGTCTCAGTGTACCCAATCAATGGTTTATATTTGAGAGCACCCTGGTCTCCTGGCCAGGGTTTAATGGGTTCTGTATTTTTGCAGGAAGAGGCATTATTGTATTTATTTTTTTCCCCTTTCAATCCTGAGATGGATGTGTGAGTTAGACAAAGGATTGCCTCCTTTTGGACAGCCTTGAGTAGTTGTGAGTGTAACAATGTTCACAGCGTTATCGAAAACCGCAGTTAAACGCAAGTAATTTTCCTATCTATTACGTTCTTGCCTACCATGCCTATCTTTTGACAGATAAGAATAAATGTGCCGTTTGATGAGCATGTTGTGATCTTCAGCCGCCCTCCGTGGCGTTCAGTGGCGATAGCTCCAAAGCGGTTTGATGAAAGGCTTTTAAAGAACGAAATTCTCCATGACAGCCTTCAAGTGGCTTGGTTCAATGACCTAAGCATTCATCAAAGTCCCTACAAATGCTGTGCCTCGGACCATTACACAGTTTGACAAGTCACATCGAAATACATAATTCCCAATCTGATTAATCAAATGGGCTCAAGGCGGATGGCTCCATCTAGCTGTTTGTAATGTGGGGGAGCTGGTGAAAGGAACAGGCATGGAATGATGTCTTTCGCTCAAAATTCAATTAGATTTATTTAGATTAGTTTAGAGCAGAAGTATTGGTTTTCCTGTGTTGTTGTGTAGAGGCCATTGTACAAAATGTGCACTTCACTCTGTGCCTATAAAGTAGAAATGCACCACCATCATGACTAAAGGGATTTTTATTTAGAGGGTTGGAGTTGACATCGAGTGTAACCCTTCTAAATGGCAGGATTTTTGAAACACATATTGTACAACTTCATCTGAAAAGAAAATCATCACAATGAACAACAAAATAATTCTTAATCACAACAAAAAAAAGTACTCAATATAACAACATGGACGAAATGACAGTGATATGAGACGGGCACTAACGACACTAAACGAACAGTATCCTTGGCAATCAACAATGTAGTGTTCTTTCTCTTAGCCTACCATTTATTGATTAAGAATTTTTATTCTAAAACTGTACAAAGTTTCAGTCCACATTGCATAGCTACTGTACAGTGGATACTTAGAGAGGATATTAGCCAAACAAAGATCCAGTTCATTGCTCTTTGACTCAGGGTTGTAATTATGGTTCTTTCATATGGGTGTTGATTCAGTGGGAAAGTCCCTGTTGGAAGGGTCACTAATATTTTACAGTACATGAATGCAATTGGTTCTTTCATCATTTATATTATTCCATAACTTTCACCCCCCCCCCCCCCCCCAAAAAAAAAAACCAACAACTCATAATCAGGTTTTGAAGACATAAATAAAGCATGTATAGTAAATATAGTAAATAATACAAGTATAAATATTACAAGGGATAATGGAAATAAAAAAATCCTCTTTAATTTACACCATTCCCTACATTATTCAATTAATTGTGAGTTAGGCCTAGCTCTTCCACCCGATACATAACACTTTGTCATACAGGCCTACTGTCTAGGACAGTATACCCATTAGTACACACCTAATGCATCTCATACATCACGGTGGACACACAATCGCCTTTTGCCACAGCACCAGACAAAACACAACCTTTAGTTATACACATTTTCTATTGTACTCTCTTGTCAAACTTTCCCTTAGTGCTTGTCTTTAATTTGACGGTCTGGTGGCAGTGAAGGTATTGTGATGGCAGCTGCAGCTTACCCAGGGACACAGCCAGGCAGGCAGAAGAGGCAGACAGGCCAGTGATTCACTGGGATTTAATTGGAATAATGTATGAAATGAGTCACAGTCGCAGGCGGGAGTGTTAACTCTCAGCTCTGCCAGCCTCGACAGAGATCAATGCACCTAACCTCAATTCAAGAAAACATTCTTTAATGGATCCCCCCTGGACCTGAGCGGAGCATCATCTTCTCTCTCTCACTTATTTATTTATTTTAATATTTGTGCGGCTGAGGCACACACACTCTTTTTAATTATCCGCCTGAGGATTGCCAGGCCGGGGGAGAGGACAATATTTTATCCTGTCACGGCGAACAATGCCACTTTATCATGTCTCATCCTTTTGCAACGTACAGGCTTCTTGCCATTATGGCACTCTCATGTGCTTCAAATGACTGTGTCAAAGTCTGGCTTTGATATTCTCTCATCTCTGGTCATCATGCATAATGCAAGCAGTGTTTGAAAAAGGAAATAAACTAGTGTTGCTGGCACCTGTTCCTACTAGCTCACACTTGAATAAAGAATAGACAGAGGGATAACTTTAGGTGTATTAGATTTGTATAGTTAACCAATCAAACAATTACGCCAAGATGAGATAGTTTGGTGTACGCCAAATTACAGTATGACAGTTGCACTTTCCATTGGTCCCACATATTGTATATCATCCCAGTTTTTTGGACTTATTTTTCTTTTCACATTCTCATATCCTGTAAGCAGCTTCTGAGACAACTTCTCTCTGCATGTGTGCTTTCTTTCTGGCAAATTTCCCAAAAAGACATCCCAAGCGTATAACTGAGATACTTACAGTATGCTGTTTTTTCTACTGGCACATTGCATTGGCTCTAGTTTAGGTTTATTGCTTATCTCTCGCCCAAAGCTCCTCCACTATTGCTGTGTACTCACATTGTTGCTCAGTGGTGTATGGAGAAGGGGAATTCAGATCAGATTTAAGTGACATAATATTTGTAGACTTGACATAATCGGAGATGAGATGCGGCTCATAGAATAGGAATTTGCCATTTAGTTTGCAGCCAAACCATTTCTTTTTTTTTCAAACATATATTATTCATGAGGCTATATAGCTGTGTTTTTTCGGCAAAGGAAACCATACCACACAATTTCCTGTGAAATAGTCTGAGGTTACACATCACTTCACTGTGGAAGCCTGTCCTGGAGTTCACCTGACTCTGTGTTTTATCCCAGGAGCTAATCTACATGCATGCAGACTGCGAGGGGTCCTCCCTAGCTCCTGTTCCTATGTGAGAACACATTTTCAGAGCCTGTCATCTTGAACGGTCACGCTTTCCCCAACAGTCAGTGTCTTACGCCACTGAGGTTCAAACTGCTCAAAACCCACCGCTTTCACCACCTATAGGGCTCTCTTCCTGAGGAGGAGGATGAGGAAGGGAATAGAGAAGGTGTGCCATTCAATATAAGGGTCTCTGTTTATTACAGAGAAACCAGACCGAGCCTATTAGTAAAAAACCTGCCCAGCCTCAGATCTAAGGTGGATGTCTTAGCAAAGACCAACCTTCTTTCCCTCAGCCTGCCTGATAATGCCACTGAAATGGCATTAGAGCCACTCCCTTTCTGCTGTCTGTCGTGGAGCTCATGAAATGTTATGCATTTTGGCCTAATTTTCGCTACGAATGTCTTGAGTGCAGGTTGTTATGGAGGATCTGAATGTTTTTTTTAAGGGGTTGCTCTTAACTAACAGGCAACAGGTCAGTATGAATTGGACAAAGCCGTGATTCTCACTCCATTCTCGCTTCAAACACTGTGTCAAGAGCTGTCAGAATTAGAGCAAGCTCATTTGAAAAAAATAAGTTAAATGGCTCTAAGATAGCAGAAACATTCACACCTAGAAAGTCTCTGACTTCCGACTTTTCTTCTATGATTAATACTTAACATTGAATTCTTATTTATTAAATACTGTATTTTAATCATGCTGTTTTTAATAACCAAAAACATAACGTGTTCACAGATTAAAAATTATACCCTCTATTTGTTCCCTGTACTTACACTTACAACTACTTTATACATAATCCAAGGAGAAAAAGATGGTTGGAAGAAAAGACTTAATTAAATACTACCCTCCATTTTACACTAGAGCCATGCGAATAGCCTACGGACATTCTTGTACTTACTACAAAAGATAATCTAGAATGGCCATATCTTATCCAAATGTAGAGTATATATGAGTCTATGAGCTGGTATGAGCTGGTGGACCATCTTGGTCAAACTGGTATGAGTTGGTGGTAGCTGGGCTAGCTGGTGGTTGCTGGTTTAGCTTGTAGCTGGTAGGTGGTCTAGCTGGTCTACCAGCCTGTCAAAAACGTCAAGCTGGTCTACCTGCTACCAGCTCCAGCTGGATTTACCAGTAGTGTACCATTTGAGTCCAATTCAGAATAGAGCAGATAGTCGGTTTCATGACATACCGTCGCTTATCAAATGAGATGAGAGTTCGGATTAAGTCAACTCAAATATGCTGTTCAATGTGGGCGAGTCGGACATCAGAGGAACTCACGCCATATATTTCCATACAACCTTGATGTTGGCAGTGCAGCTGTGGTTTGCGATGCCCTTTGTTAGTCTATTGTTTGGCTTTAGGCCACCAATTGTGGGAATGGAGCATGTAAGTGGAAACATCTTTGGGTAAAACTACTTTACATGAAACTTTCTGCTAGTTGAAGCCAACACCTCAGACACCTATTTATTTTGAAGGCACTGGTGGTACACACACACAAACACACAAACACATGCATGTGTGTTGACGTAACGCATATCATTATGGCCTATGGGCTTATAATTCTGTATACGATGTACTGTCCGTGCATGCAAAAGCCTGTGTGTTTCAGTGTGAAGAAATCGGGACCAATTAGCATAGGGAGGGATGAATTATGCCTTCAGTCAGCGGCTTCCGGAGAGATTCCGCAGGTCATCTCAAACTTGAAGAGAAAAAGTGAGGAAAAGAGAGAGTGGCTAAGAGCGATTAGCCGCTTAATATGGACAGGACTTCCCGGAGGAGTCGAGGTGGGGCCAAAGGGCTTCATTATCTGCGCATCTGCCTCACATCATTATGGACCTTCCATCAGTGTATGGGTTATTGGAAAACAGTTCTGCCATGAATAATACTATATATAATATATTATAGCTGTATACATAGGATGAATAGAACAAGAATGGCACAGCAATCATAGTATTTTGTTTTTTTAGGAACAGTCTAGAAGACATGTATGTGTAGGTATGAAACATGTCAGATTTGAAAAATACTCCTGCACTGACTTAATCAGGATATTTCTCATTTGACATTTGAAAGTGGAAATTGTAATAATTTGATTAATTTGGACCAGAAAGAAAGCCTAACATTACCATTATGTAAGTAGTATCTATTAAGAAATGCAACAATCTTATTCGTTATAGATCAGTATTCAAATGTCATTATAACCCTCTGCATTCACATGCATTTGGTATCGTCCACTTGCTTATTATTGATAGTGTCAGTCTAACATCTGATCACCCCAAAATAACATCCATTACTCTGAGAATTCTAACGTATTTTAATGTATGAGTATCTTCAGGGTAACATTTGTTAGAGCAGCCAATTTGTAAGATAATTAAATAATGATAATGTTAATTAGATAAATTTTCCTGATCATGACCCGTGAACTTTGAGTGCTGATTACCATGTAAACACTATTTGTGTATGATTTTCCAACCTGATTGCTGGATGCCCAGATTTGAGTGCTTCGAGTATATCCCAAGGTCTGATGAATTAATAACATTAGTCATTCAAGCAGAAGGGAGTTGTACTTCATATTTGCATGGTGCCCTACCAACAACAACTCACTTGCATATTACAACACATTACCCATCAATTACGTTCTAATTAAGAATGATCTGAATGTGAGGTCTGTGTGCCGACCACATTACAGAATCAGTATGGTTGACTGACTTCACAGCACACTCATAAACTGAATGCAAATAGCATTTTCAAATGTTCGTTATACCCAAACGTGGTTTGATTGACCTAAATAGTTTGTCTTTCATATAAGATTAGCATTGAGGCTATAAGTGCATTCGAATATGATAAGCATTGACGACTGTGCAGCCAAGGCAGTAATTCGTGTAATAAAGTGCAAACCCCATTTCTATTTTGTGGCAAATATCCCATTGTGAATAGACTACCTTTGACACAATATTTGTCTCTCTGTCAAATAGTGTTAGCACTTTGCAGAACAGTGTATAATAACTGGAAAATATACACCTGAACAATTTCTCTATGCAAATGCATATTTGTGTAACAAGCCATTAACAATGTATGCATTATCAAAGTAGACAGTCAATTTACACAAACTCAACACTTCTAAATGGCATCCTTACCACTGCTGATCCTAAAACGCTACACCATGCTCCTATATAAATATTATGTGTCACTCTATAGCAGTGTTAGGTCAACTATTTATTGTTTGTTGACCCAAAGCTGTGCCTCTAACGGTCATAAAATCATAAAGATTTCTCCAGGCCAGTATACATCAATCAAATTTGTACTAAAGTGTCAAGTGGATAAAGTGGATAAATAATTATTCTCTGTTCAAGGAGACACACAGAGGAAGTGACACCCGCCCATGTTATAGTGGATGGAGAGAGCTCAGAGCACGGCTGTCAAGTGAAGATGAGACTTATACAGTGAGACCAGGCTAAAACCAACAACCATCTCACTCTCGATATCACCGCCCTAATGGGATGCACACAGATGCCACGGAAAGGGAGATGGCGCGCTGCGGCACCCGCAGCTATCGCCATAAATTATCACCTGTCATATCTGCCAACCCGCGACTAAGCCTGGATGTGACGATTGGGACAGAGATATGGACATTGGCTGTATGGGAGATGGGGCTGTTGTCTCTGGTGTTGTTGTTGTTGTCATCCAAAGCATCTGAGTTTTAGTCCTTCAAATTCTCCCTCTTATCATCTCCTCCATTTTTAAGAGGATAAATTAAAACGTGAAAAAGTTCCCAGCATGCGAGGCGAGATCAGAGTGCAGATTGACTGAGCTGTAAAGCTGTCTAATCTGAATCAACAAACGTAAGGGCTTTCTGTCTTTTAAAAAAAAAAACTGTTGACACTTTTTCATTTGTGGAAATGCAGAACATAGGAAGAAGCAGAATGCTGCTGTCAAATTGGTTAAATTAAGCCATGACTTATTTATGTTAAAATATAAACCTGTGTTTCCATACGGTGTCTGAAAGTAGTCTAGGCCTATAGGCCGCGTGAAAATTACAGATGATCTGGTTTTATTAATTTATTCTGTTTGTAAATGTCGCAGACTGATGATGCCATCAGGACCACATCATCTGCAAAAAGCAGTGATGCAATCCTCTGCCCACCAACCCGCAGCCCCCCTCCCCCGCGGCTACGCCGTGAGATCCTGTCCATGAATACCACAAACAGGATAGGTGACAAAGCGCAGCCTTGGAGGAGGCCAACCCTCACCGGAAACAAGTCCGATTTACTGCCGAAGACCCGGACACAGCTCTCGCTTTGGGAGTACAGAGATGGGATGGCCCTGAGTAGAGACCCCCTCACCCCATACTCTCGCAGCACCTCCCACAGTATCTCCCGGGGAACCCGATCATACGCCTTCTCCAAATCCACAAAACACGTGTAGACCGGATTGGCATACTCCCAGGCCCCCTCAAAGATCCTCGCGAGGGTAAAAAGCTGGTCCGTTGTTCCACGGCCAGGCCGGAAACCGCATTGTTCCTCCTCAATCCGAGGTTCGACTATCGGTCGAACCCTCCTTTCCAGCACCCTGGAGCATACTTTCCCGGGGAGGCTGAGTAATGTGATGCCTCTGTAGTTGGCACACACTCTCCGGTCCCCCTTTTTGAACAGGGGAACCACCACCCCGGTCTGCCACTCCTTAGGTACTGTCCCCGACTTCCACGCAATGTTGATGAGACGTGTCATCCATGACAGTCCCTCAACACCCAAAGCCTTCAGCATTTCTGGGCGGATCTCATCAACCCCTGGGGCTTTGCCACTGTGGAGTTGTTTGACTACCTCAGTGACCTCCGCCAGGGAGATTGATGCTGATCCCCCATCATCCTCCAGCCCTGTCTCTACTATGTAGGTACTATGTATGGTTCTCAGCAGGAAACCGATGGATTGTCTACTCCAAGTAGGGAATGAGTCTTTACCCCAAGTGAAGGAGTTCAAGTATCTCGGGGTCTTGTTCTCGAGTGAGGGGAAAATGGAACGAGAGATGGGCCGGAAGAATTGGAGCAGCGGGTGCGGTGTTGCAGTCGCTTTATCGCACCGTTGTGACGAAGAGAAAGCTGAGCCAGAAGGCAAAGCTCTCAATCTACCGGTCTATCTTCGTTCCTACTCTCACCTATGGTCATGAAGGGTGGGTCATGACCGAAAGGACGAGATCGCGGATACAAGCGGCGGAAATGAGTTTCCTCCGGAGGGTGGCTGGCATCTCCCTTAGGGATAGGGTGAGAAGTTCAGCCATTCGTGAGGGACTCGGAGTAGACCCGCTGCTTCTTTGCGTAGAAAGGAGCCAGTTGAGGTGGTTCGGGCATCTAGTAAGGATGCCACCTGGCCGCCTCCCTAGGGAGGTGTTCCAGGCACGTCCAGCTGGGCGGAGGCCGCGGGGCAGACCTAGGACCAGGTGGAGGGATTATATCTCCACACTGGCCTGGGAACGCCTTGGAATCCCCCAGTCAGAGCTGGTTAATGTGGCCCGGGAAAGGGAAGTTTGGGATGCCCTGCTGGAACTGCTACCTCCGCGACCCGACCCCGGACAAAGCGGATGAAGATGATGATGATGATGATGTAAATGTCGCATGAAAATAGCCCCATGTATCATAAAATGATGTACCCAGTACCAAGAAAATGCTTTAAATACAGCAGTGCAAATGTCAAGTTCAGGGGCAAAGAGAGTGTGAGAGGAGGCAGTTAAATAGCCAAAACAGAGCTAGGCTATAATATCAGATTGTTGAATGTATATTGTTGCATCAGCGTGCATGGCAGTTGCTCCTGCTCAATTTTACATTTGCTCTGTCGAGGTGTCTCCTGTGGGACTGCTGACCATGTTCTGAGATGGAACAACTGAGTAAGAGGACAGAGAATTCCCACAGGGGACTTTGGATTGCCTACTGAGGAGAAAGGCATACCGCTAACCTCTAACATAACATTTACTTCTCACCAGTAATTTGTTTGACTTGTGCTGACAGTTCAGTTAGTATTCCCACATATTTAATGCAAGTTGCATGCAGATAAAGAATATAAATAACTTTTGATCAGACTTGTTTGCCCATTGGATTGTGTATTCATATTTTCTTTGCTAAAAGATAGAGAAATTGCCCTTCTAGCCCTCAATTACACCAGAAAAGCTTTGCAGATCAAAAACATTTCTAATTCATATTTGTATTGTTTTTCTGAAACATGCAATATCTTCAGTATTTCTCAAAAAGCTGTTAATTTGCAAAACACAATACTAAGAGTATCATAAAGCAAATTAAAATATCTTGAGTCTGAGTTTATGGATCATATTGAGTTTAGTATAAATGATCTTAACCAGTATTGCATTATGAATTCAATGTTTGTCTGATGGATTAAAAATAAATGGCAGAGTTTATCAGCAAAGGCAGAAATCATTTAAGCTCTTCATTAAATAGGTGAAAAGAAAACATAAAGGATTTCTGTCAGAAATAGCAAGCCCTCCACAGCTTCAGAAGACTCTGACTACACATACTGAGAACCACTATGCCGTCAAAATGATTTTCATAGGTCGTTGTGCTATTGTTGGCAATACCATTCCCAGCAGTATGGGGTTTATTCAGAGCTCAGTAAACATCAACACTTTTTTTTTGCGGAATACATGACCTTGACCACATTATTGGTGGTTTTGAGCAAATGCAATTTGGCTGGACTTTGGATCACTTGGAGCAATATGATGATGTATACTGACTGTAAAGCAAAACAATTACACACATACACTGAACACAAAGTATGGAGCTCCAGGGGAGCTTTTACACACCATTCCTGCTGCAACAAAACACAATGGACAAAGGCAGCAAAATAGCGAACAACAATCACAAACTAGCTGCTACTTTGTGGCTTATACTTAGCATTTGTGACTGGATCACATTAATCACTTGTAGCAGTATTCAGAACAGACTGTAAATCTCCCTATCTCATCTGTCACAAGGATGGATTTTAACCTCCTTTGTTTCACTAGTTTGAGCCATTATCTGTCCTCTAATAGCATGTCGTTCGTTTTGGAGGCGTTTCCTCTGCATTGGATGGCTCCTAGTTAACGGAGGGGAAAAAGAAACCCATTATTGCGGATGGCTTTCTAATCAACAGGAAGCTAAAGAGGCAAACAGAGAAATGGAAGCAATCTTCCCAAATCTACTTTGTCATACTACATAGAAATTTGCATGGTCATTTTTCAGTGAAGCAAGTAAGGGATTCACCAATATACACCTCGAACAGCTTTTCTCCCAAATTACATCCACTCAGTCCAATCTGCTTAGATTCTTAGACTAGACATTTGAGCATGTAAAATACATGTATATACCACCAGGCAACATATTGCATCTTTCCAGATATGGGTCAGCTTTATTCGATCAACAGGATTTGTGTGTTGTGTGTCCTGTTTATTTTTTTAAGTCCTCAATCTTTGTTGTTTTGTATTTGTTGTCTTTGCTGGCACGAAAAACAAACATGACAGAAGACATTGTCTTATCGCAGCAGGACTCCTTGTGGGGAGCTCCTCTCGATAGTTTTATTTTTTTATCCAGCCCAGCAAATTCACTAGGTTCCCACTTAGTTCATCTTCATTTGTGAATTTTGATGATTGTTAAAGCTGTGACTGGTCTCAGATTCTGTTAAAAAAAGATAGATTCTGAAGTGTTAACAAAAAAGCTTATGGGGGATTGTCAAACAAAAGCTCTCCATCTGTTACAGCATAGCTTGAAGCCACAGTAGATTCATGATGTATTCCCATCACAAATGTGCCCGAGGGGTAATATTTTGTACTGTATGTTCTGCTATGATTAAGAATTCATGTTCCTTTTTTTCTCAAAGTGTTAAAAACGAATGAACGACCAACCATCACTAACTAACTAACTAACTAACTAACTATCTAACTAACTAACTAACTAGCTAACTACATTTCAACTGATGATTTACCATCGAAGTTAGTGTAGAAAATGTATCACCTTTGATTGGCTGACAGCCATATGATAGAGAGGTGAAACATTGTCTGGCGAACGCTGTACAGTCAGGTCTGGGAGCTAGCTAAGGACCATAATGACAGCCGATTATAAATGCCTCACCCAGAATGTGTCTCTCTGAGTCACTGTGGTTGTCCTGACAGCGCAGTTCAGCCTGACTCAAGAGATCAGAAAACAACGACTTAGTGGAGACAAGCGTAACTAGCAGACATTGGCACAGCATGCCCCACATGCAGGGAGACAAGGGGCCCTGCAGTTGCAGTGACAGCTATATTACTACTACTGACAGAATGTGATACTTGATTGCACCTGGGCTACCGAGTAAAATAACTACCTGAGTAGTGCGCACGCATGTGTCAAAATGTACAAAGGACCTCTTTCAGACAAAGGTGCATGGAAAACTGCATCTGATAAAGAGAGGGATGGTTCGGATGAGCATTTACAGCTTGAGAGCCAATTCTATTGCACCATCTGAATTTGAAGTCATTTTCTATCCACGGAGATGTTTCATTCTGTGGTGTATGGACAACTGAGGAAACAGTTGGAAGACAATCAGAAAACAGAAACTCTCAATCAAACAAATCAGCTTTTTCTTTTGTGTCTAACAACCGTTCATTTTATTTTACCTTTCTAGGTGTGGACAACATTGGGAAAGGGGGATGGAGAGGGGGAGGGAGGGGGGCCGAATGGAGAAAGAAAAACAACTGGCATCAATGATGTTAGGTTAAGTTTGTGATTGCACGCACATTATAATCAGGCTCCTCTCACACTGAGGGCCCTTGACTTAGATTGAAGTGTAGCGGTGGCTCAGTCCCAAAACACTAAATGGCGAAAGCCAAGACAGCAGTGATTTAAATCAACCACATGTGTTTGAATAAAAAAAAAAAAATCGGACATGCGGTTGACATTTCATCGGTAAATTATCTAATCACTTTCTCTTTTGGCATATTTGCCAGCACTCCACATGGCCTGACATGATGGAAAAACAAAAGGAGGCCAGACAGATACTGACAACAGAATAAAAAAAAATGTTAGTGTTGGTTTACTTTGGTGTTTGATGCCTGGTATGAGAGGGATAAGTATGTACTTCTCATTACCACTGCCAAACATGCCCAAAACTCAGGAGCAGGAGTCAAGCTGAAAGAGATCCATTTCATGTGTGGGCTCGCAGTGGAGGGTCCTGATTCGTGCAGAGAAATTGGTCGGCGCTTGTTGCCATATTGTTCTTTTGTAGATAAACGACCTCATCACCAGGGTCACCCTGTCAACCTCTTTGGAGAAACAAGATAATGGGCATCCTAGGAGCTTAGCAAGTCAATATAGGCTTTGGGACATTTTACCAAACCTTGTATAGAGTTTGCTTATAAGACTGTTACTTTAGTCCCAATGCGGGCTAGGCCAGCAAAGCGCAGGAAAATAAATAAACCTGGGGGATTTTCTTTGTAGGAAAATACCAGGAATATAATTATATTTTCATGTTTTGAGAGCCTAAATACAATGTTTACAGTATATTTACTCATTTCGCTATTGACGAGGAGCATATAGTCAATAACAAAATACGCAGGAACATATACAGTATGTATATATATATATTTTTTTTTCTTGTGAAATACAGTGTCAAATACATCAAAGGAATCCACAGGGAGAGCTAGAGCCACAGTAAAACTGAACATATTAATGTGTCTGCACAGATGCAACAGAAAGTAAATACTATTTGCTTATTTCTGTTACTTCTCATCAAGTTTTATTA
The DNA here is from genome assembly GCA_026901105.3 of Galaxias olidus. Classification (NCBI taxonomy): domain Eukaryota; kingdom Metazoa; phylum Chordata; class Actinopteri; order Galaxiiformes; family Galaxiidae; genus Galaxias; species Galaxias olidus. The sequence goes on from JAPMUY010007096.1 coordinate 211,908, forward strand.
TGACCGCTTGTCATAGAAGTAAGGTGGTAGCCTCATTTTAGAACACTGTAGAACAGCATGTGTGTGTGTGTGTGTGTGTGTGTGTGGCTGAGCTTCTTAGTAAGCATGAGAGGAAGAATGGAGATGAAATATGAGAAGTGAGTGAATAATGTGCTCATGCAAAATAAGGGGGAAGCAAGATGGATGTTATTTTACGGCCTCAATGGTGACCACGTTGCGCTCTAGTTGTGTACGCTGAGAATCAAAGGAAGCACACTGTATTGAGAGTTTCAGGTTATTGCTTTAGGGCCATCTTTCACTGTTTCAATCACCCAAGAATACAGTGACTCCTCCTGTGTGTTATCCTGATCATTTCTCACGGCGGCATTAGACTCAGGGTTGGCTGGGTAACGGCGAGCCTCTCCCTGCTCTCCTTAATGGCTGGTTGGATTGATTAGTGTGGGGAGGATGAGCGGCCACACGGCCTGTTCCCTCATTAGTCACGGCTTGCAGGTGTTCTGGACACCTCGGTGCCCGTTCCGTGCCTGCCCGGCGCCCGCTCCACGCCTGCCCCCACCTGGCACAGAGATGACAAAAGGCAGACACCAGATCTAAAGTATCTATCTTCTGAGCCGTATGTGGCAGAGGTCACCCAGGAAGAAGGCACCGCTGAGGTAGCTGGGAGTGACAGAAGGAGATACAGCATGTGAAGGGAGTCGGATCGAGTGAAAATGCTCCATTTGTTTTTTCATCTCCGTTAGCAGGCTGCACACGCACGCTGGATGATGGTGGCCGCCACACGTGTTTTATGTTCATGTGAGGCGCCCTGACACTGTGAATTTGAGCTTCACTACATCTTCATAAAACTCCATGAGAGTGTATTCATAGCTGAGCTACATCATCAGATTTGTCAATACATAGGTGAGCAAAAAAACACACTCTAGTACACCCAGTATGGAGCTACGAAGGGCAGTGTGTGGTGCCATCAAAGAGCTGCTTTTTTGTGTCTGCCACCTTGCTCCGGCATGTAAACAATAATTAGTATCAACTCACAGGATCAAACTGAGATATTCAGCATTGCGTGCGTTCCTGTTCTCCAAACAGCCCTTTGGTGTGTTTCCAACCTGTTGAGCCTGTCAAGTGGCAAAATCACCAGATGAGCAAAGAGCCAGGTCCTTGGCTATCCAGCCTGTTATAACCAGTCTAATTGCAGTTCTGAGAAAAGGAATTCGCATGAGACACATCTCTCATTATTACCACTTTTTTTTTATTTCAAAAACACTTTGCAAATTCTCCCTTTCTATCTTCAGCAGCTGTCACTTTACTGGTACATTTCCTAACAAAAGTTGTTCTGGATCATAAACTCCATCTCCTCACATTTACATAATCCCCGTCCGCTTCTTTTTTTTTCTTGGAGGTGTCTTCAATTGAAGGGGGGGTGATTTTCTCAAGATAAAAAGGCTCGACCCTAAGCTTGAATCCATGAAATAAATCCATGGTACATGTGCTTGCTAGAAAAAACATTGGGGAACTCTCCAAAGACCTTAATCATTGGGACACTAAAAGTGTGCTCTGGACTTCATCAGTTCTCCGTATAATCTAAGACTGCCAGACATGAAATACGTGGGTGAGGATGGGGGTGGGGGGTCAATTAGACTGTGGAGCAGCTTCCACTCAATTCTGGTCCCAAGGGAAAGCCTGTCCTCACATTTCAGTTCCACAGACTAATTTAGCCACTGGATTAAATAATTTGACAACCTGACCAAAGTAGTCTATTTCCACTCTTATGGTGTGTCAGGGATTTCATTTTCACAATTCACACTCATTGCATTTCTCATCCCCATTACATTAATACCGTAATTAATTTAGATCTTAATAATCATGTGCAGTATTTGAACAGCAAAGTTGTGCTGACACAATTGCAAAGGGCAGACGTGAAATTGCATCTCTGTGTCAAATCCTGGCTTAAAATACTAAATTAAATCAACACCCTATGTTAACAATTGTTTTGCGTTCACTTAACATATTATTTACTGGTCACATTAGTTCAAATAAACAAAACATTATACACTTCCATCATCAACTGCTATTTATTAGTATCAAACCACTGCTACAAAATTACATCAAACATGATGAAAATGGACTTGCATACGTGCTATACACAATGTAAGCTTGAAAGTAAATATTGTACACGATTTTCCTTTTAAATTATTTTGACAAATATTAATATATATATATATATCAATGCCACGTAAAGCCATATACAGTATGTCATTCCAGTGATCTAGAGCCTATAAATATACAACTATATCCCTGGTGGCTAAAAGACAGTCATACACATTTTAGTAAAGATACTGTATCCATTTCAAACTGTTCATCACATGATTTTCAGCATAACAACTTGAGGATTATATAAAAGAAGGGGACGTTTTTAGTTTTGATAAGTGTACTATCTATTCAACATTACCACCTTGGACAAAGAAACAAAATCTGTAAACATACTGTAGGCCTACCTGTATAAACATGAAAAAAAATCCATTTAAAGAATAAAACCTCATTGGTAAGACATTTTCTGTATGAGCGTGAATCTATTTGAAATAATGTATCTTTGAAATGTCTGCAATTGTTCCCTCTAGTGTTGGTTATTATGAGTCAATGATTGGATGCCCATGCTACCAAGGACTTCTGATTTGCCATGTCATTGAGTGTATACGTATAAACAATATAATGTGCCTTCCAAGGTGCAATAACAAAACAAAAGAAAAAAGAAAAAGGATTGTATATTCTGTCAATTATATAATGACATTTTCTGTACATCGACCTGCTCAATCTTTTATGAAACTGTCGATTGCTGTGAAGCTTCACAAAAAAACCTTTCTTATGTGTGATTCAGCCATCAGCTTTGCCTGGAGACCAGGATTATTTAGCTTGCTTTAAAAAAAAAACAGCCTGGTCTGAGGGTCTGCATCATTGCCTGGCAACTTCTTTTCCAACTCAGTAAAAATAATGAGGGGACAAATATCTTATGTAAACATTTTACAGTCACATGTCCCCCTGTATTGTCAGGTACTGGGCTGTCTAAATGGGTACTTCTTCAATTGAACAACAAGATAAACTCACTCCACTCAAAGATTTGTTTTTGCACTATTTGAAAAACACATATGCTACAAACCAGAGGGTCTTTTCTAAATGACCTGGCTTTTTTCCTTCCACTCAATGCTGCACAAAGACTTGCCTAAATACCAGATATCGAAAAAGTGGCAGCGTTCTGGAGCCTGGTTTGACAAGAGGGTGAGCGCCTACCTGCTGTGCTACAAACGTATTCGCCAAGCTGAATGCATGCACTTTAAAAACACAGTTTTTCTTTTTGATGCTGACAACTCAGTATGCTGCTCAGGGATAGGACAGCAAGAGCTGGAAGCAAAAAGTACCCCAACCTATGACAAAATCTCCCAATAATACTGACAAAAGACACAGGAAGGATTTTATTAACCGCAGGGTCAGAAGTATTGCCTCTCTCAGAACTGCTCGGACTCTCACCCATTCACTCTGCCACACAGGCTTTTGAGAAGTGCCAGAAGACAGAAAGAAAGAAAGAAAGAAAGAAAGAAAGAAAGAAGGGGACTCTGACAGCATGCTAATCATTGCCATAAGCCACACAAATATCCTGTTATACTTTCCCAGACAATACAAAGCAATGTTGATGTGTTTAATTGATAAGCTACTTCAAATACTCTTAAAACTAAATATCAAACAAAAGCCTATTTGACATCTATATACAGTAGGTACCCTGTGACGTCTAATATTGATGAGATGGATCTTCTTCAAAAGTATTTTCTTAATCGAATATTATAATCGATTGACATGCCTATTATATTTGTTAAGTTTACAGGACAATTATTTGTTGCCTTGTTTTGTCATTTAGACAATACTCTGGAGGGCCACACAGGGTGGGCACTCTAGTTGGCATTACAATTTAACAGAATCATAAAATTTTTGAGTTTGACATACTGAGGTTTTTAAGGTCTATACAAAACACTTTTATCTTCAACCAAGCTTCTCAATTGTTATTGACTGCAACATTGTCTATACATTGTCAAATGTATTGTTGAAGGTTCAATGAGTTAGTATAAATTTGCAATGAACATCTTACCGTCTGTCTATGGTACACTTCACAAAGTAATTGTACAATTGTTATAGAGAAGTCAGTATGAAGCCTGACATTAGTTAAAAGTGCTCCCAAATTTGAATTAAGTTAATGAATGTCTGCAACACAGTTGACACAATCTTTTCTGCCAAATATCTTAAAAGTAGCAGGTAAAAAATACAAATCATGATTTTGCATTGACAAAATAACTGAGGTTCTGGGCACAGATCAAGTACAGACACAGACAACAGCTGGCCTGGCTCCTTGTCCTTGTTGCCGTCCTTGTCACTGTTGCTATTGCTGTTCCTGTTACGGTTTCTGCTGCTGTCTTTTTGGTGCTGTCCCCCGTCCGGAGTAAAATTTGTATTTCAAATGTGGGGGTGGGGAGGACTTAGCTAGTGTGTTTATACGGGAGTATATCTCTCCAGAGTATATCTCTCCTACTACAAAAGGTCGACAACCACAAGTAATATTCCTCCAACTAATCATCAGATTGAACCCACCTATTGAAAACCTTTGATCTGTCTGAGGAATGTCTCCCCACCATAGTCCTGATACTGGCCAGATGACATCGCAACCCTCAGTGTCGCCCCCGCTAGCTGCAGGCGAGGGAACATTTCTGGCCAGCAACCCGCCCTACGCGCACATGTGCAAAGAAGAAATTGGCCGACCAATTCTGCGCGCACGGCCTGTGGATCACATGAAATTTGAAGGGCTGCAAAGCCAAGTACCAACGAGGGATCCTGGCATTGGTATGCTTTATAAGGCAGAACCACTGGAGACGTGTCTGGTCGGAGTAAAGGACGAAAGTACGACCCAGCAAATAATAGCGGAGGATGTCGACTGCCCACTTGATGGCCAAACACTCCTTCTCCACCACCACTGTGCTGTATTGAGCTTTGCGTTCCAACAACTTGCGACTCAGGTACAGCACCAGATGATCGACATCCCGCTGCCACCGGGACAAATCCACTCACAGTCAGAGGCATCTGTCTGTAGGGATCAAAATAAGGTGGACACAGAACCGTGTCTTCACAGAGACAAGACAGCTTTCAGTTTCTTAAACGCCACTTGGTACTGCTCAGACCACTGGAATGGATCTGAGGCACCTTTGCGAGTGAGATCAGTCAGGGGAAGAGCCAGCTACAAAATGCCCGGAAAAAAGTTCCTGAGGGTGGCCACTACCCTCTGCATATTCTACGAAAATGTGTCCATGTAGATGACATTGGCAGCATATGCAGTATGAGGATGCAGCACTTGGTCTATTGGGCTCTGGAATGTGACTGGAGGAGCAAACAATCCAAACGGAAGTCCAGTGAATTAGTACAAACAGTATGGGGTAGAGAAGGACGTTTTTGCACAATCAACAATGGAATCTGCAAGTAGCTTTGGTAGAATCCAGTGTCATATAAAGCTTAGTTGTGCCAAACTGGTCCAGGAGTTTGTCAACCCACAGGATCGGGTATGCATTCAAATTTGGAAGCCTCACTCACCTGACGGTCATCTAAAAAGAACAGGATAGACCCATCTCACTGCCTGTATTTTCCCCTCCACAACGAATTCCAACTGGTGCCACTGGATATGCTTGTACGTCCCCATGTTTACACCGAACTAACACCTGTGCTGCTTCCACTAATGCCTGTTATGGATAATTTCAATCTATGACAGAAAATAACCAATTAATGAGAGGGAGAAACCATGAAAAGATCAAGTACAATTTTATTGATGACTACAGAGTCTGAGTCAGAGTCTGTACACAAAGAAAATACCACAGTTAGATCAGTCTAACGACACAGTAAGTTCTGATTAGTTGACGAAGTTCTAACGAGTATGTAGGCCTATAAGATATACAATCATTCCATTGGACAAGATGGATCACATGTTCATAATCAGCATATCTAAAGACACGTACGCAGGAAACTAAGACATGACTTAATGTTATGACCCAAACTTCTAGCCTTCAGTGTCTCCAAAAGGCACATACTGTCTCTTTGGTGACCTGGCCCTCGCTCTGACCGTCCCCTCACCCCTGAACCACATCCCAGGCCGGAACATCCGCTCGGATGCCTAAATTTGGCCACAACATTCCGCAACCTCCATCACTCCCTTCGAAAATGGCCTGGCCGCCCACATTGCAAGCATCCCTTGCCTGGCAAAAGAGGGCCTGTCTGCTGGTTGGGGGAATTTGCTTCTACCTTCCTGTTGGCTCCCTCCCCTTGTCAGGAACCAGCCCCAAGCGCCCGCTTCGTGCCACCGGCACTGGGTGCTCCACCCGACAGCCGCTCTGGATACATACGGTCCCTTTTGGCGCTGTTATCTGTCCTCTGTATATCTCTCTTTCTGCAAAAGGTTGACATTCCTCCAACTATTCATCAGATTGAACCCACCTTTTGCAAACATGTGATCTGTCAGAGGAATGTTTTCCGACCATGGTGCTGCAGCGCTCTCTATGGCTCTCTTGGCAAGATGCCATTGCAACCCTCACAATAACAAAGTATACAAGATATGGAACTCCGTTATTGTGCTATTATTGAAATACGTATTTACCCAATATGACTCCCTCTCTACTAGGGTCTTATTAAGGGCTACCGTAATTGTTTAGAAAATGAGGCTTGGATAATGATTAAAGGCACATTCAGTACAGCGTTTGCTCCACCCAAAACCTCTTTTAAACAGCCGTTGTTTTGTTGTTCAAAGTGTTTGGTCTTTGATTTAATGCATTGGATATTTAACAAGAGGGATTAGAGTGATAAGGTATGCAAGGGTAACACTTTTAAGTTAATTCTGATATTGCACTGAGAAAACTCCATGAAAAGGTGAGTGACTGGCCTGGTCATAATTTGGTTAATATTTTATATTTATTTTTCTGAAAATTTTTAATTCAAAGAACCAAGTCTTAAATAACATGGCTTTTTCCAGTCTAAAATTGTTGTAACTTAAGAAGAGCAGAGGACCATACTCACTTTAGAACCACATTGCCCAGTGTCCTGATCATTTTGCAACACAAGTGCCCTAACGCTCAGTCAAAGTTTCATGAGGTCCAAGTAGAAAAACACATTTCCAAATGTAGCATGATTACCATAAAGAGGAATTCAATGAGTAGCCAAATAGTAGCCAACATGTCTGGTCCATATTAATGCAAATACTTGCAAGTTGAGATCAACATAGTAGTTCAGCAAATTGGGTACAGATCTGTCTTCCACATTTTCAACATCAGATATAGTTTATAGTTAAATATGTGTTGCAAGATTAAATTAACTGTAGCACTGTGGTGTCTGCTCGTAGATATCTCGTCTACAGATACAAAGGGGAACGGTTCTCAAGGTTTATGCTACATTACATAGAGTTGTAATAGTAGCATCATAAATATGTTACAGGGCCTAATTGATATTAGGCGCATTCTTATATCACAACTTAAACGATTAAGTCATATATACACATTACTAAAAGAGTCACTTAATTACAGGAAGTAAAACAAAAAGTGTAAATAAATTAAATGATCATGAATTCAGTTATGTATTTCAGTAGTATAACATTTATTTTATAGCAAATAATATTGATTTTGAAAAAACAAGACTGATACTGCCATTATATATTCAAAATAATGAACATCCAGTACATTTTACATGAAATACTACCATGGTCTGCACTGCTTAGATAAGCAACCAACATAGTCCATGCTGCCACCAATGTGCCACACTATCTGAAAAAAAAGACTGTAACAGTTGCTGTAGGTTTGAATCAAACATAGATTATTTTTGCCTGGATTGCTGTTTTATGTACTGTATGTTTTAGTCCATTTCTTGGATCAAGCCATTTTAAAAGTTGTTATCCATAAAACGTATAGATTATTTGTAAATTGGCCACCTCAAAACGCAGGTTAACTTTGACATGCAGAATGACCACACTCTCTGCACATCTTCAGACACTCAAGTGTGTGAAAACTAAAACTACACACCAGCTAAAAAGATTAAAAGTAATCCTAGTTTGTCCAAATATACATACATTTGTATACTCATTTCTATAATACTGTTATACTGTACTGGTTCACACCCTTTTCAGTTTTAAAAAGTAGATAATTAGATTGCAAACATTTGTCTTTTATCTATTCAATTTGACAAGAATCAACAACAGTTATGGCATCTAAATTAAAAGACAACAGTTTAAACTATGCCATACCGTGCCTCATTCAAATAAATGCACATAATCCAGATTTCACATTTTAATTTCTGCTTTTTTTTTACAGAGTTTCACAAAAGAAGATAATAAATATACTTCAGACCCATTTGTCAATATACCTCAACATTTAAACAAGATACTATGGTGCAGTGTTTTTATAATCCATAAAACAAGCTGATAACACCCACACCCCCCCACCCCCACAAAAAAATAAAATAAAAATAAAAATAAAACCTTGGAAGCAACCACCACAAAATGTAAGTAAAAGTAATTATGTTATTTGTGCTTTGAAACGTCCAACTTTGATTTTTACTATGGTTTTTGTTTTGAGTATGTGACCGTACTGTGTGAACCTCAGTATTTTCAACTGATTTCATGCCTTTGATCAGCGCAAGATTTGATGCACCATTCAGAGGAAAGCAATACTGTAACAAAAGTTATCCTACAGAACAAATACTTGTTTATTTTGAACGTACCGTTACAGTCACTACTTTACTTTTGAATGTAATCAGCTAAACTGAAACTTGAGGTGACAACTGCGGGTTTGTATTCGGTTTTGCACCATTGATAAAAAAGCTGAACATAAGCCGTACTGTTGTACTGTAAAAAGAGTGCTGATACTGCCATCCGAGTATCTTTTATTCATTATCGATGTCTATGCAACTATTAAGGCATCACAAAATCTCTCTTTAAACCATGAATCCTAAATGCATGATGTTTAGTACTGTCAGAAGGCCATCCACTGCTATGACACTGGTATGCAGCCCTGATATGGCTGGACTTCAAAGAACAGTAAACAATGATTTTCAGTGTTATGCCAACACAGTTTAGATGTATGCTTACACTTGAGTGTTTAGTAAAGTAAAATCAAGCTGGAACTACTCAAACAAGCCGTTCCTACGCAGATCAAGGCTTTATCGACAGTACATTTAATATATTGAGTCCTCAAAGCAAAAACCGGAGCCTGTTTCTTTAAACGGGCATACACTTTGTCCAGCATTTCTCTTGATATTCATTCCGAGCAGATGAAATTGATCATATTTCTAGGTTGATATGGGGAAGTGTCTTCATGGCCTCCGTCCTAACGGTATGAACCATGCTTGACCAGAGACAAGTCAAATTGATCCTTATCCATGCAATTATTACATCACTTGGCAAATTATGGTAAATCGAACACTTTTCAGATACCATTCCATAACCTCCATTCTAGAAACCACCAAGCCACATTCAGTGAGAAACAGGATGGGTTTTTGCAACCGACTTGGCATTACTGGCATACTGACGTATTTACATAGGGTAAGACCATGAAGTAACGACCCACCCAAAACATTATGTATAAACATGTGTTCACTATTTTTTCTCATTGTCAAATACAAGTTTCTGCAATTACAATTAGTACAGAAATGTTCGTACCTGCGTGAATTTTTCATATACTGATATAAAGGGAATACTGTAGGTAGTGCCGCAACGTTTGGCTCTCTATAAACCTAATGCATGTTAACTTACACAATTAGGACACACCTTAGGCCAAGCACCCTCCGGGGTGTTCATTTACAGTACATAACAAAGGGGTCTGTTCCACTCATCTTTTTCTGTGTATATTCAAAATAATAAACTAGTCATCCTGCAGCAGCCTATATTTGGTGACGTTCACCATGTTGGACCCATTCAAACAGGAGAATTACTTCTAGAGTATTGTGTAAACATTGGGCTATAATTTGATTCATTCATATGTGAGCTGTTTTCTCATTGAATGACAATGAAAAATGTATGTATAACCACTTTTAATAAAAAAAAATGATAAGGGTAAATGTAGTGTATTTGCTACTTTGTTGCCATTGCAAACTTCATAGGCAGGTGGAATAATTATAAGACTCTACTGAATGCAATAACAGATTTTTATCACACGACCTTTTGATTAACTGATAACATCTCTACAGACCCCTGTCACCGATGCAAAATGTATTTTTTTATTTAATGAAATCTAACTACGTGTCTTTATCTTTTTGTTAATCCACGGAAATGTACATTCAATTCTGATGTATAATATTGGTACGGTAATCTGAACTTTAACTGCACTGCGAGGCTTGGCACAATGGCATATTTTAAGCCATTTAAAAAACACAGATGAAACTGTCAATTTCCACGTCCCCACCTCCTGGCAGAGGAAGAATCAAAGGAAATTCATTTTGGAGCTTTCAGGGTCTTTCAAAGGGGGACAATGAGCGCTGATTCTCAAAGTGGTCAATCAGAATAAAACCCCCCCTCCCAAAAGAGGGAAACAAAAGAAAACAAAACAAAAAAACATCGTTCAAAGTATTTACATGATGAGTAATTCAACGAAAAAAAAACAAAAAACAAATAGTAAATCCCACACAAAGTAATGCTGATTACACACCACACTGCTTTCAAACAACTGTACCAGATTGGATCCCGCCATCAGCAATGTCAAAAGGATTCATAAATGCTTGAAGGGCTCTTTACAGTCATTGTGCATGGCCGCCCTCCACTAGTACACACTGATGAAGGAGGAGAGGGCCAGGACTAGGTATCGGCAGGCCATCAGGACTTGCGCACTTCCTGTGCTTCCATAGAGCGCGGTGTTGGGGGCTGTGGGCAGGAAGACAAAGAAACACAGTGATTAGTCTGATTCCACTTTCAGTCAACATACACACCCCATTCACAGCCAGGTGTCAAAAACACAGTTGCTGCAACAGACAATTCATCTCGTTCTTACCACAGAAAAAATACAAAAAAACCTTTTGTGCATTCAATTCTAATTAGGTGCCAAATAGACCCCTCCCTCCCCATCCAATTAAGCATTCTGAAATGTAAAACAAGGAGCAGTGAGCAAAGCTGAGAAGGCTATCAAACACTATTAGGATGTGGCCTGTGGATCTGCTTATGAAAGGCAGCTTTGTTTTCTGCTGTTCTTGTGACCAGCGGACAGAGCCACAGTAATAGCAGCCTATCTCTCGGGAGAGCTGGGGAGGGGAGGCAGAGGGGGCAGCCTTTCATTTGGACCCTTCACGCTCTCTCGCTCTCTCGCTCTCTTTCCCTACCACTCCTTCCTTCATGCGCACACACACAGACACACAGACACACAGACACACACACACACTCCGTCCCCGCCAGGCGGGTGGTTGGGCTGGTGCCTACCAGGGGAAATCATGGGGAGTGCAGCCCATCTCAGTGGGGGCCTTCTATTTACACCGCCATGTAATTAGTTCATAATGTAAAGCCTTTGATGTGGACGCCACTTTGCACACACATACCAATGTACAAGCATACCACCAGAGAAACTAGCCCTTCCGTTTCAAGTGGACAAGCAAGTACAAGGACGGAAAAGACGCACATCTGCGAACACACATACAGGCAAACAAACACACGCTTCATCGAAAATAAATGTATAAAGTGGACTAAAAGCTGTGGATCCACGATCACATTTAGCTATTGTCAGTTCTATGACTTACACATCGAAGGGGACATAGCGATAGACTTGCACTTTACCTTAGTCTTTGCTGCCATACCAGCATATTTGTGAGCATTTTTGTGGCTTGTAACGACTACATTTTACTCTAAATGGCAGTGTAATAAGCTACATGTGCCATTCTCCCGTAACACGGCGTTATATTCAAACCGGCTATTTTCCTCCATTATATGAAGGGAATTATTAGACTTGTTTACCTCTTATGGTGGAAACCGTATTCCCCCCACAAATGAAAAGCAAAGCAAAGAGAAAACTGAATAGAGGTGGAAAAAATGGGTGCAAATTGGGATGGTGTGTGTAAGAAGCACGGGCAGGCTGTGTGAACGTTACACCCCCCCCCCCTCCTCCTCCTCTCTGCTCCCTCTTTCTCTGCTCCCATCCATAGCAAAGGATAATGACACAGTTTTCCTGGGCTGTGTGTGAGTGTGTGTGTGCGAGAGAGAGAGAGAGAGCGAGAAAGAGGCTCAGCCGAGTCGAGAGATGGTAACCATGGCAACAGCTCCTGTCCTGCTCAGCCGGCCCCCGTTGCAGGAGACTGAGTGTGTGCATTGTGCTAGCTGCAGCATTAGCAAAAAAAAAATATTTGGGCGCCATAGGCTGACCATTTCCCAAACTCTGACTGCTTATCTGATTAGTGGCGTAGCCACTGGAGCTGTAGCTGGAGCAAACATATTCATCTTCTTCAAAAAGGATATTCTCAAACATACTCTACCTACTTTAGGTAGAGCACATCCTGAAGATAACCATGGCTATAGCCAGTGTGCTAGCAACCCATTACCAATCTCCAGAGGTAATTAAGGTAAAGAGCTTTATATTGCAAAGGCCTGCCTCCATGCAACACTTTATTTGGGCTTGTTTAATATCCCCCTGCGTCATTTTTTCAAAACTGACTGGAGCTGTTTTGACTGTGTGGGTTGTAACTTGCCATTTTAATTAACTCCCCAACCAGGAACTGCCTACAACACGATTTCCAGGGTACCTAACATGAAGACAGAGGGGGGGGGGGGGGGGGGGGGGTTGAGAGACAGAGAGAGAGAGAGAGGAAAGGGGGATAAGACAGAGAGAAGAGAGAGGGGAGTGAGATATTGCTGCGCGGCATTAAAGAGGGAACAGCCCCTCAATAGTGCACTGTAACTCAGCGGATTTGAATTTAATTGCCACGTACATCAGCAGTGCCGCACAATGAAGTACCACGATCCCTGACAATATATCATAGTGAAACCAACAGCACCAAGAAGACCAAGACGAAATGAAACACAGGCAGACTCCAAAGGGAGAAGCGTGAGAGAGATAAGAGAAGATGAAAGTGATACGCTTCAATTACTGTTTTGCTATAGACCCGAAGGAAAAATATGAAAGTCTGCCTAACCCGAGTAATATGAAACTAATAATCCTTTTATTGTTTTCTTTACTGGAAGGGAGCCATCACCTTAAAATATTGTGCCTTCGATATTGGGAGAAAGAGCCAACTCTCCGCTAGTTTTTAGTCTCTCTCTCGCTCTCTCTCTCTCTCTCTCTCTGACAGCCCACGTATCATATGCACAACAAACGCAGTGGCCCTGAACCTCCGTCACAGCTGACACAGATAATGAATCATTCTGAAATATGCCACAGTGACAGCGAGAGCGAAGATCATGTTGGGTACAATCTTGAGTGTTACTCACATGCTGCACAGTAATTCATTGGAATGTGGTCATTCATCTATTCATTTGCCAAAAATTGACAAGTGCCTTTTTCTTTGACTGGGTTTGGGACTCTTGAATATTTACGTAGTAAAGACATATCATCCGTGAATAAAGTGCAGACAAAGGCCAGCAATGAAAAGATTTCCCCATCATCGGTTATACCTTTTGACACGTCTGTAATTGACACAACTGTAGTGACATGTTTTTATGGGTTAATGGATTTAATTACAAAAAATGCAAAACGGAGGATTTTAAACACAGGTGTGAGTCAAAAACACAGTCAAAGATAGACAGATCCCTGGGTCCTCTTTCTCTCTTTTTTTTCTTTCTTTATCAAGTAGACGCAACAAACACTAGAGTGTCTTTGAGCAGATCAATTACAGTTGGAGTTGTTTGTTTGTTGTTTGTAACTGCGGGCTGTCCAGGGTGGTTTCATAGGCAGTAAGCAGCACTCCCATTCCCCAGGGGACGGGGCTTCAGAGACGGGCTTCTTCTTCCCAGAGTGGGGGAGTTCAATGTCCTTGACCATCAATCAGTGGCCTTTGGTGCTCCTGAAGAGCCCCCCCCCCCAGAGAAAGCCAGCACGAGACACTTCTGAGCCAGGGCTGAGCCTACCCATCCACGCCACGCCACAATCCCCGTGTCTAGAAGTCTCCACGCGCACAGCTCGCACCAGCAGCAGGACAGGCTCACCCACAGTAGGCCAAAACCTCCTCACTGTGCGGCCTCTACGGTCAGGGAGGACATTTGTTCAGAACCGGGAGAGAATCTTTGGGGCTATTGAACTGCTGTTTTCACTTACAACAGGGATGGATGCCCCCCCCCCCCCCCCCCCCGCTACAGCTATTATGTGGTACACAACAGAGGCTCTGACACTTCCAACACAACTGGCATATTCTTAACAGTGGCTGAAGCATTTTGTTCCTCTTCACAACGTGCTTTACTAGTTCTCTCTCTCCTGTCGATCAGCAACCATCCTGGCATTGCTAAGTTCCCCTCGGCGTTGTAGAGCCACTTGGAAAAAAAGCAATTTTTTTTTGTTTCACAGCACAGCGCATTCCCCAGACGGCGGCATAAGAGTGCGTCATCTATCTTCCCATTTCACACAGTGCCAGACTCATGCTGTAGTCACCAGTCGTGTACGCCTGACTCAATGAGCCATCAACCAATTTACCTCTCTATCCCCCTCTGCTCCTGTATAAGCAGACCGTACATCAACATCTTGCCATCAGAGATTACGATATAACCGTATCCTGTACATCACACTCCCGTGCTCTTTTTTACCCTCCTCGTCGTTTACATTAGCATGGTAATGAACACGCAGGCCCATTTAGATGCCCTTCAGAGACTCTCCCGCCGTCCAACCTCCGGGCGTATCGAGCCAGGCGGCTCCTGGTAGGTTATCACCGCCCTGCAGAATGCGCTTTCAAGGCCAGCCACTAATAGCTCATTTCAGCACCGCTATCGGAGTGAAAAGAGGCTCGGGTCACCTGATAGCCGATCCAGTGAGCAGGGCAGAGTCTCTCCAATGGCGGCCGTCCGGAGCCCCGAGCTTGACTTAATCAACGCCTCAGCAGGGTTCCTCGAGACATGAGAGAACCTTAGCGTGCTGCGAGCGCAGAGGGGAAGCCCGCCCAAGCAGTCATATCCGGCATGAACCGTTCCGATACTGTTCCCCTTTATTATTGATGTTCTACCGCTCTCGCTCTCTCCTACTCCCTCTGCTCAACTCGGCTTCAGTTCACCCGGAGAGCTCCTCGAAAATACAGCAATACATAATAGATCTGTTTGGCAAAGCAGCACTCGACGCATGCGTGCAGTTTTAAAATATAGGCCTACTGTACGAAGAAATACATTTTCAAGCATCAATTTCTTTAGGTTAAATCCCTCAAAAATAAAGTGTTAGTGTTTAGAACTTGTTAAATTGATCAATTCAAGGGTATCCTTTAAAAATTATGTACTTGTGTATGCCGCCCAATTACGTAAAAATATCCCCTTCACTTTGCTTTTAACATCTTTAAATCAGAGAAAAGGTTCACACCATCGTGCTTTGGGAATAAACTAAGTGAGGCGGAGCAACGTGAATAGGCGGCTTTAAAAGCAAAGACTTTTAGCAACAGAATATTCAAGACATAATTACTGTGCGACTTTGAGAGCTCTGACTAATTCGGGTAAATGCGCAAGGCATAATGAAATGCACTGGGACACAAACGGGCGGCGTCAGCACTGGTTTAATGTGGCAGCTGTAACAGGTTCAGTCCTGCCACACTCTGGGTATCCCAGACTGTTCCTTCCTTTTCCATAGCTAGCTATTTTAAAGGCTTCGCTTTGAACCGGCTTCTTCCATACCTGGTTTTTGCCGAGCCAGGCACTATTTAGCTATCGAACCCCCAGGATGACAGCTACTATCCAGCCGATTATGAAGGATTTCTTAGAGGAGATCAACATTACTTGATCTATCAAAAGGCCAGATAGCATCTGAATGCCAGCCAAGATGAATGCCTCTTCAGCTTCCCCGTTGGCTCCCGCCCATCTCCTTTCCTCCCAAACTTCTACACTACTTTAAAAACATCAATTCCTACTGTTATGTGTGTGGATTGTGATAAGGCCAATTTTCTTTTATCAATTTTCATTATGATGCCGATAGCGCAGGGGATTGGAACGTTTAAGGTTTAAGTGTATTTCCCTAAAGATAGGTTTATGATAACTTTCTCACCGCAGACTGGCTGGTTATCTCGGTTCACTGGGGGCTACATGGACCTGACTGGAATATAATTTTCCTCCACTGAGCATCTGTTCACAAGGGCATTACCAAACAACCTGGATATGCTTCGACAGGCTTTTTTCCGAGCAACCCATATATTTGTTCAAATGTACCCTCTGTTTGCTGCTAATTGATTTCTCCCAAATCAATCCCGTAGTTCACAGCAATCACTGGACCAAAAAAAAGGTCAAATTGAAGACTAAGTGATTATCATATGCTGTGGATTATTCCAAGCTAGGGTGCCTTAGAGCTGTATGGACCGGGAGTCCAAGGCTACATGGGGGAACAATAACATCTATCGCAGGCACTCACTTGCCATATGTTTGCATTAATTATTGCTAGCCAAGCCTATGCTATTGGCAGATGCTGCCACGGGCTGCGGGGCTGCCTGCCTCACATGGAATCTTCCTTTATTTCATGAAGGCAAAGCCCGGGGTCCTAAAGACACTCGGAGTACATCTTCTCTACCTTGTTGCAGGACGCCTGGGGGACGAGGTGAGGGAGGAGATGGAGTGCAGATAAAAGGCTATGTTGTCCTGAAGTGATCTTCGCTCGTTCAACATCCACGGTATTTTAGGCAGCGCTTGGAGCTAGTGCGGAGATTTTGTTGGTGAATGTTGAGGTGCATGCGGCTCAGGGTTCTTGTACGCCTTACATTGTCCCTGCCTACTTAGGGCAAACATGTGTATTTATAAGACTACAGAAAGACCAACTGCACTTACTGTACACTCACTGTTTATCACAGTGAAAAAACAGTGCTGTTGCTCCGGACACACTCGCAGTCGGGGGAAAGAATGAGTCTAATTAAAAAACAGAAAAAAACTGTAAAGGCTGATTATTAATTGATGAACCGTGTGCAATGTCAGGGAAACGGTTGTGAGGGTTACAGTAATATGACAAAAAATCAAGCTAACAATGCCGAATGAAAAGACCCGTTTAAAAGAAGACATTTTGTGGAATCCTTTATGCTCCCAGTCTACAGCTAGGCTCGTATCGACCCCTCTGTTAGGAGACGGAGAGGGACAATGACATCGACCACAGAACAGACAGATCTTTGGCTGCCCGCACAAAAAGACGAGACTGGAATCTATGGCAGCAGAAGCAGACGATATCAACTACTCCAGCAGGAAAGTGTCAAAGCACCGACCGACAGGGATAGGGGGAGGAGAGTACGAAAAAAGAAAAAAAAAGCCTTCGACTCTTATCACCCACAAATCCACTTTATCCTTTCTTCTGTGGGCTTATCCTCTCTCTGTCACACTGACACTATCTGTGTGTGACTTCCACGGCTGCATAAACAGCACGTCCACGGGCCATATGACACGTGCACTTCCCCTTGATGCAGGGATCGGGCAGCGGTGGCGGAGGCTTAGCCCGACCTGGGAAGTACTACAGTCGCCCTCCCGGGAGCCCCCGTCTCCCCGTTCCTCACCAGAGGTCAAATATTATCGACTAAATTACAGAGGAGAAACGAAGCTGCGTTTGAAGACAAATTGAACCAGAGGATTGACCCAGCTGGGGGTTCAACTCAGCTGGGGGTTGGAAAGCAGAGCATATCAAGGCAGTTAGTAAAACCCACAGCCATGGCTAGGAGCAGTCAGGTTAAATGGGCCTCCATGTATACATATTCATTAGCATTCAGGCACCACTTATCTCGTTGACTCGGGCCTCATGACTATGCGCTCTTTCAGGAGTGTATGTGAGATTCGGAAATGTCATTTCAATTATGTTATACCTATTAGACATATTCCATAAGCATGCAGGCCATGAGGTACTCTTACCATATCTTCTGAATAGTACACATTATCTACCTGTTCGTTACAATGGACGTTTAATCTCAAATGTATATAACATAAAAAAAGCTGCAGTATAAGAGCCATAACCTAATCACTGAATTCCTCTGTCGATGTTAATTTGGTCATTCTAGGATAAATGTGAATCCTGGATGAATTCAGTCTTTTGCATTTCCACAGGGGCAAATTCTGTTGGCAGACTTGTTAGAACACTGAATCCAATCAATGATGCAATACTCACACAAACACATTCACACATTATTTGGAAAAACAAACACACAAAAATGCACGCACGCACGCACGCACGCACGCACGCACGCACGCACGCACGCACGCACGCACACACACACACACACACACACACACACACACACACACACACACACACAGAGAAACATGTGCACCCTAAACTTTAGATCTGGGCAGACTCAAAAACTTAAAACAAAAACCACACACCCAGAGATCATGACAGCAGATCGTGTGAGGTAACAAACGAGCATTGATTCGACCACACTCTCTCCCAGTGTGATTCATGACAACTGTCTCATTTCAGTCAGACAACATTTAGCTACTTGTTCGCTGTAATTAAATGATTTTTCACTCGGAAAACTGAATAATTCAATGTGTTTTCCTGTGCCAAAGTGTTTCTCTCCATCTTATAATGACATCAGGGTACAAAATATATCTCGCCTGCCATTTTGTGGACCATTACCATTACTTAAGATCCATTTTATTCCCAAAATTAGGCTACATGCATGTAGCCTAAATCCATTCACCAAATGCCACATGACTTGTTTCAGTTAATTATGTTTCGCGCAGCAGCTCATTGTTTATTTCTACCAGCATCAGGTCTGTTAATTCTTCATTTTGGCAGGAACCTGAGAAATCAGCGTTTCCATATCTGGGGGGGGGTGACTGCAATTCATCTCCAAACCCACATCAATCACACAAATGTCAACAAAAAAAGCAAAGGACACACTATCAAAATCCAATCTTGTGGCAGACATGTACAAGCGATGGAAATAAACAACCTCTGGAGAGAATACATCCGCGGATAGTTCCCCCATGCCAGGCCTGCAGCTATGGCAACATGCGCTCAGCGAGGCCCAATTCTAACAGTAATATTCTCCCATTTCATGTTGGAACGCAGCTCTACGGAGGGGGGGGACTCCAGGGAGTGTTCACCCACCATCAGTGAGCTGAGCTACCTCGTGCTCGATGGCATTAGGAGACCACTGTAAAGCAAAATGAACTAATCCTCTCGCCTCCACTCAAATCCGCTCAGACAAAAGTGGCGGGGATTCCTCCAGCAATCCTAATTAACAATGTCAGTGCCGACAGAAGCGAGGGTGAGGCCTGCCACAGTACTTGCGCTCCGCTCATTGATTGTTTTACTGGGTTGCACTCCGACTCAACAAGGAAGGAATCATTAAAATAACGTGCGTTTATGACTTCAGAGCCTGCACGGCCTTCAGGGTGTTAAGGCTGGGGATCTCTCTCTTTTTTTTTCTTTTTTTTTTTTGCCGACGGCATCTCGCAGCGTGTTCATTTAGCCTGCACATCATTACCCGGCGCTGGAGTAAGTGAAGGTTCTCTAAGTAAGATCCCTTGATATCTCCCCACTGGCAGTGCCGTTGGAGCTACCAGGGGTTAATAGACTGCCTGTGTGGTCTACTCGGCCCGGTCCTCAGGGCCACTTAGCATTCCAAGTCCACCATGAAAAAGCAAAGAGCGTTGGTGTGGGATGCAGTGTAGTGGCGATGGCATGCACAATCCAAAGAAAAGTGTTTGTGCGGTGGCCACTTGTGATTTCGGAGGTCAAGGTACTTATTAGCGCACATTTGGCCTTTGACTTGTTGGCGTGTTTGTTTGCGTGTGTGTCTGTGTGTGTGTGTGTGTGTGTGTGTGTGTGTGTGTGTGTGTGTGTGTTTCTGTGTATGTTTGTGTATTCCTGTGTATGGATGGGCTCATCGCGGCCCTCCGGAAGAGCGTATGATTCACTGTAAACTCCTCCGCCACTGGCATCAAGTACCTAATGGTGAGTGACACGCAGGAGCCTTGAGCAAGGAAGAGCCAGCCACTGTTTATGTGGCCATTGAGAGGGCAGCGAAATGGATCTGATGGGACTAACCTTGTTACGCAGGCTGGGAAGCCGGCTGCTCACCAAGAGGGATGACATTTCTGAATGTCACAACCTTTTCTAATCACGTTTGAAAACCTCCAGCTTCTCCAGGATTTGTTTGTCAATAATACATCCCCCCTAACAAAAATAAAAAGAACTTGATAAAAGTTCACAAATAGGGGGAAATAAATACAAAAGATCAAGTGATACAAGACGATTCCAATAAAGAATGTTATCAGTTGAGGCTGATTGAAAAGCTTTTTGTTAGCATGTTTACAAGATAAGAAGTTGGGTGTGCATGTGTGTGTGCGGATGTGTGTGTGTGCGTGTATGTTTCTAAACGTGTGTATATATGTCTCAAATAAAGATAAATTAGTTTGTCTTTGAGTACTTTCATATGTTTAGTGTGTTTGCATGTTTGTGTGTTTGTGCATTTCCTTGCGCCCGGGTGTGTGTTTATCTTTTCTGTGTGTGTATTTGTGTGTGTGTGTGAGTGGCTTTGAGCGTGTGTGTGTGTGTGTGTGTGTGTGTGTGTGTGTGACGGTCACTGTGGCCTGATTGAGGGCTGGTGGAAATGGTGCTGGAACACGCTGATCTCTACGTGCAGGCCTCTTCCAGATAATTGGCTGCCAGACTAGGACAGTGCCACGTCTTGCACTACCATCACTGCCACACAGCACAGAGTTCATTTGGAGAGGGCGGAAGACATCAAACTCCACAAAACAACTCCAGGCAGAAGGGTAGAACTCAAAAAAAGGAATCAAAGAGAGGGCGAGAGAGAGAAACCGAGAGAGAAGAAATGGTCTCCAGTACTATGTGGAGGCCGCGTATGGATTCTTGCAATCGATAGCGCCATGTTGGCAGTGTGAAACAAGGAGCCAGGAGGAGGAAGTGGACAGGATGGGTTCCGACATGCCCTCTGTGTGGGGGGAAGCCGCGGCCCGAGTACAAAGTGAGCTGAAACTAACGGGGGAATAGTGCAGTCTATCTGGTTAGCTCCAGTGCATCTAATCTTCCCAACAAGCGGAAGAAGACCAATGGGCATTCGTTCCGCTCGCCATGCACTGTGTCTGTCCGCGGGCATTAAAGATGGTGGAGTCTCACGATTCCTGTCACAGTGAAATCCAGATGAGCTGCACATGATGATAATACATTGTACGAGGCTTGACTTTGAAGAGCATAGATTGATTGACTTGGCGTTAAAGCAGGGGAAATGGTGCTGGGAAAAGTCTCATTCGGAAGAAGAAGAAGAAGAAAAAAAAAAAAGACAGGAAGATAATAACACGAGCGTCGTCGAGAACATTTCCATATCCGTCTCTCTCGCTCTCTCAATTGGCTCAATGTATGCACAACAAACCCCAAGAATCAAAATTTCTATGCAAATGTGAGAGGCTTCGTGTTTAGTGCGGGGTGAATGCTTGTGTGCGGATGCGGGCCCAGTATCTGGGCTCTCCAGGCCCCCGCTTCTGCCAGTGTCAGTCAAGGTCTGTCTGTAATGGCCAAACTAATTACTGTGCAATTTTAGAACACTTATCGTGGGCAGGCAAGAAGCCTTACCATTCTGGCCATGTGCAAATACTAACCTAAGGGGGTAGTGCTCGGTGGTGGGTGGGCAATGACCCCAGAGGTTAAAGGCTAGCCTGGGATACTGAACATCAGAGATTTGCAATCTGTAAGCAGCCTCTTGTCAGGAGTAGCCCATGTCATGCCTCAGGAGTCAAAACACAAATAGAGTGCTGAATTAAAAAAATATATACATATGGTTAGGGTTAGGGTAAGGGTTCAGGTTAGGGTTCTTCTTCTACATATATAAGAAGAAGAAAAACAGAGAGTGGACTGGAAAATCTCCGGGTGGCATTACAGATGCTCCGAAATAAAAGGCATCTGCGTTGTGGCGTGCTAAGGTTCCCTTTCCAACGGGAGAACTCAGACATGTAAAATTAGGCCTTTTATAATCACAAAACCTGCCGCCTTTATGAGAGCTAGCATCTCCATGGTGCTGCTCTTGTGAACAAGGCAGAGGAGTCCTTCTGTACCAGACGGTGAATTAATAGGCAGAAAGGCGCCGCGCTGCAAACGGGAACGGAGTGTGGGTGAGCGCATTTATTTTTCAAAGGGCAACACAAACTACTGTAAGCTTTCGCTCTGCCGCAGTTAAAAAGCTCTCACTCTCTCACTATATCCTTCACTTGAAAATTACATCCATTTAACTCTATCCGAGAGTACTTTCCCTAGAGATGGCCCTGTGGAACAGTGGGAAGCTACAAAATGGCCAGCAAGCCATCTTTTACTCTTTTTATTGAACGTGTCCTCCACTGTACAGTAAGTGTATGGCTTTCTTCAATTATCTTCCCTAATGTACAGACCATTAGAGTTTGTCTGGAAAGGGAACGTACCCTGGTGTCTCAATTATACAGAGATCCACGGCCACCTTGTGTGGCTATAAAAAGAAAAATGCGGCTCCATTTTCCGCTTCAGATCGCACACAGCCACTTCTGAGCTCTCTCCATTGGCCGGCATCCATCCCGAACCCATCTCTGCACCTGTGTAGTTATATCAATCACACCGCAGAGTGCTCCAATTAACTCTGGGAGAAGGTGCAAGCGTACAAACAACCTTTGCTGGCCCTTTAATGGGCCTATTCCGCTCATGATCTACCCCCCTGACTTTACAAACTTTCAGTTCACAGGTAAGTATGTGTATGTGTGTGTGTGTGCTTTAAAAAAACAACTGCCCATTCCAATCCGACATCAAAAGCGAAAAGATGTTACAACCTAAAAGCAGAACATTGCATAAGGTACTTTGATCTACCGTCACTTAGATAGGAATGAGAGATACATCGGCAAAAAGTTAAATAAAGCGACGTTTGAGAAAGAATGAAAAGGCGAATAAAAAGGCAAAGGCCAGGATAAAAGCAGTGTCACCAAGAGCTCAAATATGAAGTGGGGACAAACAAGTGACTGAGTGAGTGCGGATTATGATTCCCAGAGATATGTAACATAGAAGGGTGATGCACAGCTCTCGCATAGACAACAAGGGCCACCATTATATTCATTTTCACCTGGAGTAGCCATTGTGGAGAAGTGTGGAGAGACTGGGCTCTGGTTGATTGTTTTCCCCATCTTCTTGGGGTATTTATTGGGTTTAGAGGGTGCCAGAGTGTGAGGCTGACAGCACGCTGAGGCTTGCCTTTAATGTCCGACCACCGCTCCAGAGGAGCTACAGAGTGGGGGAGATAATCAGAAGAAGAGGAGTGCATGTGGGAGAGAGAAGGGTAATTGAGAGTAGGAGTAAGAGAGAGAGAGGGGGATAGAGGGAGCGAGAGAGAGAGAGAGAAGAAAGGGGAGAGAAAGGGAGAGCAGGAGAAAGAGAGACTCTGCCACCTGCTTATCAGCCCCTGCTCGAAAGAACGAGAGAGCAAGAAAGAGAGTAAACCGGAGAGAAAAAATAGAAAGAGAGATCACCGTTTTCTATAAAGAGCTGGTTTGGGGGGCTTGCAGGCAAACCACTGGTAGCAAAATCTGCCATCAAACGGAGAGAAACCCTAAGCTGAGAATAGGTCTTTGTAGGGGCCCACAGCATAAGAAATGATCCCATGAAATATGGATACAGATCTAGTTATGTAGTTCACAAGAAAGGGGACAATGGCAAACGGATCTTTGCTGAAGCCCAACATGTTCCCTGCATGCTATACAAATATCATCTACAATTCAAGTATAAAGCGGGCTGAGGTAACTTTAGACTTAGTGTTTAAGCCTGCAGTAGGTGAAAAACTGTATATTTTTCTACTGTAGAATATCAGCGGAAAAATGGGAAGCTACAAAAGGTAGCCTGCATCCAGGTTTAAGTATAATATCAACACGTGCACACAAGCTGCATGGGGTTCAATCTAACTGTAAATGATGCACTCAACACTCAATTATGTAGGGAAACCAATCCTCAAACCATCCCCCTCATTCCAGAGAATCAAAGCATGGTCTCTCAACACAAAGGGTCATAAAACCTTAACTCTATTCCAGCAATTCCAACTGCTACTTTAAGGATTTATGAATTGGGATTAAGAAACTGTCGCAAAGGAACAATCAATTAAATTATTGGACATTGACAATGAGAAGAAATTGTAACATCAATTGTTTGTATTTTGTAATAATTATATATTTTGTATTGTTTTACTAAGCTAACTAACATAATTAGCCTAGTCATGTTTGGTATCCAAATGTCCACCATGATATTTTGTAAACTTTGCAAACGTTTATATGGAACATATTCTTAGCATACAGGTATAAATAGAAAGAAAATGATTTGAGCTAATCAAGCTGAAAACCTTATCTCATACAGTGAGATAATTTACACCTCTAGTCCCTGACCAGTGGCCAATCAGGTGACCTCAGCCACCTTTTTGGAAACCCCCTCTCAAACTATAAATAGAGTTCTCATCCAGGGAACCTGGCTTTTTAAGATCCACACGTAACCTGGGAAGGCCGTCCTGCGTTACACGGGTTGATAAAAATTGCACCCAACTTATTCTTTGACCACGGGTCTGCAAGCAACTCTTTGGACAAAGGATTTTAGGCCTTTTCCTCACTACAAGGCCGGAAAACCTTGCACACTTTCAAACTGAACCAGCGCACGATTAACACGTCAAAGAAGACCAAAAAACCCACGTTGCTGTTCCATGTTTATTCAAACAAGGAACTAACTTTCAGAACTTTACCAAAGGAACCACGGACTTCTCAAACTGGCTCCAGCCACAACAACAAGCTAATAAAACCAATCCGTGAGCCACAGCTCCGCCGTTCTTCTCACAGTAACGTAACCCATGCTTATCAAACGTTGAGCGTTGGATGCTAAAGCTTAGACAATTTCTGATGTGTTATGCTTACCATAATTTATCAATATTTCAACTGTTATACTGTGTATGTTTAGCTACTAACCACTGTAGTTTATTAATGTCATCATTTAGTCATTCTTTGTAGTACTGTAATTTTCATGTGTTTTAGACTAGTAAATAAATAGAATTGCTTTGCAACCAATCCCAGCTGTGTCATATCTTCGTTTCCATACAATCATTTATTCTCGTAACTTAGAACGTCACTACTTCAGAATTGAGACTAAAACTTCAACTAGGCCTACTTATTAAATTAATGCCAAATCAGACCTGGTTTCCCATCGAGCCATGCAATAAGCTTAAATCTTTGGGTGGTGCCCCCTTTAATTATTTAATATCAAATTGATCGATTATAATATTAATTTATGAATTAATTGATAATCTACAAAATTGATAAAGAGTAGTTTACACATAAGTAGTGAACCAGAAACCCTACAATTACAAGCTGTGATCTTTAAAAATTCTGATATAACATCAACCTAATGGCTTTTATAAAGAGAAAACATGTTTCAGGAACACTTGTTTACACAGCATCATATGGAATAAACACTGTTGCATCAACTTACTCAGCTCATGTTTTCTTTTTAAGATTCTAATTACTGCTACGATTCAATAATAATAAAGCATATCACATTGTTGCAATTCCGCGATTATAAAGAAAAGATATAAAACAAAGGCAGAAGATGGCTTTTTGCATGGCTTTTATATCTTTATCATGTCTGGCCATGAAAGAGCTTTGAAAAGTCACAAGAGACTGTTGGTGTTGAAACCCAATCTTCAACTGGAATCCAATTTGCATTTCTTTTGGAGGTGGCGATTTGATATAAATGATTTATCTTGGTCACGTTACTATTTGGTGGTCGTGCGAGCAACAATCCCTCTATTGTGAGGACATACCATGGACAGGAGTAGCCCAAAGCCTGCGGATCAGAAGGATAATAGTAAGCACCCCTGGTCTTTTTATGCCGGCCAAGGATCTAGGGGTCAAGTATGATATGTGACATGCCATCTGCTTATCAGCCCCTTCCAGAGATGACTGTGGTTTTAGCGACCAGTAAAATGAAGGTCAGGTATTGGCTTGTAAGCGACCGTACAGGGGGCCTCCGGACTCCTGATCTCCCTGCTACACTGATAGGCCCTGCATCAGATAAGAGGCGGCGAAAATGCGACGCCAAAACGGATTACGCTCAGATAGCCCACCGTGTCCTATCCAGTGCATGCTGGGTAAATAGTAGTGGGGGTGTTTATAGAACAGGTTGTTATTAAAAACAGTTAGCCCAGATTAAACACGGATGACGTATTTTTTTTCTTCCTCTCACAGCAAATGTCCAATTCTGTCAGGCGTGACCATCCTACACAACAATAAACTCATATGAGCTAATCATGGATACGTTCACATTCTATTTCATAAGCATGCCGTTCACTACATGAATCTGGAATACACAGTATATTGTCTTATAAAAGGCTTTGGATAGAAGGGGGCTCAGCATGCTACCTGAAAGTGAACTGAACTGAACTAAATATTTTCCCAATACACAGCAGGTGTACCACCACGTGTGAAAAACTAACGTCGTGCCACACCATTTGTGCTGTGACAAGCTATCTCCATCACCTGGCCATGTTCAAGTGTCCTTGTTTTTACAGGTTCAGCCTACTTACTTCTTAATGTGTCGACAACCTCCAATTTGCTGAGAAGAAGAAAAAAAAACACTCTTAGAAACACAAAGTGTTGGAACTGTCGCTGCTGCTGCTAAGGAGAGCAAAGAAGAAGAAGAAGAAGAAGAAGAAGGAGGAAAAAAACATCTTTTCTGTGCCAAGATACTGCAATAAGAAAATAGTGCTTTAATACTACTAGAAAAAAGGGTGCACAGCACATTACAAAGACCATGATCCATGAGAGTGTTATGCCAATTTTTATTTTTATTTTCACGAAGGTTGTATTATAGCTTTATTTTACAAAGCACAGACCAACACAACCTTCCTAACAGATGATTTGGCTGTCACCTCACCCTCAGCCAGGATGGTTGAATGTGGTATGTTTTTCGCAGGTCTGCTTGCCTCTGGATGACCCTTTATTTGCCGGTAATGATCAGCATTCAAGCAACGTGACGGTGAAGCATATGTTAGACCATATGCTTGCAGTACAGTTTAAAAGGTTTTAGTGTGCACCACATTGAGGCCCAAGAGGAGGAACATTGCCCTTTTCGAATGCCGAAGGCCAGGGATTTTCAACACTTTCAAAAAAGAACAGCTTGAGCTTTGCACCCCAATCTTTTCTACTGTCAATAGGCGATGGATCCCTAAAAGTTAACAAGCTTCAAGCCTTGCTACAAGAATAACTCCTAATCAAAAGATTCCAAGACACTTTTGTTCAAGACGTCACAACATGAGAGGGGATGATTCAATAAAAAAACAAACATGTCACTATATTGTGACAATAATGTCATCTCAGCGGATTATGCTGTTTGATGTTCATGCTGCCTTACAATTTGATAGACAGCGTCTACACTTATACCAGATATAATACTGCTATTAGCACATTACCAAATATGTATTTATTATTAGGATTATTATTTGTTGACCTTGCTTTCAAAGTATTATATTTCAAATAAAGTTGTGTCAGCATATTATATACAGTATTTTACATAGTGGCACAACATAATGTAAGGTGCAGGGACATTCTTTTTCATTTCTTTGCTAATTTAAGTATGAATGCAACATATTTTGTCTAGCTTTTCCTAATCCTAGCTGTTATAATTTACAAAGTACTGGCGACAATAATTTTTTATAATAATTTATAGATAATCAGTTAGAACTTCAGAGTAAATTGTCAAGACGCTTGTTTTTTTTTTTTTAAAGGGCCGCCTTGGGGTCCAACTTGCAACACTATCAGATAACTATTTAAGTCTTTTAAAAATGAAAGTATTTTTTAACCCCATTTAAACCCATCTCCCAAGAAGACATTACCCTTGATCCCAGACATAAACTTGTCAAGTATCCTGTGATTAAAGCAGCTTTGCACGCTTCCTAAAATAATTTGATTAGCAGAGCTCTGTGCCTTAGGGAGCTGTTTGCATGACTTTTGATTCTACTAAACAAAGATAAGATATATCACGTTAATGGGCTATACCGTGAGCATAAATCAGTCCCGATTTATGACATACCCCTGCCAAACAAAACGCAATTATCTGATGCAATGTTGAAATGTGCAACCTCAAATGATTCAGCTTAGATAATTTTTTCACTTTCTTCTTTTTTTTTACTTACACAGTTCCATTTGTATTTGTTTTGCAACAACAAAAACTAAACATATTTAGTAAAAAATAAAATCTTCCCAAAGGTTGCTTCATCATGGCTCCCTGGTCAGAAGCACATCGATGTTTTATGGCCTACTCCGCGACATTACCAAGACACATAAACCTTCATGGCATCGTTAATCTTGTCTTCCCCTGAGCTCTAAGTAAAGTCTGGGGGAGGGTCAGAAAGATGCCGCGGCAACACAAGCTCAACATCCAAGATTCATGACGGCATTAGGGCTATCTCCACTGTAATTAGTTTGCTCTGATTATGTCAGGAAAAGGCAAAAATGATCAACGCACAACAACAACCATCCAGGGTTGAATAGGCTAAGGACATGATTCACTGGGGAAGGAAACAATGTGGTGCTGCAGTTCTCTTCCTTCCCATTCGAGATTCATCTCGACGCTGTACAGTCTCATGCTGGGCTCTGTGTACTTGGTAGTGAACACTAGACACACCACTTGAGAATCATCAACAGATTCATACACATTATGTATATTGCATGTCTTACATTCCCTTTGGCAATAACTCTGTACAATCTTGTAAAAAAAAAAAAGTAGCAGTGTACGGTTAAGAAATTATGTTTGTTTTGCCGTCTATATTATCTAGGGAAAGACAAAAACCTGAAAAAAGTAAATGCCGATGAGAGCGTATCCTATCATCACAGATCTACATTACACTGGAATGACAGCACAGATCCCAACCAGCTGTTACTGGGTATCCGAGCAGTGCATTACGCTTTGCAAACACATACAAATCCGTACGCTCAAGACAAAATGACTCAAAGCCCTCCACTGTCAACAAATCTGCACTGCTACCATTCTAGACAGACTGGCACCAAAGTTTTCATCATGCCTGTAAGACACAGAATAACGCTGTCAAGCTGTTACAGCAGATGGTTTCTATTTCTGTCGGTGTGGCATCCCGTGAGTGTGAAAGTAAATCAAAATATTACCGCATTTTCCGGGTTCAGTTTTACAGTAGAATCCCATTAACAGTTGATAGTTGCTACCTTTGGAAGGCGCAAAGTTGATGCCAATCTAATTTTGTTAAACCTCATCTCCAAAAGAGAAAATTAAATAGAAAAGTTAGGCTTCTTTTCTTTCTTTGAGGTCAAGCAATTTTACAGAAACTCGGTCATTCTTGTACTAGAGCATGGCTTTAGTTGGATTTGTTTTTAAGATAATACTTCCTTGTACATTGGTAACGGGCCAAAGGGAGAAAGGGAAGAACCACTTCCCATCTCATTTTCCACATCATCTCCTTTTGACCCCGTAGGATCACTATTTCCCTCCTACAGTCTCAAGGGAAGTGAGATATAATCACCAAATGAAGCTAATTAACTTGACTTCACAAGCGTCACATAAAACGACAGGTATCTTTGATTCCCTGTGCCCCGGTCTTCAGCAAGGGCACTGTCATAACGTTACTTTACTTTACATACAATTTGGAACTCAGGAACAAAAACAAGAACAGTGGGACGTAGAGTTAGTTTATCTTTGCGATAGATAGCGCCGGTGTTGCGATGGACCATGAAATTGTCATTTGTTCTGCTAGCATTACATCAAATGAGAGTTCAGAGCGGCGCCTTGTCATCTCGCTAATTTCCACCGGCAATCTGACAGAATCCCCATGGCTAATTAGATTCATTTCAAACAAACAGGTAAGTATTAGCCGGAGACTTCATGCTCACAGAGAGAGAGAGAGAGAGAGAGAGAGAGAGAGAGAGAGAGAGAGAGAGAGAGAGAGAGAGAGAGAGAGAGAGAGAGAGCTATGGCTCAGTGTAGTTCTGAGCAGAAAATTATAAGGGTCAGCCCTGGAAACAACACGAGAAGTCAGGACAGCGCTTTGCAGATTTACCATGCACCCCCCCAACTCTGCTAGTCATTATTTGTGATCACATAAATACTTGCGAGAGACTGAGTAGGATGCGTTTTGCATGTGTCTGGCTCTGTGCGTGTCTACGTGTGTGTGAGCGAGAGACCAAGTGTGTGTGCGAATAGTATTAAGCAAAACAATGTAACCAGCGTGAGAGATTACATTCTGTGACTTGCTTAAAACCATAAGCGAGGTAGAAAAGACAGGCCGGTAAAGAGATTATGCTCGGCTGTAATTTGAAAGCAGCAGCAGAGTAGAGTGGAAAAACAAGGGCAACATTAACAGCAGCAGCACCAGCAACAGCACCCAGGCCAGCAGCAGAACAAGTCTGAGAGACGCCACAGCCGGCTGTTCCAGAAAGACACAAACAGAGCAAGAGACGTGGATAGAGGGGGAGAGAGAGAGAGAGAGAGACAGAGAGAGAGAGAGAGGGAGAGAGAGAGGGAGAGAAAGAGAGAGAGGGGGGAAGAAAGGGAGAAGGAGGGAAAATAAGATGGGAAGAGAGACAGAATGGAGGGAGGCAATCGACGAAAGTCGCAAACAACACTAACAGAGCCTTTTCTGCATCCTGCCTTTCATGCAAACTGCACTTAGCTCGCACAGAGAAGAGGGAGGGGGTGAGGAAGCCAGAGTAAAGCCATCAGCATTAGGAAGAGCATCAGACCCAGAGCCACACGTAAAAGTCACTTTGATGACGCCACGCATCTCCGTGGAGGGGGCAGGGGGGGTGGGTGTAACGGGCGGCGGAGGGGGCGGAGTGTGTGGGCAATGAGACAGGCTTTTGACGGGGATAAAAAAAGGAAGTGAACGGAACCAATCAGAACCGACTAACTCAAAAGAACTGAGAAAAAAAAGGGACATACAGAGAAGCTGTACACCCAGCAGCAGGCATCCCAACCAGCCAATCAAAAAAGAGATTTTGCGATGGAGGACAGGGTTTAGGTTTCAGGTTAGTGTGAGGTAGCGGCCGTCTTTGCTGGATTATGTACAGCATGGTGACTTATACTGACCTGGGCTTGAGACAGCACTAGTGGTGGTAGGTTCAATAATTGCTACAGGAAAAAAAAGGGGGAAAGGGAAAAAAGAGGACATTCATGTATTATTAACATAATGGAGACGCAAAAAGAAAAGAAAAAAAAACTATAAAAGAAACATGCAAGGAAAGAAAGGGGAATGATAAAACTATCTCATGTTTTGTGGACCTGGTGTATCTGTCGTCTCACATAGTCGCATTGAAAGTGGTGCAGACCACCGCTTGGGATAGTAGAACCTGGGTGCTCGGCTAGTGTAAATCCTGGGAGCTTATGGAAGGGTCCGTTCGGATCTCGATCAATCTCATAGTACACTTAATATCTGGGAATCTTAACGACAGACTGCCTCTCGGTCCGAGACCGCACTAAGCTCTATTAACACCTTTAATTGCATCTGCACCTGCTTGGCAGTCCTTTAATCACATTGACATAATTGATTTTCAGTTTCATAGATTATCCCGCAACTCTCTACTTTCCGTCCACCTTTTGTAGGAGGAGAGGAACTGGCTCAAGAAAGACGGGAAGGAAGTCCACTTTGATCCCTTGGAGGGGTAACAGAGTGCCAATCTGATTACCTTCTGGAAATCGATTTGAACATGGTCACTGTTGAAATTGAATTTAGGGAACATCCTGAAATGTATAGTGTCCAAAATAGATCACTATTCTGGTGAACATCCACTACAAAGCTCTGCATTTAATAATTCAGTAGAATTATCATCAACGAGTGTATACAGCCATACAACTCCATATTAATGTTGCCAACTCAAAATACCATGTCATATTAATAACTGATATTGAAGTATGAAACATAAGCATTATATAATCCTTGTAGTCAAGTAGTTGACAACTTGGTTACACTGTACAGATTATTCGACTATTTATTAATCTACTGTACATTGTTGTATACGAAGTGACATTGTATTGTGTGCCACACCAGAGACATTACATATATTATTGAACATTTCTTCGAGGAAGAAGATTATCTTGCACAAGGGAAAGCAGTGGCAGCCATATTGGCTGTTCATGCTGCCTTAATGTACAGGAAATGAAAGCAAAAGAGCTAGCACTTTCTTTCTTGTCTACTTACACAACAGGGAACCATAACTAGGCCAGCCAACAGCACTCAACAGTCGACTCCTTTCACTCTCCATTTTAATCCAGTTACATAGCCACTCAATACATCCATTTCAATTCCTGGGCAAATGGAGGTCCCTCATTGTCCTGCATACAGCCATGCTCTTGCTTCTGCATCACCATTGCAAAGTACTATGATATACAGTGCAGTAAAATGAGAAACGAATAGTCAGAAAATAAGAATTCAAATTTACAGTTTTCAATTGTGTTAGAGGTATGTATAAAAACTTAAGATGCATTGATTCATTGTTTCACTTTGTGCGGCGAAAGTGATGAAGTCAATGCAATTCTTCTAACCCAGTGGAATGCATTTTTAGAGGCACTCGATATCTGAGGACAGCCCTTTGCTGAAGCGGGGCACACTATCGTGATTAACACTTGAACACGGATTGACTAGTGAATCACTTCCCCAGCTCCTTTAGACCCACCTATGTTACTGCGGAGCGTATCTCTAGACATGCAATCTTCTCTCATAGCCTGTTACCATTCTGCTGCCCAAAGCATTACGCAAAGCAGTCAATCAGATATATATGGATGGCTGTACTGTTGTGTATAATCTGGTCAACCCCTGAAAGATTACTTTATATTTGAGGCTTGTAGCTTACAGTGCGATAACAATGGTATTGTTTTGCCTTTGTTTGGCAGAATCACAGCAGAGAGCGAGATCTTCCTTACTTAGAGAAGGCATTCAGTGTCTCTGTGTGGTGGTTGTGAGTTGGTTTCATTACAATATAAGCATATAAACATTTTACAACTCCCCAAAACAGATTCAGCTTCATAAGGTGGTCGCCTATTGGAGTAAAGGAAGGTCGTGTGACAGCGATTTCTGGAGAAGAAAACACTAATTTGCTAATGTATAAATTCAGCTCGGCCCACCCCCAGCCCGTCTGTTCAACCTGACTGCAACATCATCAGCCATCTCTCATGCATGATCACATTGCTAGCGCCGATATCTCTTTAGGCTATTGGAGCTGTTTTCCCCTCAATAATGATACAACAGCAGGTGTTCATATTTTATTAATTTATGAGCGAGATCATTTGTTATTCTTCCTCTCCTTGTTAATGCTGCTCAGCGTGCGTATCATCCTATGGGCATCCGCTGAGCTCAGCCAAGCAGAGGCGGCCATTTGCATTCCCAGTGGTGCGCTTGGTCTCCAACACGGCTCCGTGGGGGGAGCGGGGTCACGAACCCGACACACTGCTGCGCTGGAAGATGACCGCTCCAGCGCGTGACCTCATTTCAGAATGCCTTATTAATTCTGATGAATTAAAAGGGTAAGGGTTTAACTACGAAATGCTGGACTTTGAAAGAGGAAATAAGAAATAAATGAAGAGGGGGGAATAAAAGAGAGTCTTACTGAATTGTAATGTGAAAGGTATGATGAACAGACACCATGCCTAGTCACCATGTTGTGACGTGACGCTATTGTGAAGTGAACAAAACTGTACAATAAAGGACATGTCGAAATGTGATTTATTTGTGCATGCTTGCACTCTGACAAGCAAAAAAAAAAAATCAAGCACAAAGTTGAATATTGTTAGGAGAAACCCAGGTGTTATGATTGATGCAGATGGCAGCAGAGCATGTGTGAGTGTTGCCTCAGCATGGTCGCGACGAAGATGCCGTGCCAAATTGCTAAACAAAACTATTCTCCCTGCAAAAGTTACACACATCATTCCCCTGCATAGGCTTCTATCACACAAACAATGAGGTTCCACCTTTGGCTCTCGAGGCGAACTGGGAACACCAACAAGCATTCCGACAGCGAGGACAGATGAGAAGAGGTGGCAAGATGACACCTGCACAGGCGGTGATTGATAAGCGTGGTCATCGAACAAGGGGTTCATTAGCCTACTAGCCAGCACAGCCTGCAGCTGCTGAGGGAGTGCTAGTGTTGGGATACTGAGCGGTGGCTGGTTTCTCTACTGACGCGTCAGTGTCAGATGTGCCCAGAGCAGCGGGGAGATAGGCAGGAGTAAATGAGGATTGGAAGGTTAAAAAACACACACAAAAAACACACACACACACACACACACACACACACACACACACACACACACACACACACACACACACACACACACACACACACACACACACACACACATAGAATCACCAGGAGGAATAAGATGAGCTTGCCCCAATTAAGGCGAGAACACTTCTCAGAAAAAGTAAACCTCAACATCGATTTCACAACAGTTCAGCTTTAGAGGAAATATAAAGTATGAAAGGTCTGGAAAGCTTATTATCACCATAAGGAGAAGGACAATTGAACAAGCCTATTTCAATAGTCATAAAACGAACAACTATGATGTAATATTAGAGCGGAGTGCGGAGGGGCATAAATGGCCTGGGGAGGCAGTGTTTGTTCTCACTGTTATCTTTACTGTGACAGCATGGCGCTCTGAGGCTGAGGAATGTCTATAGTGTGGGTGTGAGGGATCACGATGAGTGGTGGCCAACTCGGATTTGAACAAGCGACGCCATATCAGCGAGTGCGGCACACATACACGTGAGTGCGGCACACACACAGTGAGACAGCACACATACCACGATGACCAAACAAAAGAGAAATCGCTTTCTCACACACAGGAATAGCTGAAAAGGTGAAAGGTGACCGAACAGACCGTCCTTCGCTGTCTGCTTCAGGAACACTTAAGCCAGGTGTATTGATACAGCGTTGACCTTGCCGGTACAGTTCAAAGAATAGGCTTGGCTGTCTTAATGGGATGCACATCTTTCCCTGTGTTTCACACAGTAGGGGGTAGATAGAAGGAAGAGGCTTAAGACTCCTCTTAACACTGGAATTTGTTTCAAGAACTTATAGATAAGCTTCAAAAATTGTTGAAAGCTATAGCGTTATGCTACCAAGGCGCGCTATCTTATGCATCGAGGTGGTTGTCTTCTGAGAAAGGAATCACAGTGTAATTGACCCTTCCTTCAACCAATTATAAATAATATATTCAGCTTAAACCATGAGGTGTAATAGAAAACAAACGCAACAGGAGAGTCAATGTACGTTTCCACACATAACAAGGAGCAATATCCCTCAGGGATATGACAGGAAAGCAGTGATGCCTAGAACCACGGGGTTAAATGAGTCAAGAGTTACACACATGCCAGCGCTACAGCCTCAATCAGCTACACGGACACGTTTGTCCACTGCCTGGTTCACGGCGGCTTCTGTTTCTTAGAGAACACAACCTCAGGAAGAAACCAATGCTGTTTGCAGGTTTCAGACCATGTGACAAAGACACGTGGAAAGGGCGTCATTTGATAGAGAACAAGTTCATCCTCCCGTTTGACTTAGACGTTGTAGTTTGGGAGCTTTGTATACGCCATAGTCGCATTGTGGGCCTTTAAAAAGCCATCTACAGGCTCTACCTGTGTATAATCGACTAGCAAAAATAAATAAATACCCCTCTCCATCAACTTTCCTGCCTCTCATCAAGAACTATTGATTGATTCTAGAATAGCAATCCAAAGCAAAGTCCCATGGGTATTTTCAACTTCCAGGTTTTGTTATTCACATTAGTGTGTGGCTGAGAATATGCAGCAGCAACTGCTTGCCATTTCCCATTAAGAGGGACAATGGAATTGGCTTGTCTTCTCTTAACAAGGTTCATAAAGAGAGACACATAGAGAAGAAAAAAGATACAGATAAAAGGGGAGCCAGACAGTGAGAATTAAAAAGGTAGCGAAAGTGGGACAAAAAGAAAGACATAAAAAAAGAGAGGGAGTGGGAGATGGATAAATAGATCAAGAGAGATAGATAGAGAGAGAGAGAGAGAGAAAGCGAGAGAGAGAGAGAGAGAGAGATCAGAGCACAGAGAAAGTTGGGCTGGAAGCTGCCATTGCTGTCTTTTCTGGAGCACCTCTGCCACTCAGCCTTGGAGCCCCTTCGGAAGCATCACATTAGGATCCGCCATTTGAGGATCTCACACAGCTCTTTGAAGTTGTTCTTTGTGCATATACAAACAGGAGACTCCAGTGCTCCCCTGGCATTCAGATTCAGCAACTCTACCCATATATTTTGGTACTGCAGGGCCCTGCTTTGCTAACGCCACAGTGCTATCAGATAGCTTGGTATAAACCAGTAAATAATAGACCTAGCCTTCTCGCATATTTTAACATAGATCGATATGCATTTTTCAAACATCTACTTGTTCAAAAGGATTCAACATCGAATTTTAATAAATATTGCTCCCCTATAACAATTGCTGCGTAGCACATGCACACAAGAGCATTCAATAACCGCAGACAGAAGTGCAATCACACACAAACAAGCACCCCCCCCCCCCCCCCCACCCCCCATCATGTGTATACCAGGGCACTCTCTAGCACACACAAATAAACACAACAAGCAAATACGCACATAAGCAAATCCACACACAGAAACGCGCGCACATATACACAAATCCAAATTCAAAAGAGTTATAAAAACAAAACAACAGAAACCAACAACATGTGAACCAAGACTTGATTCACTCTCCAGAGAGTCAGTCTCTGTGTCAGAAGCAAATATCCATTACTGGTAGGCCATCGATGAGGCCAGCCATGGACATAGGAGGCAGGAGGCTACAAGGAGGCTAGCGAGGCATGACTTACGAATGAGAGGCACACTGGCGTTGGCCGTCCCCATCCTGTTGGTGGCGACGCACGTGTAGTTCCCGTAGCGATCCTCTGTCATGTTGTTGACGGTGAGGACTGATCTAGTGCTGAGGTTCTTGATGTCGATACCCTGGCCTTTGTTAATCCTGCAACAAAACACAAGGTAGACACACAAGAGAAAACACTTAGAGCCGGCGTGTGGCACCCGCAGTGTCAAGGAGGGGAGGCGAGGAGTCAAGGGGGGGACGGCGGCGAAAGTGTTTGTAATCCTCGATGGGATCTCCGCGGTACTTTATCAACCTCTTGAATAGATCCGTTCATCCCTGTGGTCGACGCCCGTCTCGGGGACACTCTCTGAAGGACTGGGCCACTACAGCCAGGAAGAGAGGGGAACGCAGACCCTAGGTGTGAGGATGAGTGTCGACCAGCGACAGGCACACCACTTGTCCGCTGCTGGCTACGCTGCTCGAGCAGGGAAGGTCAGCACATCACACCAGGCGTTCTGTATTTGAACAGCTTGATTCCAAAAATTGGATTTCCGGCACTACCTTTTGTTGAAAACTACATTTCTCAGATTAAAGGGTTTGTTAATAAAACATTTTGTGTCTTTGTGAAATTAAGAAAGCACCCTTATTTCAAAATGTAACCTAAGAAGTTCTAACTAAAATGAAGGTATTATTTTATTAAACTAGCTTAGTGTCCCTTTTTAAATGGATGACATTTCAATCTATAACAAAGTATTAAATTGAGTCTATGCAGTACATTTGCAGTAAGTAAAATCATGCCTGGTAATTTTTATTGCCGGTATTTCTAAATTGGTCGTCCAAGCCATGTTTGTCTTGTTGTTGTTGTTGTTGTTGTTGTTGTTGTTGTTGTTGTTGTTGTTACTGTCTGGCCTCGGCATTGCACTGTAGAGAGCCTCCGGTGAGAGGACAGGTTGCCATCTTGGCTCCGCGCAGGCTTCCTGGGAGCGTTAGCTTGCTTGGACTGACGCAGGGTAGCACTCGGGAGTTGAAGCGCTACGTATGACCTTATGTCCAGCAAATCTCCGAGCATCTGTTGTTCTCCCTCCCACTGAGGTTTCTTCAAATGCTACTCAAAACATTTGCTGGTATATCTCGGCTGGAGCCTGAGCGTGAGGTCTCCTCTTTCTCATTGCGACATGAAACGAGACAACGCTCTTTCCTGTCACAGCAAAAAGCACCACCTCCCCCTTTTCGGAACTGGGAACATTTGTGCCTCAAAAGAAAGATTTGCCTGTCAGAACTGTCTCATTAATTCCTATACAGACACACTAGCAGTGTGACTGCTGTGATACTATAGCCACAACATCGCAGAGATAAATAGGATGGGGAGGCGTCTCCTTATCGTGGAGGAAAACAGCAGTAGCAAATCTAAAATGAATCAAATCCCTGCGACTTGCAATGCAATGAAGTTGTACGGCCCATGTGTCCTCAAGAGCTTTTGTCCTGGTGTCCTTTTGTGACCATGAATAAGCAGTATGGAGAGAACTATACTTTTCAACATAAAGAGGCAAAAAAAAAAAGGCCTTGAATTAAGTAAACACTAGAATCATGCCTCCTTAGCAATTTGAATAAATTGAATCTACCCTATAATTACAATTAGCACAGTGTGAGCTGATGATTGAAATTGTGCTCACTATGAGTGGGTAAATGATGGGTAATAGGGGTAATTTGGTTTTTAAATTCATGAACAGCCACTCAAAACTACAGTGATTGATGCATGTGCCGCGAATGATTTAAGATGTTTGGTGAAGTTACGTAAACATTCATTTGAATGCAAGGTGAGGAAAAGGTACAAATCCCATTCCTTGTCGGATCGTTTCGACAAGCTCTCTCTTAAGAGGTGGATCAAACTGGAAGGCTCGCAAACGTTGTGTCTGGGCTGAAAAAAACACCTTTTCATTAGCCTCTTAGCAAAAGCAAACACGACCCCACAGACACTTAAAACAGTCACTGACGAATTCACGTCACGAGGGCGTCACGCATGCAAAAAAAAAAAAAAGAACCCACCTGTGTGACACACACTTCAGTTCTTTTTGCATGTCAAGTGCTCAAAAGAAGGGCCAGGAAATGACTCCTTACCTTTTCTCCCCTTTAAACCACTCAAAGGAAGGGATGGGCACGGCGGCCGCCTCGCACCTCAGGAGTGCCGTGCGGCCCAGGCCCACGCCGTGACTCTTCATCTCATGGATGGACGGGGCGACTGGAACCAAGACGGGGGGGAAAAACGCAGGGAAACAACAACAAGTTACACTCACGTTAAGACAATCCATCAAACGTAAATGACTACATCTGCAAAATAAATGAAGGCCGAAGTGGAAGCCTGGTCGTGATTCCGACGGACACAGGCCAGTGGCTTTCACTTCTAAATCACACGGCACTGTGGTCAGTGTGCATATTTAATGTAAACTCAGAGAGGCGGTGGGAGAAAGCAGAGAGAGAAAGAAGTACCAAAAAGAAAAAAAGACCATCCATCCCGAGGGTTAGGAAAATGAAATGAATTGCATGGTGATAAATTGCTTAATGGAAGTTCAAAGACTGAATGGCGAAGGCAGGTTCGGTGAATGCAAAATGAGTCTCCTTTCATGTCCTGAAACGTGGTGTAAATCTCTCTGACTGTCAGTGTCAGGCAGGCAGCTTTAACTATGAACGCTTTCCCAAGCTGCCCAGTCCCTTTGTAGTTGAAATATTTACCCAGCTTATGGCAACGCAGGCTTGAAAGAAATGAAATTACTGGGTTCCAAATTATATAGAATTCTCAAAAAGCATTTGGTTGAATCTAATATATTGGCGACAATAGCGGTCAGACAAAGGCATTCTTCTACTCAGACCCAGTTACACATTGGAAGATGAAAAAAAAAACACCGGCCAAAAACACATCTTTTCTTTCTAGTTTTACCCATTAGTATTCATCCCTTTACTTTAGAATTATGTTCAAATCATAAAGTGGAAAATAAATGGAATGAATTCCCATTCTACAAGAGTCAGATTTTTTTTCGGGCCAGTGGAATAGCCTTGAGTAAAGAAAGGGTGGGGGGACGAGCGTGAGAGGGGCACTGAATATGGACACCACTTTGAGCAAGGCACTGATTCACTACCTGTTAAGAGAATAAAACTTAACAAAAAACATACCACAGAACAAAGAACGTTGCATATGTGGCTACACACTTGTCTGAGGCCTTGTCTGCAGTAGATGAAAGCTGCCAGAGGAATGTATCTCGTATGGAGGTGACCCGTAACACACAGCCAGTGAGAGTGCTGTGAGTGCCCTGGGGCATACAATAAGCTGACTCAGGTCGCAGTCATGATATAA
Source organism: Galaxias olidus (assembly GCA_026901105.3). Taxonomy (NCBI): domain Eukaryota; kingdom Metazoa; phylum Chordata; class Actinopteri; order Galaxiiformes; family Galaxiidae; genus Galaxias; species Galaxias olidus. The sequence goes on from JAPMUY010007096.1 coordinate 252,246, forward strand.
GTGCTCCTTGTCTTCATTCTACAACCTCTCTACTACCTCTCTACCTGCCCAGGATCACAAGGCAGGCGAGGTAAAAGGAAAATATCCGGGGACACACAAGCTGTGATGGAGGCTAAATCAGTTCACTGCTTATTTGGGAATAAGGACTGGCCGATAGAAGCAAACAGATCGATTATCAAAACATGCTATATGGAATCCAAAAATACTATATCCCTGTATCTGATCTCTGGAAACCTTAAAGTTAAAACCAAACCAGATGTCCACTTTAAAAAAAAAAACGCCACCAGCTCCTCCTCCTCCTCCTCCTCCTCCTCCTCCTCCTCCTCCTCCTCCTCCTCCTCCTCCCCCTCCTCCTCCTCCTCCTCCTCTTCCTCCTCTTCCAAGGAAGTGTGTACGCAGAAGCTTTCCCAGCTAGCGGTAAATTGGATGCCATGTCTGAAAGTGAGTTATGGAACATTTATATTCCTGACAATTGAGTCTTTGAGACTGAGCTGCCAGTCAGAGCAGTATAGTAGGCAAGGTGTTTCCAAGGGGAGGATTAGACCCTGTGCCTTCTAACCTTAACTCCTGATTTTCCTCTACATGGCCTCCAACACCTGCCCTGTGACAGCATGTTTCATCTCCGGGGGTGCTACATCACATCCAGGAAATCCATCCCACTCGTGGAATGCGTTTGGTATGTCTGGAAGAGCGGTACCTCATCTGGATTCTCCTCAGAGAGCGAGACACTTCATTTACTGTTGAGATGTGAGTCAGTGTGTTAAAATATACGTGTTTGTGTGTGTGTGTGTGTGCGTGTGTGCGCGTACGTGTGCGTGCGTGTGTGTGTGTGAGAGATATCACATATGCTACGCATCACACCTGATAAACAGACCCCCGATACGGAGCATCACTTGGCACACCGTGTCACGGCCAACCCCCATGACCCTGTTAGACAGACGAGCGGTAATGGGAAACACGTCATAGAGCATGCATGAAGCCTACATACGTGTGCAGCCTTTGATCCTATCAGCGTCGGCCACAAGCCTCTCAGGAGGAGGTGTACTGATGTGGGTGGGTACCCCTCGCGACGACCACCCCTGTCACTCCTCAATGATGAGCGTGTATGTGATATTGATATTCATGTTGACGGTCCGCTTGTCGTGTGTCTCCACAGACCTGAGCCTCCAGCTGGCTGTGTTGGCGGAGGGGGGAGGTAGTGAGGTGCAGTGACAGGTGATGCTGGGACTGTGGCTGGTTGTTTCCTACCAGGTGGATCAGAGCCGCACTGGGAGTAGTGACATTGGTTCTTTTTCAACTTGGCCGTCCTGTGTGCATGTGTGTGTGTGTGTGTGTGTGTGTGTGTGTTAGTGCGGGTGTGTATGTGCGTGTAGAGGGCAAAGATAAAGAGATAGACACAGAGACCATGTGTCTGTGTGTCTCTCCGCCGCCTGGGTGTTCCACGGCACCGACACCCTCTCTCTGTGACAGTTTGCGAAGCTGGACCTCTGCTAGGCTGCTTCTTTAATTACAAACAGCATTAGCAGTAACCACACCATCAAGACAAGCAGCAGGCCAATTACAGCCCTCTGTAGCCCAGCAAAACAGCAAAACAGCCCAGGCTGGCAGACTGAGAGAGACACTGACCACTGCAGCTGCACTAACAACAACAAGCCCAATCCCCTCGTCGGTACTAAAGTCTCCAACTCAATCCCCAGGAGGAACCTCCATAGATATATAAAAAAAAAGGGAGCGGGAGGATGCTCGCAACCCATCTCGTCCCTATTTACCCAAATGGAAACCAATAACAACGTATGACAAAATCAATACTAGTATGCGAGCGCTAAGAGCTTTGGCGGGGCCCTCCTCGTAATCCTCCGTGGCTGCTGCCATTGTGCTGAGCCATTGATTAGCCAAGGCCAGGGGGAGCCCTGTGACCTGGCTGTTATTACCCCACCTCCTCGCTTCCAGCGCAGGCAACAGACGCTACTGAGGGGGGTGGACACAGGGGCTCAGACAGACGCATCGATAGTACACGCGGCCCGACGCCGTCGTTTAAATGAAGTCCCCGGTTAAGCCTGCAGGTTTGCCAGAGAAACAAAAAAGAAAAGAAAAAAACACGGCTTCGTACCCGACTAACAAAGAGAAGAAAAATACTCGTTCATCTTGCTGTGCCTTTTTGTTTAGGAACAGTCTCTTTAGTAGCTTCCTTCTGTTCAGACCCAGCTGGCTCCAGACTTGCCAAAAAGAGCGTAGCCTTTGCAGCAAATGTCTCGAGTAAATGTTGAGTACTGGAGCGCCTGGATAATCAGTCTTGTATTTGGTTTTACGAACTTTAAATGCTGCCATTTAACAACATGGGACTAGTTTTCGAACTGATTACTTTGGCTTACTTTGAAGTCGAGGAGGCGTTGAAGGTGTTGTATTAGGTGAACGACGCTAACTGTGCTGAAGGAGTCATGCTGACCTCACAACAAGTCACGTCATTTTCTGTTTACAGAATTTTGGTTTGAGTAATTGCTCTTCTCAACGGTGCAATTCATGCAAGTGAGTAAAAATAACCATACAAAAATGGGTGGCTAAAAATGCAAGGATTCAACATACATATCAATAATAGCAAATCTCTTAATCTAGCCTCGGCCAACAAGATCATTGCTGCACTATAATTCAAGGCCATAAAATCTTGTCCAATCCGGTAGGTCCAATTTTAACCTGCTGACACATACTATATCATCATATATTGTGCAATACAACGCCAGGATTTAAAAAAGGAATGCAAAATAGTGCAGTAAAAATCATGAAGGCCCAATAATCCAGGTAATTTAGTGTCTAGAGTGCCTTAGTGGGGCAGTAAATCAATGCCGAGTCGCAGTGACTTCAACAGATGGGGGGGTCCAGGAATAGCACAGGGCCTCTGCAGAATAGGTGCCGCAGGAGCCCACTGGGTGACAAATTGGGAGCTGCAGGTCGATCATAAACCAACTCCCATTACGTTTACATCACACACACCTTGTCGCTGGAACAAAGATGACGACGCATCCTTCAGAGGTGAACGTAAACATACATGATGATGAATACAGCGTTTAACCTCTCTCGGTATCTAATAGGAATGAATGGGCTTGCGCAGCAACCCTGGTTGTCTATCGTGTGCAGTATAGGGCCCATCTGAGCAGTTGGCCTAAGTGGTCCACGCGTGGCGATTAATGATTAATTAGTGTGTACCTAAACGGAATATGATTTATTTAGCCACAAACTATTGTTCTCCTAGAGACCATGCAGGCTTTTTAATTAAAAGATCAATTAATAACCCACCTCTTCAGCCAGTTTCGAAAATGAGTTTTTCTTGCAATTAAGAAATGGACTCATCAGTCCATGACTTATCAGCTTACACACAGAGAGAATGCTCCCCATTGCTGTCTGCCTGCCTCATTGTCTCTCCCTGTCAGCCAGCTATGGTTCCCAAGCCAAGATTTATTGATTCATTAAGACTCCTATTCAGAGCATCTACAGTAACATTGTGTTGTCTTCTTCTTCTTCTTCATACATGCAGAGTCACACTCATAACTTCCATTGAGCGGAGTGCGACTGCGTGAGTTGACAGCCGCGAGCCTCCCACGGGCGTGTGCCTGAATACGGAATGAACTCCACCAGCCGGCAGCCCCTCTGAACATATGAATGAGCTGTGCGGGTTGCCCCTTAAACCGCCAGATTCTCACCCAGCTGGAAAAGGGCTTGTACATCTACCTCACGTGAGTTTCCCCATGTGAAAAAAAAAGCAAAGGAAAGCCGTTCATTAGCAAGAGTGCATATTATGTGTTACCAAATGGCACTGGTGGAAGAGAACCATGTTCACAGCGGGTAACCTATACCATGGTCCTGTAGGGTGAGCAAGACCCTCGCCTTTACAAGACCGCAATAATACTAATAATAATTCATTGTATTTACCTTTTGTCAGTGGTTGTCATTCTGAAAATCAACCATCTACATGGCAGTAGGAAACTATGGGTCACATATAAGGGTCACGTTTAACGCCAACCTCGGCAACAAAGGAAACTCATCTCTTCAGCATCTTCAACTTAGTGAAAAATTTGTGCAACTAATGAGTTAATGTCACGACTTTGTTGAGGAATCTAAATAGTAATCAAGCCTGGAGCCTTTGAGAGACATTTAAAGATGGATTAACATTTAAACGGCTCTGAAATCATCGAGGCGACTGTCAAGCGGGAGCCTGAACTAGTGTCCCCCCCACTAATCTAACCATTCAAATGCAGGTCTTTTCATTCCAATTCAATCAGAGCTAACCTTGCGGTCATTTAAAGGAACCCAGGTCCTTCCGCATTTATGCTATTCTTGCCTGTTTTTGCAGGAGAATGTGCGTCCTCCACTACAACGACAACCGCTGTATATTCCAGGTCAAGCCCAAGGCTTCGAAATGGCAACAGGCTCTTAGGCATTCTTTCCCATCAGACAGGCAGGATGCGGACCATAATTAAGGCAAAGTTTCAAATCATACAAGTTGTGTCAAGGTATTCATAATTCTGAGTACAAAACATTCTCTGGTACAAGCACTGTATTTCTGACTAAATGGAAGTGAATGGAATCGACATGGTTAATGTGACATCAAAGATTTAGATCTGTGCAACTGTTATGAATATTGGCAGTCTGACAGCCAGCATAAAAGTATGACAGTTCTATCTTTACACTTTAACACAAGTTTCTGTAACATCTGCAGCCAACACGGTACTTGATAAGCCAAATGCTAGTTACAATTGCCATCATTTGCCTCCCACGTTGCCATAGCAACAGTTCCAATGACTGGTCCCGTGTGTTAATTTACGTTTAAAAGCTGTGGTTCAGACCTGATTAATAGTGGACCTAAGGGTTTAGCTCCCTTACTGGTCCCTGGGTCCATTCCACATTGGGGCTACTACTTCATCTATTCAGCCGTCTTTTTTTCTTTTGTCAAGGAGTTAACCGCCTTAAACTGAACTGTGTCCTATGGGTTACAGATACCTGTCTCTAGCATGAATGGCAGAGGTACATAACGAGCACAGAGTTCAGCCAGGACAGACTGCCTACAGGCTATATCAGGTGGATGGTTGACCCGCATTATGCAACATATTGTGTACCTTGTAGTTAAATATTGAATTCTGTAATTGACCTGTGGCTCAATTAATTGAAAGCCTCAAATATATGTCCACCAGAAAACACACACAGTAGGGGACGCACACCCACCCACACACACACGCACTATCTCCCTCTTTAATTCGATGTCATTACTTGGTGCTCTAATAGCAGGGTAATTAATATGCAAGGTGTGTACCTCCTGACCACAAGTAAACAAGTAATGCCTATTATTTACGAGAGAGAGAGCGAGAGAGAGCGGCCGCAACACCGTGTGCCAAACAACACTGTCTGGAAATGACCATTTTGTGGGAGTGGGCACTGGGGGCCTCTTAGCAGAGGGTAGGTTGGATCACATAGACAGACACCGTGATGTCAAGCATTTTAAGTGCCCAAAGATTTCAATTAGGTTTTGGAAGTCTATCAATAATTGTAGCTGTAATTGCTCATAGCAGTTCTAACAAACATGCTGGTAATTAATTAAAAGTGATTGCAGTTTTGCTAGCCAATTACTATTAGGAGGGGGATAAAAAAGAAAAGTTGAGGTGTTTGTCATTTTCAACTTGGGACACATTCAGATTTTTGACGTGTGTGGTGCTGTGGTATAAGGGAGCTAGCAAATGTCTAGTAGTGGGGGCAGCACACAAGGCGCAGCCTCTACAGTTCAACAGCAACAGCAGCAAAGGTAACATTTTCACATTAACTGAAAGCAGCGAGGGAGACTAACTTAAACCTGCAGCTTATGTAAAAAAAAATAATGTCAAAGTCAGTGTCCAAATTACATGCCCCTTACATGAAGACTATGTAAATAACCAGGATGACAACGCTGTCATATACCGGCCAGTCTGTGTGTGTGTCCGTATGTTTGTTGGTGTGTGTGTGTGTGTGTGTGTGTGTGTGGTCGAGTTGTTTACAACGTTACAACAATGTTCCAAATCATTTAGCAAGTATATAACCTGCTACCTCTACTCAAAACCCATTGACACCAACGTGAAGAATAGAAACATTTTCTAATTGATGCGTGCTGTTTGTCCTTTATCATTGTAAACATCCACCAGCCTAGTTGGAGTCCCATTGCATCTAATTAGATTGTATATTTATATTATATATTATATTTGTATATTGCTTCCGCCTGATTTACCTAGTGGCTGAGTCTTAATATTGCACGGATAAGGAGAGCGGAGACAAGCAACACATCTGGTGTGCTTTCATATTGTGTCAACAGCAGTGCTGAATCTCCTGACAGGCAAACATGTTGCTCGGCGGAAAGGGAGCGTTCTTTCACTTGCACTACGGTTTGTACAAACTGTCAAATTACAGAACGAAATATGAGAGGGAAGTTGGTGTATCAATGTTAAACCATCTGGAAGTCAACTGGGATATCTCTTTGTGGGATTTCAGATCAAAAGGGCCAAAACAGGGAGCATGAGTTCAGTCAATTAAAATATTCTAAAAAAGGAGGCTACTTTTGCTGCCCTACCTATTTAACTTGGCCTCAAACCAGTATAAAAATGTCAAATGTATTCGACAACAATGGGAAGGGGTTCATTAATTAATGATACAATTGCTTTATATCTCAGGCGGAGGCCTTTCCACAGCTCTTTCCTGCGTTTTCATCTCTCGACAGGAGTTAGACGGGATATTTATGCCTTTGAATCAAACTGTGCACTGAGATATCAGTCAATAACAGCCCCACCTGCGGTGGAGATGAATATGCAAATTTGAAAAGTGGGTCAGAGATCATATTCTGCCAGGTCCAATCAGAGTTGAAATCTCCATTAGCAAAGCAGGGCTATTCAGGCAATCGGATTTGTCTGAGACCTTCTCAAGAGGCAACGGTGGTTGGAAGTCAGTTAGATAAAAGTTCATGAACACAATCCATTCGAGATCAATGGCACATTTTATGGTTTAATTAGTAACACCCTGGTTGTGAAACCCTTTAAAGACAAGCAGTCATATGAAACCACATATGATGTGATTATCTATCCTGATCACCCCCCCCCCCCCCCCCCCCCCCCCCCCCAACATTAACTTTGTAGTGGCTCATATATTGATTGACACAAAACAAACACTTCAAAATGCATAATAAGTACTGTACCAGCCTTTGGGAATAATTATATCACATGAATTTAAATGTCAATGCGAAACCTTTATTAAAACTAGGAACATGCTGGAGCTTAACATCATTTCATTACTTGGTTTGCTTATTTTAATTATTGGTCTTAATCTGCAATTAGCCTGGGGGTCAAACACTCTTACCTAAAAGCACTAATTATTTTGAAAGAGAATTGCGATTATTTGGGCATGTACCTAATTATACTCTTTATCCTTGAAATGTCACTGTCCTTCACTCACTTGTTGCCTTAATAGACTTTGCAGACAAAAGCAAACTAGATGTTCATTACACAGGCAGTTGGAACTGCAACTCAATTTGTTGAAAGAAAAATGTATCTTTTAAATCTGTTATATTTTCAAAGTGTGCTAAATGAACTGCAAGGTTTTCTTTGGTAGGGCGAACTTCAAAATACAAATGTTCAGTATTAAAACTCAGAATAAATATCACAGGGTTCTGAACAGTACACGACACATGTCCAGAAAAGATCTACCCATTTTAAGCAGACAGGTTTCGGGAGGAACCATTTCCTTGAGAGGGGCTGGCTTTAAAAACGGTACATGGAAAAGTGTGTGACACGATCCAAGTCATACCGTTCAGTCCGCCCAAGAGAACTCTCATGAGCTTGAGTGTCTTTTTCTTTCAGCCACAGAAAACCACGTTGGCAAATGAGAAGAGCAGTTTTTACTTGGCGGCGGGTTGCTCTTGTGCTGGCTCCTCGATCTCTTCCAGTAATTTTATCATCCTTTCTTCACCGACATGTCAACTGGGGTAACACCTTTATTTCAATTTTAAACTTGGCAAGCCACTCTGTCACAATCCCGTCGTTGGCCGATTCTGGTCCATAAATTTACACTGATGTGTGACTGGGGCTCGAATGATAGATTGGGATGGGGTCCAGACTCATCTGCGTGGCCCACAGAGGATGCAGGAGACTGGGGTTAAGCAGTGAGGAGTAGAGGCCCCCAGCTGGTCCAGTCTCCTCCCTCTGCCTGCTGCTCCTGTTGGATCTGCCGCTACCTGCTTCATCACACAACCTCCTGCCATTCATTCTGCTCTGTCACTAAGGCACCGTGTATGGATATGAATTGTCTGCACACCTGCATGCACCAACACAAAAACACACAGACAAAAACTCAAACACACACTGCAGCACAACCCCCACACACACACACACACACACACACACACACACACACACACACACACACACACACACACACACACACACACACACACACACACACGCACGCACGCACGCACACACACACACACACAACACCTCACACCCATTCAGAAACTAGCTAGCCCATTCACCGGCAATTGAATCAGGTTTGGGTCATAAACAAACACGTTTTTTATTTTTTACAACAAAAGGTTTTAACCCATTCCAAATGTGCAGTGCTTTAATCCTACAACTGTTGTCACTTCTCTCAAGTCTTCTTGTCTCTTTATTCAAGCGTCCTTAGTGCCTCACCATTTAGTATGATGAACCGCTGTGAGCTAAACCACAGGGCCCCTCGTGTGTAAGGAGCTTGGTGTGTCAGGATAATGCCGGCTCTGGGGAGCCATGTGTCACACGTAACTCAAACAGGACATCACGATCTCCAATAGTCAAATATTTACAACCAAAGGGTGGTGCGCTCTGAGATTTACACTCGGTGTAGACACAGCCCTGGCCGCTGAGCCAGCCCCAACTAATTATTGCAGATGGATTTAGAATAAGGGCCTGTCAGAGAGAGAGAGCGAGAGAGAGAGAGAGAGAGAGAGAGAGAGAGAGAGAGAGAGAGAGAGAGAGAGAGAGAGAGAGAGGGACTGAAAAAGCAACACAACACACACACACACACACACACACACACACACACACACACACACATTATGGGGTAAAGCAGCAGTTTTCCAAAACTTGATGGGTTCGGAACACCTGTTAAAGGTTTTCAACAGAACTCTCCCCTCCTTCTGAGAAACATGATACACATGTGGACCAGGCACAAAAAATCTAGTGGAAAAATGGTCTGACCTTATTTAAAATGAAAACATTGGAAAGCTCACTTATCAAAATATTTACAGTATATGGACAAACATGTAGCTTGACAGTACCCCTGAAGAAAATCACAGTATTCAGGGAAGATCTAGCACATTACTCACCTCAGTGAGTCACAAACCTCTACATAGCAACCATGAAATAAACATTAAGATGTAGGGCTCGTCATTTATGCTGCGTTGACAAAACAAACAACTCCAAATGTGCTCGAACACGAAAAGCACAGACTCACGTCACATTCACAGTAATCGAACAATTGTCTGCCCATTGGCATTTAGAGAGTCCAACTGAGTGTGGCTTTTTATTCAGTTAGTGGGTACGATTTAACAAATCAAACCCTTATCCCTGCAATCCCCTTGAAATCGTCGTCTCTGCCCGCCACATGCCATATTAATCATTATGAATATCCCCTTTATTTTGTCACAGAAAGACGTTTCCAGTTGCCAAGCATCTTTCATCTCTCGAGCAACGTCTCACAAGAGCAGTAAATAATTGGCCTCTAAAAGTCCCCTCAAACCCAGCTTGTTAGAGGCAGCATCCCGCAGAAAGAATGGTAACGAGGCATCATTTAAATAAACAAACAGGCTCACAACCAAATGCGGTGCACTGCAGACAAGTGGCCATACACGCCTTGTCGGAACGAAAACAGGAGAAAGGAAACAGACTGCCCATTGGTCACATCATGTCTGTGTCAAAATAGCACGAGCTACTGCATGGTACATCAAATCCGCATTTCATTGCCATAGAAAGTAATTGATGTAAATAACAATGTTTTCATAATTACACAAACCTGAACGATCCAAACCATGTTGTTTTACGCCTCTGTATTTTGTGCAGCCACAAAATGTAGAGGCATGAAACTGGCCTGCTTCGGCAAAGGGTCTCTACTCTGATAGAGCCATGAATAACAGCTGGGGAAAGAGAGAGAGAGAGAGGGAGAGGGAGAGGGAGAGGGAGAGAGAGAGAAGAGGGGAATAGAGTAATAATTGTCGAGCCCACTTCCTCCTCATCCTTGTGAGTGCTGATTTCCATGTGCCCAATGATGACTGCTGCCTCACGATCATTCATTAATGCTCGGGGTCCTCATTACTGTCGCCTCACACTTTTAAAAGACTCATTACCTGCATAATGGAATAGTCCTTACACCAGCCAGACCCATTCCTTAGAGCCAATTAATCACCTCCGCACAGACAAAAAAGGGAATTCTCTCGTTAAACATAAGGAAGTTCTTTCCTAGACTTTGGCAGAAACTTCTGCCTGAGACCAGGTGTCACTCCAAGTGAGCCTCTCGTCCACTGACGGGTGGGGACGTGGATTTCATCGGAAGGTGTCACCGAGCCTTTGCCGTCGCTGTCAGCCCAATAATGGATGGGGGAGGAGAGAGAGAGAGGGAGATTTACTCACAGTTGACTGTGACTTTCACCGTCTTGGTGTCGGGAGAGGCGATGTCGTTTAGTGCGCTGCATTCGTAGTCGCCCGCTTGGTCCCGTGTGATCCCGGTGATGTTGAGATATTCCCCACTGTCGTACTTCCTAGCTGCAAATGAAGAGGAGACAAGCACAGACATATTCAGATAGGAAAATGTCACAAGATACAAGGAACCGAAAAAGCATCGCTAAGTGGCCTAGTACAGTACTTTGTTGCATTGACAGAGCAATACAATATTTAAGATTATAACTTCAAAAAAAAAAACTTTAAATATTAAAACTCAAGCTTGGTATGATCCACATGAATGCCACTATGAATGGAACGCCTTAGAATCCACTGAGCTCTGATTAGCTTCCGAGCATCCCAAAATAGCAGTGGATTAGCGGCGTATCGATCCATCAACGTTGATACAGTGGCAGGAAATGTAATGACGGTCTGCTCCGAGTCATCTCAGCCACTCACTCTTCACTCATTCTGAACTCCTCTCCATGCATTTGGTGCTGGTTAAAGGAGCACCGTCAGGTTTGCTGGCTCAACGCACACATCAGGGTTATACGCCTTGCTGGCAGTGCCAAAGGCAATAATAACTAACACAATGACTGGCATATTGTGGAGGCGGCAGGAGAAAAACAAAAACAAACCAAGATCATTTCCCGTGGCATCTGTTTCCATGATCAGATTTTCACTCTCCGTTTCTTCTCAAACGTGTCATTATAAAAGTCTAAATCTAATCTGAAAAGACTTAAAAAAGAAATACATAAATTAAATAGCCTGGTTAAATGAGCTTGAAGGATATCTTTCAGGCCAAAACAAGTTCAGAGTGGTGTTTTACCGTCAAATTCCTACTGAAGTCACCAGATTTTGCTTTAACAACTCAGCGGGTAGCTACCATGTATACTTTATAAGAGATCCCTGTATGGTTCACACACACACACACACACACGCACGCACGCACGCACGCACGCACGCACACACACACATACACTCACACTCATATATACACACACACTTCATCTTAAGTGCAAACGAAATACACACACGAACACACTTCATTTTAAGTACAAAGGGCTTTGGCATTTAAGCTATTTTTGCACCCCCCCCCCTCTCTCTCTCTCTCTGAGGTGGGTTAGCAGGAATTAAGGAGTTTGGCAGCAGAGTACAACTCTTAGTCAAACACACTGATCATATGGCCCCACAGAGACTCTGGACTCTGACTCAGCATATTCGGGGAGACGGCCTCTTCAGTTAAAAAATTTTAACTGCTGTGTATCCCTTCATCTACAGAAGAAACACAAAAATCAGTTACACTGCCAGTGCACTATAATTATGCCTAAACCAAAATTAAAAACATTTGGTCTACATGTCACGTAACGGTGAGTTTTAGTTTGTTGAATATCGACTGACATAAAGCCAATTATTCAAAATGTGAAGGCAAACATTGCTGTTATGTTTCGAGTTCCTTACAGGGCAGTGGCTGGGTAAACAAACACTAACAAAAAGCAAACCCATTAATTTAGAAAAATACATGATGTGCCAAGTGACTCGGCGCTGATACGCAGGGAGATTTTGCAAACGCTTCAGTTAGCGTCTGACTAAGTAGGCGTGCCTCGCCCCCGCCACTCTGAACACAGGTACATTCAATTAAGTTCACTGAAAGTCCAATCGTTGCCAGTACAGCATTTATGGATTTTTTAAGGACCATTAATGGTTTCACTGCATCTGGCCTCAGTGTTGTAGACCTTGGTGTAAGTGACCACACGGAACACTTACAGGCCCTGGAACATAAAAAAAAAGCTGAATTGGGGCTTTCACAGAATAGCTCGTATGTTTTGGTTTCCAATGTACCTTCCACCACTTCTACTGTGCAGTCGGACAATGCAGTAGACCTACCATGCTCTTAATTCGTTGCTCAATCTTCCCATTGTTATGGGCTGCTAATATGAACAGTGCTCTCCAGTAAATGGGTTGTGTGTGAAAGAAGCATGCCAAGGGAATCACCAACCTGTATACTCACAAATGGCTTCCAAGGCCAATTGTTGGGGCAAATATGGTGCATTCTGTTGCCGAGCACTGAACGTGCCATTTATTGTATTGTGTCTATTGCTCACTCACTCTGGGTGTTCTTGTGTGAGTGTTGCTGTTCCAGGTTCCACAACTGGTGGTTTTATTCAATCAAGGATGACAGAATGGAATCGTTAAGATAAGCAGACCCAGACTCGATCGGAAAAATATTTTTGCGTCGTATGCATTGAGGGAGAGAGTGCTCTTAAGGGTTTTAACCTTACCTTCACACCATATCCTCGGAGAATAAACCGAGCTGGACAAGAGACAGAGAAAAAAAAAAGAAAGAAAGAAAGAAAGAAAGAAAGAGTCTGTTTCCTGTTGAATGGCCGTCAAACAATGCACAGGGGCCTCCACTGTGCACAACATGAAGCGGCTAAGTGGTGGAATATGTTGCGAGCTACTTTTTGGCTTGACGGAAGCTCCTCTCACCTGAGGGAGATGTCACTCCAAACAAATTAAGGAAATCATAGCGTGGTTCATTTCGTATTCAGCCTCTACTCTGGCTAAGTGCTGTCACAGTAAGCAATTCCCTACATTGTGTGGGAAGCGACGAGTACACTTACTTCAGGGCTGCAGGACGCAGATAGTCCCAGCACCCAAAGGAAGAATCCATTATAGCAAGGGGCCACATTTTCTACATCCATTTATCCTTTTAACTAAGTAAAATGGAAACAACCCACACCTCTGACTTCCCAAGTAACTGCTTTTCCTCTGGGTCAGCCCGCAGTGTGGGTTAGAACCTGTCTCCCTCCACACTGGCCCTCCTAACGCTTTGTATGCCTTGACTCATCACCCCCTCCATGGCTTCTGCTTTCACTGCTGCTGCTGCTGCTGCTGTTCTGTCAGGGGTGGAACTCAAAATGTCTTTCTAGACTGCTGAATGGAGCCCATCCAAAAAGCCCTGAGTTACGACAGACTAGGGCAGCCACCTTGCTCAGCCCTGGAATCAGCTTGGTATTACTGCCTGCGGAGCGTTCAGGGGCTCGGCTACAGGGAGCAGTTGAAACAGATGGGAGGCAGGAGAGATGCGGTTGAGAAAGCTATTTTGTTGGTACCGAGAGAAAATGGCTGTTTCATCATACAGCCTCGGATTTTCTCCGCACCAATTAGCTTATGTCTGCTCACAAGAACAATCATTGCAGTAGGGATTAGAAGCTTCTGATTTTGATTACCATCGCAAAGAAAAAATATGTGTGTGCTATACTGTAACAAAACATGTAGCTGCAATGAAAAAGGTCCTTAGTGTGAAGTTTGAAAGTAGACCTGGGGCCCCTCCGGCACTAAAAAACTGTAGAAATTGGACATATCCATCTATGTTTACAGCCGCAGCATACTGTAACTGGCTGTCTGTGCAGCAAAGCCTCCTGGAGACTGCTGCTGCACACGGGCCTGTCCAAACACACCCTGGTGAATCTACCTGCAGGGGCCTTCAAAACCAGAGTGAGTTGTCATTGGAGTTGATGTAGCCCTTCAGATGCAGTTTCTATCCTGCGGGCCTGTGGATCTGTATACGAGATGATCCAGGAAGGGGAACAACAACAAAACAACACCAACAATGTATATCTTTTTCAAGTAGCTTCCTAGCTGTATGGAAGGAGAGAAAAATAATGTCCAGGCCTTTAGTTCTGCCTCTGCCAAACAATAAAATATGAAGTATTCACGTCAGCTGTTTTTTTAAGGTCACTCTTCCATCCCCCGGATTTAAATCTCAATGGAAAAAGCTTATCAAAGCACATTTTGCACAGACGAGTGCAGGCAATGCTAAAGGCTAGTTTAGCTTCCTCGTACTGACCTATGGGTTGATCCTTTAAAACCCCACCTCTTTGTTCTCTATGAATGGGTAATGCAGTGCAGGGTTGACATGACATGCAGCCATTTACTGTATGCTGTGGTTTCAGAGTCTTCGGGGTCATTGAGGATGTGAGATAATAACATGATATTGATAGGAAGGGCACTGTAGATGTCATACCTTCTGTTAACATAGCGTTGCTTATTATCCATATCTAATGAAACTACTTCATCAAGTTAGTATTCCGAAACGTTTCCCCGCCATCCATCACTTTGATATGTCTAATGTTGCCGCATCACATGTCAAGAAAATACCCATCGACTTTACAAATGCGCAAGCTAAGCTTAATACCCTTTCCAATCAACTTCTAAAGCAACACTCCAGTAGATGCACGCATTAGCTGGCAGCTAAGCGGTTGGGAGAGTTTGAGAAAAAAGCAAAAAAATTAATAAAAAAAACAAAACAGAAAACAAGAAAAAAGTTGGAGAGGGAACAGGAACTTGACAGTCAGTCAGGGCAATTTATCATTCTGTCAAACTTCACTGACTGCCGCTGCAGAGCTACCCACTCCAGCCTACTCAGAAGCAAATGGCTGAGTGCTGAGGAAAGAGAACCCCCCCAAAGTCGGAGAAGGTGCCATGTGAGCACCTTTCTGATTTCTACACTATTTCACCCGCTCAACCTCACGTCAATCAAAACCGGATCTTGCCATTACCGATATTGTTAAATAGTTTTTTTGCGACCAATAGTAAGGATGCCATTTGTTTTTTTAACCATCGATGCCGTTTGGTCATGTCGATTAAATCCACAAAGTGGAATCTAGCCTGACTTTCTTAATATCTCGCTATTAGCCAGTCAAATTGGGGTTAAGTTTGGCTATGGTGTTAGAGCTGACATCACATTGGAATATGCACGCGTACCCAGCACACTAGATTTCATGGTCTGAATACAAACTGAGGGCTTAATGCGGTTATCCCATTAGATCCATTCATATGCACCAAATCATTAGAACAGATTACCATTACTATAATAGCTGATCCACATCCTCAGTGCCAAATGGCTCCTTTTTGATGTGCTCCAAACAGCCTAGGTGATTACATTGAGTCTCCTGGTCTTTCATTTGACCAGCATACAATTTCATTCTGGATAACTTCAAAATATGGTTACTTCAAAGTAGGACGAGGGACCGCCACTTTTACTTTCAAGATGAGCCCTTTTGATCAGTGTCTGAAAAGCCAGCACAATCATGGAGAAGGACCCGAAGAGGAGGATTTGACAACGGCTCTAAGATAAATGTAGTCATCCTCGCATTTATCCTATAAAGCACGAAAGGCTCCAATTCAGTAATATGAAAATAAAAGGGGGGGGGGGGGTTACTGTACATCCTCGCCTACTTTTATACATGGCTGAAATGTTAGGAAGATGTTACAGACGAAACATTAAAACAGTTGGTATGTTGATATAGACTAGCCTGAAGTGAATGACTCCCTTGATAATACTACAGTGTATACTTTGCATGCGGAAGAAAAAATGGCGGTGGCTAAGAAGAGTTACCTTCTGGAGGTGTTGTGGGCTCATAGAACAAAACATCCGGGATGGAGGGTGCCCACTTGAAAACCACAATGGCATATATACTCTCAACCCAAATCCATGCTAAATATTGTTTTTTGAAGTGCTCATCTTGGAGTATGGCATAATGAATAGAATAACATCGTATCCTGTTTATTTAGACAATAAAAGCGTGGTTTAAATCAATCAACCCAAAAAAATATATATATATATAATAATAAATGTTATCAGTCCATCCATCAAAACTGTCCATTATTAAATCCAACATTCCATTCTCCTAGGTGTGAAGGTGGTTTAGGATGCGTGCCGTGACCTCACCTAATGGGGTTATGTGTCTCCAGGAGATGCTGGGCTCTGGCTTCCCACTGGCAGTACAGATGAGTGATATGTTGCTGCCCTCGTTCACCGTGATGTCAGAGGAAATGTCATATATCTTGGGTGGAACTGCAAAGCAAAGAGAAGCAAGATTACCATTTGAAATGAGTGACATGGTCTATCCACCGCGAGAGCAAGATATTTCCAGTTTTAAGAAAACTTTTTTTTTTGGTTGGGGGGGCATGAAATATTCATCATTGACAATGGTCAGAGTTGTCACATTGGCTTTAAACCTCTTGTTTATTATTCCATCCAGCACAAATGAATTATTTGAGTACAAAAGTGAAGTCTGCCAGTGATGGCAGCTCTTTAATGGTCCCTGTTGGAAAAAACCCTGGGCACTTAAATCATCCGGGAGCTTCAACATTAAAAGCTTTTTATTTTTATTAAGGCATAAAAAAATGTACTCTTCCATGCACACAAAGAAATTCAGACACAGAAGAACAAACACACGCAACATACTTCTTAAGACACGATTTAAATCTGCCTAGATATGCATCTTTGAGAAAGCTTTTTCACACAGTGATGGTGATTATTTCCCACTCGATGCCATCCGGAGGGAATTTCACTAAACGGTCCTAACCTCCTATTTCTTAACACAATGTCTGTCAAAAACGGTCATGAATTAAAAAAGTAGACTCAACAACTTCTCGTGTTTCGCTTTTATTCAAACTCTATTTTTCAGACATACTGTCTCTTTGCAGTTTGAACGTGGCTCAAATTTAGTTTAGAAGCTGCTCTGCCCCTCCCTGGTCTCGCATTCAATATTCACAACAAAAGAACTGTGTTGCTGGCAGGACACGAATAATGAGACCATTTCTATTTTCCATGTGGGTCCAAATTACTTCGTAAGTATTTTTTTGCTCTTCCTCTGAACATTTCATACACAATTAGTGGGTTCCACAAATACAGATTACTAATCTTTAAAGCAAGAATATTGCCCACTTTCACGTTTTCAACAAAAATAGCACTGTCAAACCTTCTCTCTTGAAGCTTTAAGTTCTAATAGAGTCTACACAATAGCAAAACTATGGCAAATATAGACTGACAGAATTGGAGTAAATTGTTAATCATTTATTATCTATTTGCAACTGAGAATATTAATATACAAAAATGTAAACTATATATAGTTGGTGTCAAGAGCACTGTGTAAATTAGTAATCACTGTGTAAATTAGTAATCACTAGTGCAACTTCAGTCTGAGAATAACTAAGTAGACACAAATCAATAACAGGAAATGAACATCTTCATACTCAGAACAGGAATGTGGGCTAAAAAAGCTTACATTTCTCATGAGGTTTTAGGTGCCGTGGAAAAATAGGGCCACAAGAACAAGGCGACAGCCAAAGATAAGCCAGAACTCCAACACATTGGGTACCATATAACCTCGGGTATTAACATCTTATCCCACTCAGGCACAGAGGAACCCCAAAGTTGCATGTCTGACAAGTGGGACTCTGCAGTGAGCCTCTGTTTGATCCCGAGATTTCGATCTAAATGAGGTGGCGGTTGGCAGTGGACCTTTGGCGAGAGAGGACTTAGAAGTGGTGTTGAATCTTTTATTGCTGGTCTGACTCTCGTGTTTACTCGCGGTTGCCTTCTCTGTTGACACGTCTCCTCAGAGTCTGATAGCACCGAATGGAAAATGTTTGAGGTTGTCTGCTGATCCTATCTCCCCCCAGCAACAACCAAGGGTCTCTCACATATTTCTATAAAGGGCCTCCATTGTTCCTTTTTTTCCAGATATCTACGGAGCTTTACGTTGACAGGTCGGGTGGCAATACCATAAAATATTGAATGTGTGGACTGGTTAACTGAGGAAAGTAGTAATGCTATTTCTGCGAATAAAATTGGTTTTGGAAAACCGCCTTGGCCTCAAACAGGACTGTGTAGTATAGGAGCCAACAGACAATAAGGTAAGCCCGACACTTTTCCAGAGAGTGCGAAGAGTTTAGGTGGAAGTGTGAAGAGCTTTAAGGGTTTCAATGGCTCATCTCTCCTCTGAAGAAACTGTACTGCCTTCATCAGAGCTGGCGAGGGCAACAACATAAAGCAGGACACACTCGTTACATTTTATTGAGCATATAATAATGGCAAACCCAATTTAAGCTCGAGCCTTCAGGCTGGGCCTCCATAATTTGTATTTCAGGTGGCAGGCATTGTCTCAGGTTGTTGGAGATCCCCCCGTATAAACTCGTACGCCTCAGAGTCACTTCCTATTCGTTCTGACCTTTTTAACCATCCCCGCTAAAACAACTGAGACGGTGGTGACAGCACAGCCGTGGCAACAAGACAACATTATAACCCTTCCCCGGGACTCCTGTATTCCAGCATGTTGTTCTTTTTTACGTGCTAATTCATTAACGGCGCAATGATTGTCATGTTTGCCTATTCCACTCTAATTTCCCCTTCTTCTGCCCTGCGGGAGGCGGTGAGACGGAGCTGCCACAGCTGATCGGGGCGCCATCATCCCCCCCCCCCCCCACCCCCCCACCCACCCACCCACCCACCCGCCCTTTCCCTACCCCCCGAGTGAATAAATAAATCTCTAATGACGCCACCTTGAATTACTGAAACGCTTACAGCTGCACTATTTGAATGCAGGGGGCTCTCCTCGCTAAGGAGAATACACGGCCTGGCTTCTATAAATTCTGACAGGTTCTCTGGGGCTGAATGCTGCCACCAAATTGCAGGACCCCATTACTATATACACCTCCTGCCAAACCTGCATTCCAATTACAGTACGAGGGAAGCCAGGGTTCCTGTCATAATACATAGCACCATTGGCACAGGGCACACAAAGTCTAAGAGAAAGAAATATCATAGTTATTTTATTTATTCATTTCGTTTTATTATTGTTTTTTTCTGTGCACTGGAGCAAAAATAAATCATTATAGTAATGATAAGCCGTGCTGCACATCTCAAGCTAAAAAAGAGAGAACATTTTATGCTGTTTTAGACACACTGGTTGAGCTTTAAAATTGCCTTTACAAAACAGTGAGCTGAAGTTTGGAATGTGTGTGGCTTTGATTTGATCCTGGCTTTGTTAAAACACTGCTAAACACTGTTAAAACGCTGCTCTGTAGAAAAGGGATGCTGATATCCTTGAATCTCTCCTTGAATTCCAATACTACTTTGGACTTAAGCCTCTCCAAATTACACGTTGTCGAACATGACATTGAAATAACGTTAGAGAGATTTTCCAAATATACCTGTGTAAGTCCATTAATATACAGCTCAGTAATGAGGCAGTTCTTACACACATATTCCTAGTACTGGTTTGTAATTCCCTCTCTACGCTGCAGGCTGTGGAAAACAAACCAACTTCAATCCCTTAATTAGGTGGCAGACACAGAAACTGAATATCATCACTGACAGACTGTTTTTACCCAAAGGGATTACCTCCTTTGGCAATGACACTAAGCGTTTACAAATAATACACGCCACCTAACTTTTGGAAAAGTTTACCAAAGTAACAAAAAAAAGTCTGTCATTAGCAAAGTGGGAGCAATCAAAAGAAAATGAAATCAGAATATTGTGCATGCCAACAAATCATCAGATCATTGTGTTCAACAATGGAACATTTTCTTTTCTCTAATTAGCGCGATGAAGCTACTAAAACTTGATCTCAAATGCAATCCGCTATCTAAAATGTTTATCAAACAATTCAATCCATATCATTCTCAACTAGACAACACACACACACACACACAACCTCAAACTAATAACAAAAGGCAATAAAAAATGTTCATAGATATATAGTATACTGTAGATGTGGTCTGTTCCATTCAGTTGTGCCTAGCAGCAATAACAGCAGGAAGGTGAGTGGTGGGTTGAAGGTAACAGGGCCTCATTAAAGGTTATTGCCATTATTTGACAATTTATGTGTTTTTTTCCCTTTTTCTTCACAGCTACAGTACATTGAGACATGGGTTGGGGTGACGAAAGGTCTTACAGTGAGTAGCTAATTATTTCACATGCGGTTGTCGATAAAGCACATGTGGATAGATTCCATGCATTACACCACCATTAGGTGTAATGAATACAGCAATTAATACCAGGGGTAATGTACTTTAGTTCACCGCCCAAGGGCACACCAAGGAGGACTAAGAGTAATTTTGTGTTTTTCATGCATTTAGCAGTTTTGCATTAAACTGACCTATACCAAGGTGTACATTTCATGTTAATCCAGCACACTTCATAACAAGACTGAGCTGGGTATGTAGCCAGGGGGAAAGTAGGCAATTGACGCAGCTGTTGCAGCTTGCATTTTATTTTGTGTTTGTGTGACCTAGTTGATATTTTTACTACCCTATCTCAGTAAGAAAACATACCTCAAGAGAATCACAGTAGACACACCTGGTGCATGCACAAGTTCTATTAGTCTATGGGCAAAGGTTTAGTTCTGAAAACATGAAGTTGTAGTTCACTACACTGACCCACTTTTAAGCATACACTATCCTACATATTGCTAGTAGACTATTTCGAATGGCACAAGCATGATCCAATGCCGCAGTTAAACAGTTTTGTAGTGGTGCCCTTATAACAGCCTTGTAGAAATGTTGTTGGTTGTGAAGTGGGTATGCATACGTACTTTGGTTTACTCATCAAGCATGTAGTTATTGGTTCTGATTTACAACTCCCCAAGTGTCTTTTAAGTCAAGCCAGTCTTGAAAATGTACAATGTTTAACTATGACCAGCATTTAAGTTGGACAACTAATTAGCCATTAGTTAATGGTAATGTAACTGTCATGACCTAATGACGCAATAATAACATGCTTCCTCCCTTAAATGTCACGGCCGATACAGGAGGAATTACAGATTAAGTTAACGATGCAGAAAGTGTTATGTTAATGAGCGCGTTGCCAATTTCATGCACTTCAGCGGAATTCACAAATTAAAGAAAATCAATTGAAGAAAATTTACTTTTTGAGATACCTTGTGAGAAGCAATTAATCTTGAAAAGTGAAACGCTGGGCATGTAATTCCAAAGATAAGGTATCACCCACTTATTGAAATTGCCTCTAATGTATTCATGCTAATCAGTGTCTCTCTGCAGCATCTCTCTTATGATAAACAAAATTCCTCAACAAGGGCCACTCTCCTTTCATCCTCAAAGCTGAAAGTGTTAGCTTTTCAATTACGTCTGAGCTCTGCGACATGTCGAAAGATATGGTGAGTCAATATTGTGAGCCATAACAGAGCTGGTTTTGAAATACATAAACACACTAAAGAAAGCTATGAAAGACTGTCAAGAGGGCAGCTTGATTTTGCAATATCGAAATTCCAACCAGTGACCAAGTGACCGTTGCTATGGAAGATACACCATATCAGTACTGCATGTGTGTGTGTGTGTGTGTGTGTGTGTGTGTGTGTGTGTGTGTGTGTGTGTGTGTGTGTGTGTGTGTCTGTGTGTGTGTAAAGGAGAGTGTGAATCTGATGATGTGATAAAAGGACACAAAGCTCTGTTTCCATCTGTTCTCGCACATTGGTGTCGTGGCAAAGGGGAAAGGTCAAACTACAGAAGACAGGTCATGATTAATGGGGAGGCTGCAATTGGCATCTATGAAACACAAAGCACTGCTATTTCAGTGTGGGAGATATGCTCGGTTCAGCACACTTTCAGTTTGTCATTTGTATGGCTCTTTGAGCAACACACCTTAAGGAATAAATGCACTACAGATCTCACGAAGCAAAACATTTTTGGAGAAAATACACGTTTTGGAAAGTGTAGAAACACTTTGAGAGCAATGTCCTAATGATTTTGTCTAATGTCTTTTAGAACCTGTCATTGTTGTACTATAACAAATAATAACACTGCAGTTTGGGCTCTATAATGACTAGTGTGTGTCAATATTAAAATAATGTTTTTCTTACTCTCTAACCCACTCCTCTATCAAACAATATTATCAACAAAAATATACAAAGTGACTAATCTAAACACCCAGTGGCTCTGAAAAGATCAATAACATGGAATAAACTGCATCGTCTTGGGATGAATCTTAGAGGGTTAAAGTGTTCCATGCGGTGCTGGAATACTGAAACCTGGGGTTTACTGAGGCAGACGTTCACCAACCAACGACAGCCAGGTCAAGTTGAATGTTATTTTTCAAAGTTGTCCCACCTAATAATTCTCAGAAAATGCTTCTCGGAAACCCTGAAGCGGGTTTTCCATCACAGAGTTGGAGTGTTGTCCCATGTTTTATCAAACTTCATACATTTCTGATGACGCTCTCTATCGCCTTGAAATATTGATATCAATCTCTGCGTGAGTCATTTGGTATTGCAATAGGAATTTTACAGGAAGTGCACTGCATCATCCCCAGACGAAAGACCTTGGAGTCGGCATCCAACCACAGCAGCCAGGCATTGTGTGTTCTTCAAAGCACTCTCCCCGCTTTATTGGTGAGTCACCAAGGCCCATGACAAATAGCACTGTCCACCAAACAAGGGTGGGTTTAAACGCCGGTGTGGTGATTATTCCTTGAAAAAATTAAAAAGGTGTGTGGGCAGCGTGAAGCCCATCTCAGCTAAACAAACTGGCACAGTCCTTCTCTGATGATGCCTGGTATTGACCGCTTTCCTGCAGGAATTGACCCAGGGGGAGAGGAGGACTCGATCCAAACAATGTGAAGGTAATATGGGCCAATTTGTGCCGAGAGAAGGTTCAGGAAAGGCCAAGTCCATGAATATTCAATAAATGGTCATTATAAAAACCCTGAGTATTTATTTTGAGAAATACAGATGTCAGCTGGTACATGGTGCTTTGATTTGTTTTCTCTCTTTTTTTTGAAGTATGTTTTTTGACATCTCTTGTGGTTTAGATAAAATGATTAATGAAAAATAAAACAAAGTTGGACATGGTGCCAAAAGAAGAGCCAATTTATTACTATCGAAAGCAGACTAATTTCAGGGCCGCGACACAGGGTTTGCTACCCTGCTGTTTGCGGTCAGTTGGCGGCCAGACTCATGTACAGATCTGCACCACAGGGTAGAGCAAGTTCTCTGATACTTTACTGCCCAATTATGGCCCACATGTGCATTTGAGGTTTAGAGCAATCATACCGCACCACAAAGGTGTCTGTGAAATAACTCTTGCTATGACTAATGATCCCCTCTAATTTCAAATTTTATTGGAAAACATTCTCAAATTATCCTATTTTTTTAAACGATTTGCCTGCACATAAAGAATAAGTTTAGACCTTAAAGCCTTAGATCTTAGGATAGGATTTTTCTAGTCAGGGTTCCTGTTAAGTAGGGTAATATGGCTGGCTATGAAGTGCACATGTTGCAGATAAATGTTGCAGATATTTTCTGCATTTAGGGTCCCTCAGAGAGCGAGAGAGATCTCTTCATTTTAGATCAAACAGAATCTGAGATCCTAAACTCACACATCGTCCGAGTCAGACTTATGCCTCGTCAGGGATTTGTGGTTAAGGTTGCCTCTTTTTGGTGTGCAACTTTCCAATGTAGGCGCACAACATATAGGTCATATATAAGTCATTCCAACGAACTCCCACAATCCCCTAGACATGTTTTTTGTTCTCTTCGGCTCTTAACTTTTCAAGCGGCTTTCTCTCCAGAGTTAATAGAGTTGCATTTGACCTTTGCCCTCACCAATTTTAATTAACCATGGATAATAGCTCTTATTTCCATGATGAGGAGTCAGGTTATAACGTTGGAGTGCAAAGACAAACACGCACATTAAATGGCAGACAAACACACACACACACACACACACACACACACACACACACACACAAACCCAGACAAACTCCGAAGACCATACACACATTTACAGACACACAAAATCACACAAAAGTGTCAGGACTAAACCACAAGGACTTGTTATGGTGAGTGTGCTACTTGAGAGAAACACCCTTCCTACCAAGCCACAGTGTTCCTGATACATATGTGTGAGCTAAGTACTCTCACTGGATCTTATTCCATTCTGATCCTGGGGAATGATCAGCACCAGATATTGTATACATAAGCATACTTGCAGACTTCCATGAGCTTGCCTGATTGAAATATATATAGCAACGTGTTCGTTGTCAAGTACGTAGTAGAGAAAGTGATATACACTCCATAAGCACTCAAATAAATAAGGCTTTTGCTGGGTTGTTATGGAAATTGAAAGACTGACATGATTTTACAGTGAATGTTCTTTTTCAGACCGGCCTGACAAAAAGAAGAAAGAAAGAAATTTCTTCTTCTATTCTAGTTCCATTGAATCCCTTGCTTGACCTATAATCAGAATTAATCGACAAACTTTAAGCAACACTGACTCAAGCAATACTTTAAGCTCACGCTGCTATAGCTTATGCTTAATTAAATGCAGACAGGTAGAGAGCTATGGTACAATTACAACTGCGCCCTATCATATTGACGGAGTAGTGTCTCTGGAGACCATGCCAACGGTAAATGAAAGAGAAATGTCATTGAAAAGGTGCTCATTCTCCAAATTAATTTGCATGGTTTAAAATGGAAGACCCACTAGAACAGTCAAACTTAAGAGACTGAAATCTATTAATAAGCCTTGCAATTAATGAGAGTGACAGAATTGTGGCGTATCCAGTATAGATTCAGATCTGCCAGGCTCTTCATACCATAGCCTATAATTATACTCAGCCCCAGCTTGACATCAAAGTGTGCGGTGAAGATCCAGAGGTTTAACCCTTCCCGCTCTTCATTCAGAGTGAAACTAAGAAGGCCCAGCCATACTTAGACAATCATCATCTGTGCTGGGAGGGCGCGTGCAGCAACACTCACAGGATCTAGACTGATCCATATTAATGGCCATAGAATCCTCATCAGCAGGAGAATTATAATGCAAAACTATCCAAGAGGCATGACAATTTGTTTAGCCACATGAGTGCCAGACTGGTATTTTACTTGAATACGCTCAAGGCAACTCCTTTTCTTTCTTATTTTTATATTATTGTTTTACATTACTGTCCCAAACACAACAAACAAGAAGTAGCTACCCTGTACTTGCTAAGTTTTTTAGTGTGTGGTCTTCACTATTTACGCATACATGCATGCACACACTCCGGGGGGTGATACAAGGTTCCAATGCAGCCACATTGGTCCATTTATCTGGCGAGAGTCAAGACAATCGCTAAAGATGTACTTGTGTGGTGGTGTTTTCTGCAAACTTTAGGAGACAAACTTGCTTTTATAGTACCAATCGAAAAGTTTGTGTAGTGTTACTCTCCCATTGCTATTGCACTATGAAATCACTGCCTACGTTGAAGCAACAAAGTTACATGTAATTGTACTCGCACGTATGCTACATTTACAAACATTACATTCATGGCACAAATTAAGTATAGAACAATTAAAATTATGACCTGTGTACCTCCATATCAAAAAAGCCTCTTGTTGCCTATCCAACACACACAATCTAGTTTGAGATTTGGGTGGCTGACTGTCTTTGACGGAACCGTCAGTTTGTGTGAGGAATTCTGGGACAAAGTTCTCCTCACTCATTCTCCTCAATGTGACAACATATTCAAAGATGAAAGGTGCTATGCATATTTAATACATTATCATGTACGCCATCTTAATTAACGGATGAGAATAAAATGGCTGCTGAAGAAGTGTGTAACCAGGCGATATGTGGTTGGAGGGGCTGGCCTGATACCAATCTCTCATTTCTGGAAATCAGATTGCATCCAGGCTTCTATGTAAACTATAACCTAACTGTGTGCGCTTTAGAGTGAAAGACATTGAAAACGTTGTTACATACAGAAGGGACCCATTTTAACAGACTGGTAATGGTCACCATAATGTGTGAAAACCAAAAGTATGGACGTTGTTCGTCTTTTCACAATTAATCTAAAACAAGCTAAATGATGGAAAAGACTGCCTACTACTTATGATGTGGACAAGTGCAGGTATGGCAGAGAAATGTAGAAGTTTGTTGCTATTGGTTCTGCCATCACTTTGAGTTTATTCCAGTCATTCAATCACAGGGACTCCTAATGCAAATATACACCAGGGAATTCTTTAGGATTATAATAGGGTTGTCTAATTCCACCTATTAGAATACACATTATTATGTAAAAGCTATTATAACTTCCTCACACAAATAATATTCCCCCAGGATGGGCTCGTACTGGCAGGTATCTGGAGTGCTTTATAATACATAAACATCCCCAAAGCAACAACAGAGGATGGAAGAAATCAAGTATTCAGATGTGCCCTTTATTCTGAGGCAGCCATCTGAGCTGCAATGCCTAACCAATAAAGTGTTTTGAATTCAATGATTTCCCCTCCGTCTCCTGGGTGCAGTTTAATAGCAATGAAGGTAGGCAAGAGAGAAGCACAGATGCAAAAGTCTAATTTGCTGAGGTGACACAAGGTCTCCGAGGGGGATAAATGTCACGCTGTGATTAAATGATTCTGATACGCAAGGGAGCAGTCATAGCCATAGCTTACCCCCTGCCTCCACTTGCATATCCGCGACCCTTTAATGCAAAGGGATGTGTTTGGTGATGTGAAGCCTCATGCTACCTCGCGAATCCTGGTGTGACAGGCTGTCATAGAACTCAGGTAGAGCTATGCTCCATGGAATGTAAACGGAAGAGTTTGTGTACGTCTTGAACACCGGTCCCGGATGCTTGCAAGCCATAATGGTGGCTAAGATCTCTAGTGATATTATTGGAGGAATGACACTGAGTGAGTCTAAAGAGTGGACAGAGTTCTCAAGTTGTTCATGAAGAGGAGTAGAGAAACATAATTGACTGTAATTTTCAAAAGGGTTGCTGGTAGGGATGCCAAAAAAACAACAACCCAGTCCAGTGTGCAAAATGGAAATTGCAGTCATCAGCATGTCATCAACGTTTGTACGCACCGCATATCCTAATATTTAGACAGAGAAACCAAACAGATTTTTGTTTTTGTTTACTCAAGTCGTTTTTCCCCTTCAGTGAATGAGAAACTGTGCACTCTTGGAAACACCCAGAACATGACAGAATCTCCCTCCTGCTACATCTCATCTGTGAAGAAATCCTTCTGTTTTTTTTTTGAAGGGAGAGCTGCGTTGTGCCGAGACAGGCAATAATTTACAGTGCCGCTGCCATTGTAGTTTTGACAAAGCCAATAAACAAAGATGCACCACCTCGTGACGTTATGGAGGTGCAATAGCAATGCCGCACGGCTTTACATAAATAGATATGTGACCCAGCGGCTGGCACTGTAATGAACCATATTCTTAACCACGGCGAGCAGACTGTCAGAAACCTGCCTGTGGGCATTTTTCAGCAGGAGTGAATCATCTGCTTCAGGTCGTATGTCCTGCTTTGATAGATTGGCCTCCCTGCAGTACAACACTCAAATAGGCCATTGTCTTCCAGCCCTCTGTCTGGTGCTCCGTGGTGGCAGATGTGGCTCTGGCTCTTGCTGGAAGGGAAGGTATATAAAGACCTGTGACCGGCTAGAGTTAAACACAGAACATGCCATCTCTGCTTTGTCATTCCAAGAAAAGGAACATTGTTATAACTTAAGAGGGCCAAGACATTCAGGATCATTTATCAGACTTGCTGTTGACAACGATACGAGTAAGGTTGCCAGATTCAGTGGGTTATAGGTCACATTCATCAGGAATTGTACGTGTTGGAAAATGTCACATTCAGCCGCTGGCTGGCGTGACAGCTTTGGCCTGATTAAGGCCATATGGGGGAGATGAGTGGTTACGGTGAGCAAGCCTGGCACTCCACCAACTAAAGGTTCCTCAGCATGCTAACAAATGCAGAGGACAGAGCGTTAGGGGTTTTGAAACAAATGGTAGAATGTACAAAGACAGCAAACAGAATAGATCTTTTATTGGAGCAGCACAATAAGCCTGAGCGCCGTGACGCGGCCTCGTGTTTTTGTCCTTAAACATTACATAGTCTGACTCGCGTCAACTATAATCGCTTTAAATCTTCGCACCAGCCTGTTAAAGAGATAGAACATGACATTTTGAAAATTGATTTTCTATTGGGTCACTTTCATATTCTGCGTTCATACACTGGCGGAGGCATCCATGCATTACTATACACACAGCGAGCCACCAGCCTATTACCAAAACAACAGACAATTATTCCGCTGCCAGGGCCAGCAACTAGCTCCACCCACACACATCGAGTCACACTGTTTTCTTAATAACACAACTGCCAGAAAATGTGATTTATTGACCTTGTTATATGTGAATAGAGATGAAATCCAAATTGTTCTGCTTTCAAACAGCCACCAATGGCAGTTTTATGATGTTAAAGGTTGTAACGAATGGTGTCATGTGATGGTGAACGCCTGTACATGTGCTTTAGTCTATTGTATAGTACAGACCCTGTTTTCCATACAGGCACGATAAGATCAAACCTCTTTGAATTAGAATGTGTACCAGAGCGATCAAAAGGGTAGAAGCAACTTGGGTTTGTGTAAGGTCAACACATTTGTTACCTGAAGTTACATCTAGCAAAGACATTTTGTGGAATATGTTGTAGGCCAAGGCTAAGTAATTTATTCAGTTAGCATGTGGTTAAGCCTGTTGTGACATTATTTGACTAGATTAGGTTGTTATAGTAACAGTAAGCATCCCCGACAGAGTTTAAAAGCCACAATCCTAGAAATCCTTATGAGCCCGCTGAGGTCGGATTGTTTGGCAGCCACTGGCTAAGCACACACAGTCTCCCACAAGGCTTGAGTAAAGCATGCCATAACGTAATCAATAATGCAATGACTTAATACAGAGAATCAGAATCAGAAGAATTTGACTTTGTTTTACCTAAAGCTTTTATGCAAGTAAGACTTGATAAAACCTCACCAGGCACTTACACAGTCGCTGCCATATATATACTTCAATGGGAAAGTGTGTCCAAACTTTTGACTGGTACTGTATATATATATCGATATACTGTATGTATGTGTATATATGGATCAGGCTTTTTCTTTCAGGTGATAAACAGCTGGTGCAGAATTATGTTGCAGGAAGGTATTCTTTTGAACTGGTACGCCCCAAAATGATTCCATTCAGATATATTCTTCCCTGTTAAAAAAGACTCCTTACACAGTAAATTACAGCTCATTGTTCAGCACACAGATGGTGCTGGATGCACCTGTGACCAATCTATTGGACAGTGTCAGAATATTGTCAGGTCCCATATGCTAAATTGTTTGAGTTACATGATCCATGTAATAGCAAACAAACAATATTTTGCAAAAAAAGAGTGTCAGTTTACGAAGGGGGAATCAGGAGTAATTGACTTCGAAATTTCTATTTGTTCCAAAAGTTCTTCACATACACACACACGCACCCACGTTTGAGAAAACGACGCCTACCTTTTACAATTAAGTTGAGCAGCTTTGGCCGTAGATTGCGTTCACTTTGGATTGAGCACGTGTACTGGCCGTCGTCAAATACATCCACTTTCTGTATCTGCAGGCTGTATTCATGTTTGTCTCCCACACTGGACACGATGGAGACTCGAGGGTCCACAGACCACTTGTCGTTCCCTGCAAAAATGATGCTGGACCGGTTCAGCCAGGCTCCTTTAGATATACCATCCAACAGGTAGCACCTGGAGAGAGAAAGAACGCAGTCAGATATTAAGGACATATTGCTTGTTGTAGTTTGTAGGTGAGGCGATTACTAAATCACTGCTCTCAAGGGCAGGAGTGTATTTAATTGTGACAACAAGACATGATCAAGACAATCAGACACTTAACTCCCATGTAACAAAGGATTACTTCAAACAGTGAAACAATTTAATTAAATCATACTGAACAAACTTTAACTGAACTATGCTGGTTTCGTTGACACACCATCTAAAGAAGGGGCGACATTTAAAACCAGATGAGTAGCAGTTCAAGTGAATGGTTTAATATGAGCTTTGGAAGCTTAAGTTAATGTTTGTATAAAAGAGACATGAGCTTCGAAAATAAAAAGTGCTTCTGTATTAGTGCTTGCAGACCGATGGTTTCCTGTACTTTCAAAAGCTTGCCCCCGAACCAGCAGAACAACGGCTGCTCAATTATAATAATTCCGGTCTATTTTTGACTGTAGAAATAAACTGTCAAAATATAGAGAAATCACAAACAAAGAAATACTTTTTTCGAAAATACCCCATCAAGCTATTGTTCGGTAACTGTTGACATGCCATCTAGTGCCAGCTCTACCAATAAGGCCACGAAGGAAATCAGTTTGGCAACCCATGCAAAGCCCTGCGCCTCCTGTGCCAAGAAAATGTCTGTTAGGCACGCAGTTAGAGGACAATGGCAGAGTCTCCACCCAGGGGAGTCCCAGCCCTGGAGGTATTGTCACAACACACTGGTCAACAATGGACAACACAAAACCACAGAGATAATACTGTGAGTGGTTCAGGGATTCAAAGCAAAAGAGCTTTGAGTTACTTAGCCTAACCGACCAAATGGAGCATGACCACCTCTTGTCTTCTCGTTAGTTGCAACGGTCGAGAGAACTGCGTTTAAGAGACCAATTTTTTGTACACATATTTTAATAGTTTGAAAGAACATTTATTATTTTTTTTTGTAAACAAGTTTTTAGTATGTTATTTTTTACAAATATTTTATATGTCAAACATTTTACAGTTTGTACTCATTTTAGGGCGTGCCACAAAAATATCACTCTTTCATTTTCCTTCTGTGGCTTCTCCTACAGTTAGGTGTTAAATGAATGGAAAGAAATGGGCTTGTGCTGATAATGACACACCAAGGAGCAGTTGCAATCAAGCCCAGTTTGCCTCTGCATTTCCGTAAACCATCCATATTCATCCCCTTACGGAGTCATTTCCGCACAAAACGACCACACTGATCACACCCGAGGTGGGCTTGTTTTCCACAAAGCGCCTTTACTCTAAGAGCTCACCAGGAGAAAGTCTTCCTGTTGCTAGACAGGAAGCTCAGTTGTTTACTTCAATGACCCCCAATGCAGGGTTTCAAAGGTGGCTTAATTTTCACAATGACGTTTTTTTTATTTATTCATTCATCTCCTGATGAGTGGTTTGTGAAGAGCAGACTCATTACAGCTGTTTTTATATTTTCACGGCTCACAAAGGGAACCAATTTATATTCACCCCATGATTATGCACATCATACAAATAAAAAGTGTTTGTGCGGGTGTGTTTGAGCACCTTGGATGAATGGAAAAGGACGAAACCCTACCGTTAATTAAACAAAGCCGTTATTAAGTGAAGCAGGTTGTAATCCTTTTAGCCAAACTCATACATGCACTTTGATAGGGTGCCATAATTAATACTGGAACATAGTTTTGACCAACATTCTCATTTGTTTTTCAAAACTCTCTTCATAGTCCAATCCTTTGCACGTCCACAAATGTAAATATGCTTCTTGGTACTAACATTACAAATATCGCCTTGCGAGCATTCCCCGGTGTTGCACAGTCTGGTAGTTCACATGAAGCAGATATTTCACATTTGGCAACAGAATAGGACCACACTTCTGGATGGCTTCCTCTGCAAACTGAGATGTCGTGTTATGTAACAGTTATGTAATAGACACCCAGGACATTGATTTAATCTTTTGCCCAAGTTCAATCTCTTACTTCAGCTCCTTGCAAAGAAAAGGTCCATACTCAAGACTGCAGTGTAGAAGAGCTCTGGATTTTTGACCTTTCATTTGGAAAATCATTAATTAAGTGAAGACGTGTAAGGCTTGATTATACAGTACGTATGTATTCAAAGTAATCCCATCTATGTAGTATTGTAATATTCCGTTGCTTGTGCCATTTCCTAACAAAGGTTGCCTAAAAACACGAGTTAAGCAATGCTTAGTGAAACAAGGGCATTTGGGTTTTACGAGGGATGTTTAAGACCTCCTGCAGCTTCATGCATAAAAAAAAGTGTGATTCTTTTAACTCTAATGACGGCAGCACAATTCTGTCCACAAAGGTTTAGTGCTGTTTAGAGACAATAGAGTCGAGTCTCTCTTAATAGCGGGGCACTTATCCCGCTTGAATAAAAGGATGCGTTTTCAAGAACAAAATGAGAGAGCGTAATTCAGCCGGTAAATCTTGTGAGCCAGCAAGCGTTTTGATCGTGAAATCGGAGACAGATGTTCTGTCCCATGGTTGGTGATTCAAACATGAAGCTGGGAGTACCCTGCATAGCTGGAGCAGTATCATTCCGAACATGTTCCATCTTACTCAATGTGGCTCACTCTCTGCCCTGGATGTGCTTCCTTTGTTTGACTCTAGAGTTTACACACATTATCCTGGTCAAAAAATTTAGACACAACCGGCCATACAAGGTTTCTTATTGAACCTGCATTTCAATGTTGTGTACATGTGGTAGGATTTAAAAAGAAGCCAGCAAAGGCCAAGCAGTACAGCAGGTATAAGCTGTCACTTTCTGCGTGTTAATGTTTCTACTGCAATGTCCTTTTTCCCCACTGTGTGTGTGTGTAGGTGTGTGCTTGTGTTTGGAGGCTATGAGAGAGAGGCCAGAGAATGGAAGAGAATGAGGACACGATGCTTTGCAGCTGAGGTACAGAGCACCCGGCTCTTAATCCCCACAGTAATCCTGTCGACTGTGGCCTGTGGAACACATCTGAAGCCCTCCAGCCATAATCCACACGGCTCCAACGCTGACACCAATATCAAACACTCTAACGCTCCCTTGACTCTTAAGAAAACAATACATTTAAACTTTTTAACTGAAACCTTTAGAAATACAAACTTGGGATTGCTTAATGCAATTCTTCAGAGAAGTTAAACACATACTGTGTTAAAATAGGTTATTTGTTTGGTATTAAACTGATTTGAATCTATTGCATGCAAGATTTGAATGACAAGCCACTCACTTGACTGACTGATATAGTTTACTTTAACCACATAATAAAATAAAATAAAAATAAATCTAATTTATTGTGACAGACTACTACTACTATGCGTTTACAAACTACAGTGTCTTGGGAAATACCATATTTGCACCCTCGGTAAAGACAAGAAAACGGCTTTGAAAAAAGATATTATAGGATAATCAACGATTAACTGGAGAAGACTGCAAATAAATATGAAATCACAAAATGTCCTTGGTCATAAATTGATAAGCAGAACTTAAGGGAATACAAAATGAACAAATAAGACAAAATGTTCTTTTGTCTCATAATCATGCATTAGCAAATTGAAATGTGGAGTGGATATTCACATCTTTATTTCTTGAGGTTTTAAAACCATCAGAGTTGCGATGAACCCGACTGAGTTGGACTCAGGATCTGGAGGTATTCTGTATGAAAGACGTAGCCTAAGATTCCATGCTTTAAGTTTGCCAATGTTTCCCTAATTGTTATATCCTTGCAAGGGGAGGATTTACACAGTAATCACGGGGTGAGTGCCAATCATTGTGACACGTTTCAGAAATAGTTCAACTTCAAATTAACTCCTTTAAATGGTAAGTTATTTTACAACTGATAAAAAACAAAGTAAGTTTTAATATTCCCTAAAGTGCAATGTCTCTTTTTCATATTCTGCTTTCAACCCCTCACAGCTTCAGAATTCCACTAGCTGTACAGTATGTCAATGAACTGAATGTCTTCACACTAAAATGTACTCACCCACAGAAAGTCGTTCACAGTACATGAGTAATTTTGGGAGTAATTCTTATTATTAATTTCCTTTGACACGCTGACTTTGACTGAATGATTTCAACTTCAAGTCAAAGGAAAAAAAAATAAGTAGAAAAAAAAAACCTTTAAAGAGTGGGTGATTTATGAATTATGTCTGGTTCAAAGTTGCGAGTTGAAATTTGAAAGGATAAAAGCTGCCTTTGTTGGTACTAATGGGTTAGCATTTTTCCCTCTTGGCCACACTCCCTTCCACCCGCCTCATTATGAGTGTCAAAGTTCTTTGCTTTGACGTGTGTTTGTCAGCGTGTCTGAACAATCCATGTCTATGCACGAGGGGTCATATACGTCAACCAGAGCCCTATTCAGATCTCCGATGAGTTCACAATACACACACTGGTAAACGTCACAATATAAAGCGACTCAAAGACGCACAAACATAATGGCAGTCTGGAGTGCCATCATCTTCAAAATAAATAGTGCATTGTCTATAACAGAATGTATGGGGAATATGCCTCTGTCCCAAGGCAAGACAACCATTAAATCCATCAGAAGTCAACCACCCTCCGGAGGCAGATACCACCGTGACACAATGAAGTCTGTCACTTTTACAGAGACAGTAAAAAAGACTTCATATGATCACAATCTTCTTATTGAACATGCTATTGTAATCAGACCGAAACAAAATAATAGATAGGCCTGGATATCAGGTTTGCTCTAAAAATGTTGCTTAAAGTTAATGAGGCCAGTCGAAGGAAGAACTAATAATTTGCCACTTTTTAAAAATAAAATAACTTCTGTCAGTGGCTCTATATAGCTAATAACTGAACTGAGACGTAACAATCCACGTACAACGTCAATTAAATCAATTTAATAATTGCATATTGGCATGTGCCTCAATAGTAACATCAACGATGGGTTGCACTGCATCTCAAAAAGGCATTTCATCATGTTCACCAGCAAAATGTAAAATACTAAAATATAGAGTATCCACACCAATGAATAGTTGTATAAGCATCACAGTGCAATGTGGCAATACTAATGGTAAGCTGCTTTAAACGCCTTTTAAATATTGTATGCTACTTTTTTTATCCTTGGACGGCACAATAATCGGTTATATGACATTGCCCTGGGCAACGGAATTATGAAATGGAACACCAGCCGTAGTGTAGAAAATAATTATTGGGAAATAAATAAATCCATAATTTGAACCTGTAATATTAGTTGGTGTCTGCTCTTACATGATAGACCATTATCAGAAAAGTGAGTCAGCAATCCTTTACAGAAACTAAACTGACTGGGCTTAACTATCTGTGTCTGAATAAATGCTCACTTTTGATACTACTTCAAATAAGCTGATGCATCATGTGCTTTAATATCTAGCAGGGTCAAAGACATGGGTTCCCATGAAGGGTATTCTCATGGGCAAGAGCTTTGGTTCTTTCTTCAAAATGTAGAGTACAGAATCAAGTCATCAACAAACTTCAGCGACTAGACCTAGCATGCTCTGTACTGGGGCTCTTCTTTAATATACCACACTTTAGAGCAAAGGAAAAAGACAAATTGTGTCCATACCCTAGTGTGTGCTTCATGTTTGGAGAGAAACCTGGAGAGTTGTGTCGTGTGGATATTGCCTCGGTGCATCACTAATATGAGGATGGGCTGTTCAATGGATAAATAAATAACTTTTTTCATCTCTCTGGGTGCTCCTCAGTTGGTCGTAATTACCTATGGATGCGGAGACCACCCACAATACATCTCCCAAATCAAATTACCCTGCCCTTCAAAATCAATGGCTTGAGACTGTACCCTGCACAACTCCCTGTGGTTCTGGCCCAACAAGCGTTCAGCAAATCCAATGCAGATACTTTTGTGGGCAAAATTCTCAGAATTGGTTTAAGAAGTGGCATGAACGCTTTGCTCTTGAAATTCAATTGCTGTTCCGGAAAAACGAGATGTAGGGGTTCAAGATTTTTGATTAATGCACCCATTGTGTGTTTGCAACGGCAAGATTCTGGGATTTTACATTCCCTATGAATACATGCCTTTGTATTATCCCCCCTCCCCCTCAACCGTCACAGAGACAGAGGTAGAGGAAGAGAGACATTGACAGAGAGAGGGAGTAAGATAGAAAGAAAGAAGAAAGGAAACGGCAAACGAGGCGCGAGGCAGAGGGGATAGCGGAGTTGAAGAGACGCAAAGAGCTGGTG
The DNA here is from genome assembly GCA_026901105.3 of Galaxias olidus. Lineage (NCBI taxonomy): Eukaryota > Metazoa > Chordata > Actinopteri > Galaxiiformes > Galaxiidae > Galaxias > Galaxias olidus. The sequence goes on from JAPMUY010007096.1 coordinate 288,528, forward strand.
AGGGAGGTAGCCTAGCCTTACCTGGCACAAAGAGGAGATGAATAAATAAAGAGAGAGCGAGAGAGTGCGAGCGGGAAAGGGAGTGGGGGTGGGGAAAATATAAATGCGGGAGATAATTGCGTTTGTAGCGCGCCTCAAAGGCTCGGGGAGGGGGAGGCAGGCGGTAGGTGGTGGACTTGCCCCAGACAGGCTCCGTGGAGCCCAGGGCTCCGTAATGGTGCCTGAGCCTTGGGAGCCTATTAATTATGCCTCATTTCATTTCAAATATGTTGTAATGTGCTCGCAGAAGAACAATGCGCCAGATAACTTATCATTGGCCTTTTCTACTCTATGACTGGGAACATTCATCAACGCCTGAGAGAGCCCACCGGAAGCAGAGGACGCACGGAAACTCAACTCCCCCCCCCCCCCCCCCTCCCCACCTAGAACAAGCTTTCACTCTGTTAGTCATTCTACCTCACTCTTTCTCCTCCTTCCCCTCCACTTCCCTCCCCGCCCCTCTCTCTCTCTCTCTCTCTCTCTCACTTTCCCACACTTTTACTCTCTCTATAAGCCCCCCGCCCCCCGTCTCTCTCTCTCTGTTTTTCTCACGCACACAGACACCACCACACAAACTCACACGACCTTCTCTGTTTTCTACCCAGGTACGGCCAAATCTACCCAGGCACACACGGCGCGGCCTTAGCATCTGCTCCCTTTAGAGCTAGTCCGACTTACAGCTACTCTTTCCATGCCTCTGTCAGCCTTGCCTTTCTTGGCAGGACAAACCTGAACGGCACATCAGGGACATCTGTCTCCTAATGCCATCTGTGGCCAGGTCCACATCACAAGTACACACACACAGACTCAAACACACACACACACACACACACACACACACACACACACACACACACACACACACACACACCCCAGACCTAAACACTAATCACAGGCCTCAATCGACAACCACCGAGTAGGAGAGTCACATCAATTACACCAGGCGGCGACACTTCATCTTAAAGATGTGGGTCTATGGCTTTGTAACAGTACTGGGTCAGCCAGCTGTGTGACTCTGCGGTATAACTCCCTCTGTACTAGGTTCAAGCAAACCAGCCCCCAAGCCCTCTGACCTTCATTCAGCCTTCATGGCCACAGAAAGCGGGGCATAAATAGCATTTAAATGCGGTTAGTAGTTCTGAGTCACGCTCCAAGTTGTAGGCTACGTATTCACATTTTTATAGGCGACTGATCGGTATTCCGGGGCACAGCTCTACCGCATGCTTTCTTGCGTGGCTGCTTGTGGTTTGTGAGTGCGCGAGTGTGTCCGTGTGTGTGTGTGCGAGCCGGAGCGAGAGAGAGCGGCTCTCCCGCCGTGAGGCTTTTCTTGTTGGTGCGTGCTTGGTTGGGTATTCTGCGGCAGCGTTTACCGGCGCTGTCCACCACCCAGGTGACAGGTCAAGCCTGGCAGAGCGCCAGCGCGGGGGGGGGGGGGGGGGGGGGAGGGGCCGTTGGGGGGCCAGGGGGAAGTGAGAGCGGGTGAAGTGGAGTCTGAAAGGGGGTCAGGGTGGGACGTGAGCTGAAGCGACTCGCCGCCTGTTAGCCTCAGCAGACACCGCCGCGGTAAACAGGGCTCGGGAAACCGCCATCGGATCACTTTAACCAGTCACTCGAAGTTGTAAAAGTTAACAAAGCAAAGTGGGGTTTTTCTTTTTTTTTAGGGAGGGGGTGGTTCTATTTTGAGACAGCTGCGATGTTCACCGCAGTGAATCGACTCACTCCTGGAGACTTAGGGACATGCCTAGGAGAACCGACGCATGCGGTATGGCACAGGCTAAATAAAACCCAGTGAAAGATGTGTTTGTTTTTATAGCTTTTTCTTTCGTATGGCTCCTTTTTCCCCCTTTCCGGTGTGCTCTGTCCATTGTCCAAATGGAACATCTTTCATTGTCAAAGGACTTTGGTACCCCTGCACGGTCAGATAGGTGCCCTGGCATTTATCATCCCCACACAGAGAAAGAAGCAATTACCGCAGCACTTAACTGGTCTCAGTCATCTGCAAATATTGGAATAAATACATCTATGGGAGCCCCCATCGGGCCCAGTCATATTGTACATGCCCAATTGGTGCTCGCTGTTTTCCTTCAGGGGCATCTCTCCCTCCTCACACATCTTCCCTCTTTCTCTCACTTCCTCCCTCCCTTCCTCTCAACCTCTCCCCTCTCCCTATCTCTCGTTCTCGACCTCTGTCTCTCTTGTTCTTCATTGCTCTCCTCTTCTTTCTCCCCGTCCCATCGCAGACATAAAACACACCATCCTTCAGTAGGAAGCGCCAACCTGACTAGCCTCAGGCAGCCGTTCAATCCAACAGCGAGATGGGGGGGGGGGGGGGCGGCATCCTCTCTTAACACGCTGACAATGACGACTGCGGATCAATAGCGAGCGGTGCATGGAACGGTCAAGGCTGGGAGAGATCGGAAGACGACACGCGTGGAGTTCGCCGGACCAGTTATGTTTAATCCACGCACACTCGACTCTAAGAGCACTGCAGAACGACAGGACTCCGACGTGTTCATATGCATATAGGAGCGTGTCGTGTCATTTGTCCGATATGAGTGCGTTAGCGTTTTTGTATGTGTTGGAGCGTACGTGCAGCCCTGCCTGTTGGTCCACGAGGAGGAAGCAGGGGGATGGATGAATAGGGAAATTCAATGAGTCTTCTTCTCTGTTTAAGCTGCAGCGTCTGCATTGGCAGGGACCAAAAAACTCCTTCGTTAAGATAATCGCCAGTCCATTTGGCAGGGATTATGCACAGCTTAGGGTCTGCTCCATGCGCTGGCTCTTTGATTCATAACAGTGATTTGAATAAGTAATTTTATTGATAGAGAGATACACTCTATGTAAGATTGCTTTAATCATTTGGAACAACAAAGGAAGGCATTAGTATCAGTGAAAATGCAATTAAACTGATTAAACATATGAATATTGCCGTGTGCGTGTGAGTATGCTTGTGTTTGTGTGTGTGTGTGTGTGTGTGTGTGTGTGCGTGCTTGTGTGTGTGTGTGTGTGTGTGTGTGTGTGTGTGTGTGTGTGTGTGTGTGTGTGTGTGTGTGTGTGTGTGTGTGTGTGTGTGTGTGTGTGTGCTTGTGGCCAATGGCATCTGGCTTGGTTGACTCAGTTGATGCAGTCAGAGTTGGAGTCAGTGGGGAGCCAGGGGGAGACAGTAGACCTATGTGGCCTGCTGGCCCGGACAACAACGGAGGCGCCAAACAGCTAACTGATGGCTGATGCAAGGCTCTGACACACTGACGAGAGCCAGGTCTGGCCAGAATAAGTTCATCACACTGTCACTAACGGTAATGTTCGATTTTCTAATATTCGAGGTGAAGTGTATTAGGTCGAACGTTCTGGGTTCAAATAGAATCTTTAGAACATAGCAGCTGAACTTAATGTGGACAGTACCAAATGGTAAAAAAAAAAAAGATCATAAAAGTCATCACAAAATCATAATAGCCACTTAACGGCTTCCCTTTTCTATTGGTGTGCAGTAAACTGCAGGTCAGGGTCTTTGGCTCAACAAAATGAGCAAATATTTCCGGTGGAACTGAACAGAGGAGACGACTGGACCGTGGAGCCTCAAACAAACACAGAGAGAACGATGCGATAATCCCTCTGTGACCTTTCGGTTTTGGACTTATTTATTTATTTCCTTCACCCCCTAAAAATGAATATCTAAATTGCACGAGGAGGGCGCAGCGCAGAATGAATATGGCATCGCAAATGATGCCCGCATGCAACAAAAAATCATGCCGGTAGTGTTGGGATCGCATCACGTGTTACCAAACCGCCACTTTGAATGAGTCAAGGTCAAGGACTTAAGAGAATTCAGCCTTTGAAACGATGAAATCCCACCAGGTAAGGTAGGTGTAGCGGACACAGGGCTACACTTCAATTGAACAACTTGTCGCCGTGTTGCACTATAGCGTTAGCATTGCGTCAGAGGGCTGGGGTTATGAGTGATGCGCCTGTCTGTCGCTGGCGACTAAATGTCCTCTAAAGGCCCTGTCAGGCTGTCAGTGACAGGGGAAGCCGAACGAGAGCTGCATAAGAGCAGCGGAGATGGCACAGTAATGAATTTCTGAGCAACAACAAATTGACACAGTGCACCGGCGGCACACGGGCTCCACGCGACGCTTCATCTTCCTCCACGCGGCACGCTAACCACCTCGAATCGATGAATACGGATATCTCGTTATATGTTTCTTTCTTTTCTTTAATCTTCCTAATGGCAATTCTTTTTTTGGGGGGGGGGGGGGGGTATCTTTGAGAGAAAAACTGCCTTGCTCAGTGTGTCCCATCCAGTGCGGCACCGTTCTGCCACTGAGACACGCACAGCAGGGGTGGGCAGGGCTCCAAAAGCACGCCATCGGATTGGCTCGGTTACATATTAGCCATCATCAGGTTGTTATCTAAAGCCTATTACATGATGGATTTGGGCCTGGCTCTTCTCCACCCGCGTGCCGTTGCTACCAGGGAATAGCTGTAGAGCAGGGCAGGCATCTAAGCGAACAGGTTCATTAAGCCCATGTAAATTGTGGCAGCATCTGGGACTTGCGATTTTGGCAGCGAGGACAATAAAGCTAAAACAGAGCGCCACTGGAGAATGTACCCCATTCATTCCTTATGCATTAATGTGGCTCTGCATCTCAGTCTGCTCGTTACTGGAGTCACACACACACACACACACACACACACACACACACACACACACACACACACACACACACACACACACACACACACACACACACACACACACACACACACACACACACATTCAAATGGGACGACGGTGAGACACAGCTAGAACGCACAATCGCAAAACACAGACACCCACATACACAAGGAGGATAGACTATAAGGTTGGGGAAAATTGGTACAGCAAGTTTAAAATTCATATATCCCCTCACTGAAAAGTGACAGCTTCCTGTAGCAATCTATTTCTTACACGCACAGGGCTGTACCAAAGCCAACCTTACCAAACATGAGCTTCAGAATGTAATTTGAATTGGGGGGGCAAAACGGATAATAAAGAACTGCAGCTAAGGCTCTTAAATGTGACCTGTTTGGAAGTAGCACTCTCCAAATAAGATGCATAGGCTTCGCCTTTTTTTTCTTATCAGTTTATGAAACATGCAATTAGTTGAAGATGGCTGGGAGGTTTACTGAATAACCCCATTAAAAGGGAAGGTAGTGTTAAATAGGAAAGTGCCTGAAGGCTAGCGTAATGGATTTCCTCCTCGGACATGCTTTCCATTTGATGGAAGTACTGTTCTCCCTCCTCCACTTAATTCAGCTCTGTTCATCCACCCTCAAATTGATGGTGCAGGCACACATTCAAAATAAAATACCATATTCTCCGAAAAATACAATCAAGCTGTTATTTATGTAACCACTTGTGGTCTAAAGCCAACATTTTCTAAGCCCAATTTAAAACCCTGACGGCAATCAGGCCTCCTACATATCCTACACAAGGGTAAACCATCAGAAAACCATCCTAGCTCAAAAATATGTTGGTGGAGACAGATTCCTATTAACACCGGCATCTCAGTGTAATTCAGCAGCTTAACAAAATCTATTTTTACATACCTTCTAATAGCCTAACAGCACGCTCACAGAGAACTGCCAGTGTCGCTGCGCCCTCATCTAAGGCTTGAGTGAAACGTGTGAACTGAGCTAAGTTCTCTTCAAACACGTACAGTTGCGATTCCTGTGGCTCTGCTTTCCCAAGCACTCCCGACTGTTGACATTGTTGACAGAGAACAGATCACACGCGGTAACAGCTCTCTCAGAGGCTGCCTCTGTAAAAGGTTTCCTCCACTTCCCTCCACGCTCCTCCCGCAGACCCCCCCCCCCCCCCCCCCCATCGGCCCCCTGCCTCTGCGAAAGCCCTGCTGTGCATTTGACATGGAGCCTCTGCCTCTGTGCTGTGACACACGCTCCCCCAGACATGCACACCCCAACACACACGCTCCCACGTCGCTTTGGGGACTGTATAACATTAGATGGGACCCATTTGCTACACCCAAGGCTCTACTTTGACATAAATAGCTTGTCCAATGTGTACGGACAAAATCTCAAGTCATTGACTATTCACGACTATTTTTGGACATTATTTTTATTTTACCTGTATGCGCTTGGTACCGGCACCATTTGCAGCTCAATGAGCTCAAGTTTCATTGTACGTCCTCCGTTAGAATAATAGCAAGCTAAAAAGAACTGTTGTCAAATAGTTATATATAAAGTGATTTGTATTGAAAGGAGTATATGGGCTCTGTTTCATGCAGTCCACCAGGTTTGAAGCATTTCATTTGAAGCCAGGGTATAAAGTATTGACCTTGAGAGGAACACGAGACAACCTCATGCCTGAAGGGGAGAGGTCCTGATAACTGCATCATCCATCACAGTCTCATTGAGTGAACCCTTCACCATGTGTAGACTCCGACTCCGTCTTCTCGGACAGCACGGACAACAGGAAAAGCCGGGGGGAAAATATATTCCCTGTAAGGGAAAGGGCAAAACGTTCGTTTTTGTCCGCCATTAATGATGTATTGAGTAGACACTGCTGTTGGAGAGTGTGCCTTTAAATTCTCCCTCCCCCACCTGGAGAGATAACACACACACACACACACACACACACGCACACGCACACGGGTGATATAAGCTGCAGTATTAGGCCTCCTCTCACAGGACCCTTCTTTCCTCAGGCTTTTCTGCGATTGTCTGCGGCTTCAGCAGCCTATCACCTCCAGACAGAGAGGACCTCGATTCCCCACCAGTACACACTAACAAGGGGAGAGAATCCTCCTTACAGCATAAGCGCTATAGAAATAACACATATTATTATTACTACTAGCATGTAGGTCAGCCCAGCCTTTCGTGACTTCTGGCTGCATCCGTGAAAGAAGTTATTACCGTTGGATTCCGGGGCTCTCTGAAACGTGGCTCCCACCTGACTATGGTGAGGAGGGCAGTGTGCGCTGTAAGCAGACATGCAGCTACGTCGTCTGAACACGACGAGTCAGAGGGAAAGCCGAGGACAACATGTGCTATCCACCAAAACTCCTGCGGTTCAATAAACATTGATCCTGTCACCAATGAAAACCGCACGGCTAGAAAAAAAAGGATGCCATATGGACATTTTCATCAAGATAATGTTGTCGAGCGTAATTTGTGAGCAATGAAACGCTCCGCTAATGGAAGCCCCGCAGAAAACGACTCTAAAAACCTAATCACACCATTCAGCAAACGCTGATGGCGGTTTGATGGGCGGTGGGCGGAGGGCATCCGTTTGGGGAATCGTGCGCCGTACTGTGACGACCAATCAGATGCCAGTGTGGCCAGCCCCAAAAGAAATACCAGTCAAATTATGTTGACATTTGGAAAGGTCGAATTTTGTCATTACTGCAAATGCATTATCCTTCTACAAAATTCTAACTAGCGTATCCCTCGATCGCTCCTTCTTCTATATGTGATGGTAGTTGCTGTTATATCCTGTATTATATTACAAACCCCAGAGGGAAGATTAACTTTAAGCATTTCCTACAGAAATGGCTCTGAAGCTGCCGAGCATTAAATTGTGAAAAAGGCCCTGGCTAGGAAGTGTATCCGGCATCATATTTAGGCAATAGAGCATGTATTCCTGTAGGTTTCACAAAGAGCTTTGCTGTTAGTGAACTGTAAGGAATAAGCACTTAATTCTGAGCTCTGCAATATAACTGGAATTCATTAGCTGATAGCTTCACTGTCAAGACAATGACAAAGTAATGAGCAGCTCCCTAAATGAGAGACATTTTCTTCTATGATGAACTATCATTATCATTATAGCCTACACACTAAGCAGCCCACTTTTGGCGACATTACAGATTATAAAGCTATAGTCACACAGACACTCATTGTATCACAAAAATAAAGAATAGCTGCTTTGTTGAAAACTGCCTCAGAGGCTGCAGTAAAAGGTGCAGTATAGATTTAATACGATTAAAATATGTCAGATACAAGGCTAATGTCATGGGGTTGCAGACAAACTCACTCACCATGATGACAAAGAGCTAACGTTTGCCTGATCGCCAATAAAATTATCTGCAGTCTTAGCAAGGACTGCACTCAAACAATGGCACAGTGGGAGCCGTTCTGAAGACTTTATTTAGGCTAAACAGACAAATTAAAAACATAAATCTCACAGAAGGAAACGTATTGAATGTCAAAATAAAAAAAGGAAGCTACTTTGATGGTAACAAAAATATTTCTCTAGGGATGAACTTCACAGGAGAAGTATTGGCCCTACTGATCTCCCCCCTCCATTTATTTCCCTCTCTATCATTCTCTTTCTCCCCCTCTCTCTGTCCATCTCTCTCCTTCTATCTCTAACTTTATCTCTTTCCATCCCCCCCCTCTCTCCCTCTCTCCCTTTCTCTCTCTTTTGCTCTGTCGCTCCATCTCCTTCTTTCCCTCTCTCTCTCCACCTACACCTACTTTCCAGCCAGAAGAGGAAAGACTGCCGGCTGGAAGGAGGCAGGCGCTGGACCTGATGATTGATGACACGCGTGCTCCGGCCCACACCTCCCTGCTGACGCTCTCTCGCACAGCCCGCTTCACTCTTCCACACTAATTGGGCAACCCTGCGAAACGTCCCTCCCCGAGCCATCGGGGTCCAGGTCCTACACACCACCCACTCAGAGGAGAAGTCTTCTGATTAGGCACTTCTCGTGGGCCGCCCGTGTCAGTGGGGCTCTATGGCGGGTCTTGAAGGTGGCAGGGTGCACATCTACCAGACAAAGAGGTCGGCACAGCCGGCCATAAATATTGAGGGAACACTACAACCTGAGAGTTGCCCTCTGGAAAAGTGGATCTATTTATATCTGGCTGGGAGAACTGGAACATGGCCCTGTGATACCATGCTGCTGGGAGAACATAGGATCCACCGCAGCCAGCCTGGCGAACTCATCCAGCAGGAAACAGTGACAAGGCAATACAAGCCCCGGCACGGTCACTTGATATTCCCCGGGACGAAGGCTGCGAGGCCACAGAGCGGGGTTTGCCTTGTTTGTTTCTCCTGACTTCATCAAGGGTGACTCGGCGTAACCTACGGTGTGGGCATAATGCGTTTATGAAGATGGATATTAACTGACAACGTTTAGATTAAGTGGCCCTCTCAAGGGCACATCGGCGAGTCTCCCGCCTGGCTTGTGTCTGAACCGACAACCTCTGGATCATTAATCCATTTACGTCGGGGAGACTCAGAGTAAATACACAGTCAGTGTCCTCTGGAGGAGGGAACCAAACAGAACAAGCTGTTCGGCCCACACGAGGAGCTGTGAGGGTTGTGAATTATTGGAAGACTAACCTTGTAGTCATGAGTCTGGAGACAACTAATAACAGTGTGTGCTTGGCAATGTGCTCGATGGTTCGGAATAAAGGTTAGAAAGGTTTGCCTCGCGAGGTGAAAAAAGAGCAGTGGGGCCCTGAAGCGTAACTGATCTCTGCTATTGGCGAATACATGGAGCATTATGTAAAAGTGTGTGCATTGAATAAATTTGCATGACGGGCCTCTAAATCTGATTACATCTTCTAAACAAATAGCACAAGACTATTACCCCCATTCCCACCGCACACCCAACTCGATCCCCAATTCATCTCTCTCTCTCTCTCTCTCTCTCTCTCTCTCTCTCCGTCTCTCATTTAATCCTTTATTTCCCTACTTCATGTGCAATCCCCACCCATTTGAACCTTCCTCTCTTTGCTTTCTTTCACTATTTTATCTGCTCTTTTCATCCCTAAATCATTCTTAATCTGGAAGTGTCTCGGCGCCCAAGACTTTATATAATTAGGGACTGCCATCTCCTCTCTACACGAAGAGATGGCAGGAGAGGCTTCAGCATGTCTCATGTCCAGGAGACAATCATCAGAATGTAGATTGACCAGGAGGGAGGCCGGGCTGACACATGGCGTTGAATTGATTCCAGGCCTCTCATCGTGGTATTAAGCTGGTGAGGAGCAGGTCGCAACTGCAGGAGTACTATACATAGTCGACAGGTTTGCTAGTTGATTAGCTGCTTCTAAAACCATTTATGTAAGCTCACAGTGTAAATTATTCTTATTCCATTTTTAATCTCTACAAAGGAACGTCCTGATGAATAATGCACGAGGTTGTATACGGAACATGTCTTGTTATTAAATGCGCAGGATAAAAAATATCTCTGGAATAAATTAGAGTTACTCGCCACAGAAAGCAAAGTACTTTAGCACAGCGTTATATAGCAGGGACTGCACATCAAGACTGATTCCTGCAAATGGAAATCCATTTAGAGAAACTCGCAAGTGTCTTTTTGAAGCGCTCACACTGTTCACTCATATTGACGCTGCGACATACTGTTTTAAAAATAGCCTGGTGTCTTTCTATATTAATTTGATGCAAAACATTTAGACATAATAACTTTTTGTTAGTAGACAATGCAAATGCAGTCCTGTAGTGAGGAATACAAAATACAGTGTACCCCCTCTCTGATTCAGTAGATAGGTAGGCTAATTGCACTTTCAACTGACTAGTGAGTTTCTGGATCTAAACTTGAATCCTTAGCTGTTCAAAAATTGGCCCTGGTCCTCTTTCCAACTGTCTGATTTCAGGCGTAAATGGTGCCTCTGATGGAAAACCGAACACCTGCTGGTCAAAGACCACTCACAGCAGCCATTTTGAACAGAGTAACTATTTCAGATACCAGTTTTTCAATAGTCCGTAGCATTATGTACATTTAAACAATTGCTTGTAATGAACTGAATTTGGTTTGCATTGCATAGGCTTATTCAAAAGAAAAGGTTTTTATGTTGAATGTCTAGCTGTGCTTCAATGTAAATGTTACTGGAAAGTAGACTGGTTGAAAGACTAACAATCACAAATACTGTATGGTAGTTATACAATGCAATACTTGACACGGAACAGCAACAAAGCACACAGTAATTTTAATGAAATAAAGCTACCGCAAACCTAAATAACTTCCCAGCACCTCAGTGGCCCTTCTAATTAAATACAGATGCACTGTATAAGGGGCTAGTTTTGATTTAGAGCATTTTTTGCTGTTGTTGCTGTTGTTTTTATCTGCTCTTCTGTGTTAGAAAACTGACAGCATGCCAAAGCTGATTCTGAGTGCCATCACAAGTTGCCAGTGTTGTTGCCTTCATCCCTCTCTTCTGTTGTGGCAGGCATCATCACCATTAGCGCAGCATAATAAAGCATCTGCTCCCAATATTCCCCAAAGTGGGCGAGCACATGCCACTTAAGTCATAGAACAGAGCACCTGTTTTCACATGCACTGTAGCGGTACATCAGAGGTCGCCACAAAACAAAAGGAAAGATGCATTGTAAATGTAGAGTCTTTGGTTAGTAAGATGGCCCTTAAAGCCCAGGCTGTGTGGTACGGTCTTTTCAATCTAAAAAGAAAAAAAAAAGAAAGATCCGTAGGTGTGAGAGTGTTCTGGAATCAAAGTGTCGTTCTCCCCGCATGGAGAGGAAGGCAGCAGGCGCACTGTGTTGGCATCAAAGACGATGCCTGGTTTGAGCTTTGAGGCGGGGAGGCACAGCACACACCCGCACACATCTAGAGTTAGGCCAACTGGCTGGTAACAGAGAGAGCAAGAAACAGACTGTTGAATCTGGCGGTACAAGACGACTCGTAGCATGCCTCGGGGAAGAGAGGCATCTACAGTAGTTTCTCAGCATGTCAAGAGTGTCTCACGCAAAGTGGGTTGTTAAGATCTCAACCATTAAATGTGAATAACGAGACTAAGTTATTCTAAAGTGACGGTAACCATAAACATTGCATTATCTACAAATTCATTTCTACCAAAGGCTTCTTAAGCTGAATGATAATTAGCTTGCCGCTGTAATCCCTCTTTTCATTGGCCATGTGTGAGAACGAGGAGAAATAGAAATAGAGAAGGGGTTCCTTCACAATAAGCCTCGCCGAGGTTGTTCACAAGCAAGGAATAACTAGGGCTTTCTCCAACGGGAGACGTCTACGTAATAATATACAAGCAATTGTCAGTATTGTCAGTGGAAAAGAGGACATGGGACAAGGAAATATTAAATGAGAGCATGCCTGGCAGGGCGGAATGTTTGATATTTCCTCTGTGCTGGCCATGCTATGTTAGCATCTCATCAAATTAAAACACACACCCTTGAATAGGTCAAATCCTACTCCTATGTGCCTTGTTTACCTCAACACTGAATTAAAAAGCTTAGTGGAGGCAGCTCACAATTTTTAAACGTAGGTCAATTGTACTGTGAACTACCGTGAATATCAAACCAAGCCCTTCGTGTTTTTTGTTTTTCCATATGTTCAAACTCTTGGAAGCCAATTCCTCAGGATATTAATGACGAATCCTGATCTTTCTGTAATTTAGACATAAAAAAAATGACCTGTGAAGAGTCTAGCCTAATAGCCTAACGCTATTGCACTGCTCAATTACCATTCATAGCCGGGTACGAAAATCACCACATGCTTGAATGGTTCAGCATGAACATGGAAATAGCACTGGCAACATATTAACAGAACTGCAGGGGAGAAATCCATAGTAAATATTGTTCACATGGCAAAGTAATACATTGTTAGCAATAAAAGTGGATGATCCAATTATTGCATTGGTATTTAATTTTTTGTTCTGTTCCGCTTTTAAAAACTTGATTTATAGGAAAGTGTTTTACTATATTTATTTAGGAGTACATTTTTTATTAAAAGAAGACTGTGATACCCAGAACGTTAGTATGGTGTTTTATTGGAATGTGACATGTTAGTCAATATGTCTGATGATATTATTAAATGTCAAAAAGGTCTCTGTAGTCACTGTGCCTGCCTTGCAGGGTAATTGATGGTGTGATTTTAATCATGATATGGGCCAGAGCTTGAGTTAATTTGGTCCTTCAAACAGTTGTTCATTGATTGTTATCCCCTTAATCAAGTGGCATAATGAGTTCACTTTTGAATAAAATAAAAGTGCAGAATGTAGCTAAAAGTTCAAATTGCAACGTACGACATAATGTATTATATATATATATATATAAGCTTGGGTGGATGCAAGAGTTCTTATGTGACATGTATCCGAACTGCCCTACAACAGAGAGTCTGACAAACAGAAGAATAGATTAAAACGTGCATGGCTAAACATATAGATACTGATAGAAAAGAGCCTTGCAAAGAGAGTGGAAAGAGTGAGAGTGGGAGTGGCTAGGATGGGACATTGTGAGAGAGCGAGGGATGAGCAGGGCCAGGAAGAGATGGGAAGTCCAATTATGTATAGCAAAAAGCCCCTTGAGTCTAAAATTAGAATTCTAATGGCTGCCTGTCTCACAAATCACTTGATGAATTCACTGTTGAACATGAGTCAATTTGCCTGCCGTGGTTTGGTAAGGATAATAGTTGAGAACCAATTAATGTCACCTTTTGTCCGCATGTTAAGACTAATATCACAATATCTATTTCAGAGCAGTATGTTGCATTCACATTTGTAATCAGTTAAATAGACAAAAAAAAGTTTACTTTTTTTTTACTTCACAACAAAGTTGCCGTGAAAAGGCCATGCAGAAGAAGCGAGTCATCATTACTCTGACTCTTATATCGGCATTATGTTTAATAAAGTACCTACATTTGATCTTGTTTTATTTGTAATGATGACAAACTTCACTGAAGTAATAACCGAACCCGACTAACAGCAAAAGTATTAAAACATTTTTTTTGTTTTTTTCGCTACACTTACATAAATGGGTCTCTTACCTAGCCTCTTAGAAATTTTACAGTGTATGTACATATGTTAACTCCTAAGACCAAGATAAACTAAAGGGTACTCTCGACACAGCCATATTGATTTGCTTCACTGTCTTTACCTACATTTACTAATAATTACAAATGCAGCACTTCCAATTACTAAGCTCGACCAAACATTTACAGCAGTCTGCAATCCACACGCTCATTATGCAGATGACAGGTCAGGAAAAAACTCAAGACCTGCTTACACCGACTCCAATTAAAATCCTTTGGCCAGGCCAACACAAAGCTCAAATGAATAATGACAACACTTCCTAAATGACTTGACTAGAGACTGAAAAATGAGAGAGGCCAGCAATCTTGAACAATAAGTAATTAGGCAGAAATGCCTGAAACTGGGACGTTTCCACTTCAATGAACTGGTTTGGGTTCTGGTTCTGCAACGTTTAAAAATACTGTGATTATTGTAAGTTAACTCATTTTCTATTTGGCTTACTTAGTAAACATTTATCAGAGTTAAACATGAAATACAGTGTGCCATTAGTACCAACCGAAGACTCATCCAACGCAACACAATATTAACTTATGAGCTTATCCCTTATCATTGATTCAAGGTATGCCGACTATAAAATATAGTGCTGCATTCATATCCCCCAAAAAAGGCCGTACTATGTAGAGATTAGAGATCACACAAAATGTATAGTGTATTTAATTTAAGAACAGGGATATCCCTTCTAGAGGATGAATTGTTTTGAATTCACATCGGAAAGGGCACTGCTGAGGTTATCATCTACCAACACTTGCCGGTAGATAGTCTTCTTGCTCCTGAGGTACAGTAAAGTGAAGCGTCCTTCTGATATGCAATTCCCCATCGGACCGAATACATTTTTAACTACAGTCGGACAGGCCTGTGCTCATGTTTAAAGATACTGTAGAACAGGCTGCATCGAAGCTCCCAGAACCACCCTTCCTTTCCCAGGAGAGGACCCTCCATTCCGATGATTCATCCATTCCTTTGTCACTAATTTATCCTTGGAAGAGAAACAATCCAGAATCGCATCAGCAAGGTAGGTTAAAGGGTAGATCCGAAGACGAATAGAGCTTTTATCAGACATCCCCAAAAGGTCCCCCAAGAAAGCAATACAATACCCCTTTGACCTGGACAAAACAAGTTTAGACTCACTGTTTTACCAATAAACACCGGTGAAAAGAACTTTGAATGCCAAACTCAGAGGAAAGAAATCGGTTGAACTGAATATAAATCTATCACGGCACATTTTGTATCACACTTTTCTTTGCCTCTTTCAGACAACTGAGCCTCAAAAATTCATAACAGGGTTTTTGTCAGTATCCCAGGGCCTTGTACATGACTGGCATTGAAATATCTCTACGTTTGGGGGGGGGGGGGGGGGGGGCTGAGATTATGCAAGAGCTTCAGAGGAGCGCAACTAATTATCATGAAACACAAGGATAGGCTGACTAATTGATTAAAGATTACACTTGAGGCTGTGCTGGGAATCCATCCGGTCAGTCCTCTGGGAGCCTGTGACTCAGATAGTGAAATACCAATGTTGTTCGAGAATACTTGGAGAAGAGACTGCACATATAAATCAATGTAATATCTCACGGTTAACAACACATTTATTGGGATGACTAGATTTTCATGTGAAACAGACACTGTGGGCATATAACTAACTTTCCAATGATTTGTTCGTTCTTTTCAACTTAAATGCCAACTGCCTGCTATCTACATATGAGCTAATGCATATGATATCATATAAGCTTCTATCATTTAAGCTAAAGCAAGACGAATTGCTGTGAAGTTTCTTGTTTCATCTAGTAAGTGAATCTGAGCTAACCTGTTATTGCTTTGCAATAATTTCTTAATAAGTTTAAGCTTAAGGGGTTTAGCAGAATACACACTGTGAGAGTGAAACGTGTATGAAAGCTCAATTTCCCAACCAAAACCTCCCAATTCCTTAAAATGAGAGTAATTATAAAAATATAAACACATTTTCACAGCATCTTTGTACTTTACGGGATTACATTTGGAAGAGCATTTTAATTTAGGGTTCAATTTAACAGTGCACTCAATCACTTTAACACTAATGGAAAAATATTAGAAAAAAGAAATACTTTAAAACTTTTTTATTTATATTTACTGATGATGTTAGATGTTTCAAGTCTCCAGAACATGCAATCCAGACCTTTTTAATAATTCTTACTCTCGTAATGTCTAGCCTGTCTGTGGCTGATCTGATGTTGTGTAACTAAAAGGCACAGCGTACTGTTATTACTTTGAGCTGATGTGATGAGGGATGGGAAAAAAGATGAGAGTGGTTCTTCAAACCTGAGCACTACTTGATTTAGAGTCGTCCCTGTGGTATAAGAGAACGAAATGCATAAATAAGAGCACTTAAACAACAACATTCCTTTGACACTGAATAATAATAAGCCTTTGATTTACCTTGAGTAATGCCTTTCTACAATCATAGCCAAGCTGGTGCACTTGTGAGCAAAGCAATATGAACCAGACACCAAAGGTATACCTGGCCTTTTCAGATCATTTGCTGTCCTTCAAGAGTCACTTTCTGAGGCTTACAAATCTAATTAAGGATTGACTCAGGGGCAGCTGTTAGTAATTTTGATTTTGCCGACACACTGTACTCTAGCTACACAATGTCAAATTACCGTCAGAGGCAGGTTAGGCTGTCTGCAGTATCCTGCCAAGTGGCAATCATCGCAACTCACTGAAGAGGACCAATGGCAGCGTCTGGACAATAGACATGAACAGCTGAGAGTTTCAAGTGGATCCTTCTAAATAGGCTAAAGGAGCGTCTTCAGGGAGCTAGCTGGCATGAACGCCTTTTTAGCCCCAGCGCTAGTGTGTTACCTTTGTCAGCTGTATTGCATCAACAGTAATGTGTGTGTTCCGCTGCTGATGGACGTCAGTGCAATGAATCAGATGAAGATTCGTGCATCTCGACCTCAGATAATGAAACAAAGCCTGTTTGAGGGCAGCCTACACAATCCATTTTGAAAAAACTAAATCTTAAGCTTAAAATTATATTATTAAAATAATTCCAGTACTAGTGTTGACATAGTCAACCAATTTAGTTTATTTACTGACTAAACATAAAAACAAAACAATCTGAGTAAACAGTGCTAACTATATTGAACATGAGGACTGCAACAAAAAAAAAGCATTGCCATACTGGTCTGACAGCAACATGGATTGCATTAAGCTGTAGTGGGAACAACATGCTCAAAGTCCTTGGCGTTTAATCAGCAGCGACAGATTCAGGTGTGCCCACAGATGTGTCATGCTAGCTAAAAGCAGGTTATCTTCAGAAAACATCTGAGGCTGCAGATACAGTGTCAGGTGTCTGACATGTTTAGCAGAACACACGCCAGAAACCCCCAATCGAACTATCTCATATGGTAGGTTGCATGTTTGCCAGGAAACCAACATACTCTGTGGGTGTTTTAGTCTTAATCTCATTCAGTGGTGTGCCATGGGGATGAAGTATATCATTCTGGACTTAAATTGTACGCTGACAAGTTGCTTAGCTTAAGATTCTTCTGCTCCTGTCTGCGTTGGGGCCACCAAGGCATTTAAACTGGATGCCGTCCAGCAGAAGCTGTTATGGTAAATGTCAAGACCTTTCAGTGAGCCATAATAACAACACAATTCATCGAGGCAATACATCAGAACCTTTTTGCCCTAGACAAATCTCTGTAGAGAATGATTGTAATGGTCTTTACGAAATGCTGCAGTGGCATAATTGTGAAGAAGCACAAAGATTTTTTATCAAACTGTAGGTTTGACACTAGGAAATGATGTTACATTTATACGAATACCAGACTTCGAAAGTAGTGACAGGTCAATTTTGCACCATTATGGAGAATAAAGCCCCCAGTGCGGCCTCTATTTTGCAGTCAAGGGCCAGCTGTCAAACTAAATCACAAAAATAAGCTTGCTTCTTTATCTTATTCTCTGTGTAGTTAGAGCAGTCCTGGCTGTTACAGTGTTGGCAACCAATCCACCACTGTTTGTTAGAAGGTTATGCGTACCAAAACAATGACAAAATACCAGTTTTGTTTTATCCCCTTACTTTCACACTGGTTAGGGTGACTTTAACAGATCCGTAAAAGTAAGTCATTAAATGTTACACTTAGCAGTAAATGGAAAGGTGTGTGTGTTTTTTTTTGTCTTGAGCTAAGTAGATAAAATTAGAGAAAGTTGAATCCATAAATTAATTCTGGTACTTTCGCACTGTGAATCTGTGAATTAGGCTTGATTATGTGGGAAATAGGTTGCTATGGATCGCCTGACCTCTTATTTTTAGACAGGAAGATGATAATTTCCTCCTCCAGCTGTCCACAAACATTCTTAGTCAGACTACTAAAGACAGTTAAGGCAAAAATGCATATATCTACATAGCATACAATTATTAACTGATGGGGAAGTCAAGGATCAACAGAGATTTTGCTTCATTTGATAACTTACCACACATAACAGCATTAACACCCTTTGTACTTGGAATAACGTACCACAGTCATGTTTCAAGTGAACGGTAATGCAAGACAGAGCAAAAAATGTCCTTCATTACAAATTCAGAACACAAGAGCCTTGGCTAATGATTGCAAAAGAACCCCATTAGGAAAAGCTCATGGCTTTTAGGTCATTAAAAAAAGATTTAAAGAAAGATGATACAAACGTGTCACATGGTCAATACTTTTTGCTTTAAAAGTGTCATAAGCATTCAATTGATATGGAGCCACCATCCAACATCACTCTTGATGGCAGCAGGAACACACACGGCCACACTAATGCAGCATTAACAATTGAAAGGGTGAGGGAAATAATGAACAGATGACAGACTGGACGTTACTCATGGGACCTATTCTATAATCCAAAGGCAGTGACTAATTACATGCATCTGGGTTTCTCACCAATGAAGAATGCATACATTTTCTCCCTGCAATCATCTTTAGGGGGCATTCCGGGAATTGTCTTGTAATAGTCTAGGGTCTGATGAAGGCGACTGCTGTATTTTGCTAGCTGTTCCTAAAATACATTTATTTTTTAATCCGTGTCTCTCAAACCTATGGTATGAGTTTGAAATTAAAAACATAAAGATTACGAACCAATCGTTTATTTTTTATGTCATAAAAAATTATATTTACCTTACAAAAATTATTATTAAGCAACAAATATTATAATATTGGCCTGTTTTGACAGGTGATAATGTTAAGCTGCTATTAGATTCAAGGCAGAGAGACAAACAGACTAGCTTAAGAGTTTCCCGATTAGTTCAACAACATCGACTGCAACAAAATGTTGATAACTGCACGCTGGCTGCATCCACATGGGAAAACAACAGAGTTCCAAATTGACAAAATGGCAATTGTTGAGTTACCTCTTAATAAGGACTGAGAGCCCTGCCAGTGGACCTTCAAAATGGTGCCCCTATCCATTTCCTCGGTCTCCAGTCAGTGTGAGCTGCGCTAAGGCAATGGCCCAGTTATGGAGTGGAGCCCTATCAAAAGGGGCTACACTTGTTTGCTGTGCTGATTCAAACCACAGGGATAATCGGTGGCCCAATGAACCATCAGGATTCAGGCACAGCTTCCCTCACTGATCACAGACAACCTAGATTGACACCAGGGAATTAAACTGCCCCACTGGAAAGACCGTCTTAGGCGTAAGTCGATTTGACATGACAGCCCTTTGGGTATGAATAGAGAATGTAATGCAAAAAATAAAGATAATTGCATAACCAGCAACTCTATTGTATATATTAAAGAACAACAAAATAACCCTCCTCACAAGCTTATAACTTTTGAATTATGAAACTTCTGGTAAATACATAATGTAAGAATGGACACCATGGCAAACCTAACCCCTTTTAAGCCCAATAAAACATAAATAAGTGTATAGACAGCTATTCAGGTGTGCAATTTAACTTCCACAATATCCACAATTCCAATACCTTGCAATCATCAAAAAGACAATAGTCTTTGCTGTAAAGCCTAAAGTCGATATCACAACCTCAACATCTGAGAATGTCCACGAAGTGTTTAGAGTAGATCAAAAAGTAGTTGGCATAACCTTTATATTAAATCTGCATGTTTAGATTTTACCACTCAATTAGACCACACCCATGACATTCAATTTTCCTCTGAGTGGAATGGTATCAGAATGAATGGTACAGCCTATGAAGACCTTTTATAGAGGATAAAAAGCAAGCCTAGTACCTACACTAGTCGTGTTGAGATACTTAAAAAAAAACTTCACAATTTTGAACTATTGGAGGTTGGAGGTTAAGGGAGCCATAGACAAATTAAAGCCTAGATGTTCTATAAAACCTTTTTATTTATTTATTTAAAAAAAAAAAAAAAATTTAAGCTTGGGAAAGCACTACGATTTTGAGCAAAATTAACAAATGTTATAGTGCATCTGCAAGAATTAGTTAAAGTTCCCTTTTGACTTTTCCGCCGCTTAAAATAGTTAGAATAGAGAAAATATTTTTGATAAAATAAAGAAATATATGGTATTGTTTAAAATGGAGTTAGTGTATCTCACTTTGCTCTGGTGCATCTCTGGTCAACTTTGTTGGGGTTAAAACGGCGATCAACTGAAAACGTATTACGACTCGCGTTTTCTGCTGTGTCGCTTTGACTGTCCTCAAAGAGGCGACAACAAGGGGCCATTCGATGGAGGGAAAACGCGCCCCACAAAATACATTGTGTTAATAGCGCGCGAGGTGACCCAGTTTATGTATCTATTTATTTTTTAAACTATGTTGCAGATCACAATATGTTTGTTTAAACATTCATGGTATTGTCACTGCCTTAGTGAACACAGTCGAACTCTCTTGCACGTTCCGAACTGTCATCGAGAGTCGTAAAAGGGTGCTAGTGAAGTTGCTTTGCTTGTTTTCCTACCTCAAAAGAGCCGTATCGCCTTGTCTGCTGACCACACTTTCAACCGAGGAATTGTCCACAGTTTGTCCAGCTGGCAAACAGGACGGCAGAAAGCAGCATAGACTGAGAATTATAGCGGTGAGCCATTGACCAGAAACACACGCATCCTGCACCGCAATCATTATGTCCATCACAGCTGGATTGTATGTTTTCCAAGTCTTAACCCAAAGAAAAACCTTCACGCAAAAACTGCTATTTCCACACTTTTACTCCTTAAAACCCTTAAGAAATGTCCCACTCTGTACAGTTTCCCTGGTTTGTTTTGATGGATACGTTGCCCACACTGCGCGAGGTAGTGTACTCTCCAGTGGCTTGCACACCATCTAGTGAGGAAATGTGATGTAAAATGGGAGCAGAGCTAGCAGCAGACAACCCCCAGGCTCTGATCCTGTTGCCATGCGGCCGTTTCCCGGGCAACCTGCTCCCAGTAGTTCGTGATGGAGCAGTTCAAGCTGGTAGGTATTGATACCTACACAACCCAGGGGCAATTAAATGTATCGATTTGTAGACCTGCCTTAACCCTATTCGGAAATGAACATTCTAAAGGAATGAAACTTCTCACGCTGATGATGACGTAGTTGATGATCATTGTGTCTCTTCTTAAGGGGGGATGGGATGGGGAGGTGTGTGTGTGTTGGAGTGAGCGAGAGAGGGGGGGGGGGGGGCTAGAGTTCCATAAAAAAAACATCCCTTTTAAGAATGTGGAAAAGCAATAAAAAACAATTGGTCCACAGTATCCATCCATCCATTTGCTATACCGCTTATCCTATGCAGGGTCGCGGGGGGGCTGGAGCCTATCCCAGCCGACACAGGGCGAGAGGCCGGGTACACCCTGGACAGGTCGCCAGTCTATCACAGGGCGGTCCACAGTATGTAAAAGTAAAAAAGAAAAAAAACAGTACGTTTACGCTGGCACTAATTTCTGTTTCTCAATTGAATGTCAGATGTTCTGTATGTTAAAGTCAATTCTTGCAATGTCAAATAAACTAAGGGTAATGACAAACAGTCTACTTCCAATGTTTATAGATTTGAGAAAAATAATATTAAGTTGATTGAATTTACATCTGAGGAAGCTTCAAACTCTAACCACTTTTAAATCAGGCCTAAAAACCTTTCTATTTGAAAAAGCCTTCTGCTTAATTGTTTTATGTTGTACAACATTTGAAAAGCTGACACAATTAATGTGTTTGTTGTTTAATACCCTTTACCCTTGTAATCTTGTGATGTTCATCGATGTCCTCTGCCTCAATTCCCATGTCTCTGCAGGTCCTATGTTTATTGCATCCTGAATTGTATATTGTACTGTTTTTATTGTATATGTATTGTACGGTGACCTTGGGTGTTTAGAAAGGCACCTATAAATTAAATGTATTATTATTATTATTTTTATTATTATTATATAATTAACAATACATTTAAAAGTAGAGAATGTGTGCACCAAGACGATATCTTCCTAAAGATAACATCCCTGAACCTAGAATATTTTGGGCCGCATTAGCACCAGTGCACCCGCAACTGTCTAACAATTTACCATTCTTCCAGCCTTACTACCGACCCCAGTCACCATTGTACTCAGAGCCTCTTGACTTGAATAACCATACTTAGCGCCTGAGTTAGCCCAGCGGTAACCATAAAAATGACATACTTTTCTGAGATGTCATATACAACAGCTATTGACACAATCACACATGCAGCCAAGACATGAGTCATTATGTCCATCTGATAGTTGAGCATTACAATGCCTTTGCTAGTTTACATTATATGTAAAATGAGTATTGCAAATGGCCAATGAACCCAGTTTTCAATACATGACAATATTATTGAAATGCACAAGCAAACTGAGAACATGGTATTTATTTAACATTATATTTAAAAAGCAGTTGTAGCATAGTCCTACTTTATTTATTATATAATATCGTATAGTTTTACTTTTCATCACTAGCTAGAGCTGTCTTTGCATTTACAATAAGTTCATTGCTATTCTGCTCAAATAACTATGTAAATGACCGTCTTTGGGAGTGCAGTATTTGGACTTCAGATTAGGATATTTTCCATCCGTGTCTCAGAACTGACAGTTCTTCTAGAGCCATTGGAATTACCCTGGAAAATATACCTTTCCATGCGTGAAAGCTATAATTACAATGACTTCATTTAGTGGTAGTACTGTGGTGTGTAGATGAGAGGTAAAGTGGCAGCCTATAATATTATACTCATAATAAGCCTTGAAATTATGATGAAGATGAAAGAGATCAGTCACTGGCCTATCACAAAGGCACCACTATTTGGGTAATGGCTGGTGCGTTAGATCTCCTTTTTTGTGATCTCATACCTGTCCATCTCTGAATGCTGTTGTGACTTAAGGCTAGCTCATACAACATTAACCAATACCTGATACATGTATTTACTTCAGCCTATGTTTATATATCGGACCATTTGTAAAAAATCTTTCTTTAACGAACACTATTTTCTTGGGCATAGAAGAGTATGTATTACACAACTCACGGATTAACTTTGACCTTTTTTTGTCAAACCGAACAATTAACTTTTGTTGTCTGGATTTGATGTGCTGGTAATGCATCTGTGCATCTTTTACTTATTTCTTTATTTACTTTGCTGCTGGTGCTCCTAAATATCTTCCGCAGCATCTTATGTTGGTAGAAAGTGTTATTCCTATTAAGTTTGTATTTACCTTATTCACAGTACCTCAAGCTTATAATGGCATGCATACCGTATTCATACATGTTCTTAGTTCCTTTGAAAACAATGTGGTTTAAGTGTTTTTAATAGCAGCGTTTAAACTAAGAGAAATGCAGCATATTGAAAGCTATTGTTTCATGAAGTAGTTTAGCATTAACATGGTCATTTGTCTGTAATGGTGATTTGCTCCACCATCATCATAATGGATGTCATCCACCAGAGAAGCATGCCAATCGATCAAAGCAAACATGGAGCCAGGAATGTCGAGTAGCTCAACTGAATGGTAATACAACACAGCCACAGAGTGAAGTCAAAGGTTTTGCTAAGATAATTTATTTTTTAACGTAGAACAGCAGATCATACAAATGTTGTTAACAATATCTCTAGAGGTATAATAATCTTCACAGGTATTATTTTCACGGTATAATACTATTTATGAGGTTTATTTTTTGTAGAATTTAGACCAAAACCTTTTCACAATGTGCATCATATATCACTTCTCAAGTGATCATAGCATTTTTTAAGGTTGACATTGTAGCATGAGGATGCAAAACAAAGGTAACGGTCATGGGAGACAGGGAAACCCTGTACCATCGTTGGTCACATACAGAAATTTACCAAGGGAAATGGTAATTAACAGAAAAGACAAATAATGCTGTAGAGTGTTTGTTTGTCTGTGCTCCATCTAGAGTAGGTTATATATCTATCTGCTGTTGCACATAGAAACCTTAATACTGTTTGGGGAAATTTAGAGCTGCTGTAAAAAGTTTCTTTTTTTTTCTTTTTTTTTTAAGAAATCCAGATTTTACTTTAGATTTCCAATTGCAAGATTAACTGCCTGCATCATGCTTCACTCTGTAGACTCCAGACTATATTTGCCAAACAGGAAGCCACACAACTTTTAATGGAGTGAGTTTAAATTCTCCAAATATCTAAATATGTACCATACATCTTCTAAAGTAAGACATGACAGATAAATAATGCCTTGGCAATTCCAGTAGTTACATTATATAGTAGAAAGTTTCCCATATAAACCACTAGAAGTGGCCATTTTAAGGTGGATAGGATCTAAGAAACATCGTATTTTCACTTGCGTAACTATGCTATCGTTTCATTGATGTGAAATTCAGAATAATATCAGTAGTTTGCCACTTAAGAAGAGTAAATGAAAATGAATGGGTCTCCTCTTTTTTTAATCCTCATTTGTCTGAAGCCTGTTGGCTTTAAGACCCCTGTGGGAGACACTTGTTTCACAGGAAAATTTAAATCCAAGTCAGTGCCTACTGCCTATAAATTCCTCTTTAATAAAGTGTAATCCAAATTGTACATACTTTATTTTTGTTTGCTGAAGTGTGCAGTCGCAAAAGACGCAACACTTTTTCTTTTTCCTTATGGTATCTTTATTGCTGTAGAATCAATATTTTAGTATGAGGAAAACAGTTTTTACTAAACATTGTATACTTGATGTCACAGCTCTGATACTCTGACACCATTATTGCAATAAAGAAATGCAGCACATTCTGGAACAGAAATCCTTAGTCCTAGTGTTTTAAATATCCCTAAACATGGTTATATTTTTGCCCCTTGTCCTTTTTCTGAATTCCTAGCCCAACATGATCTATTAGGATACAGTGCAACAACTGGCACTTGTCTGAGTGGGTCGTAATGCAACAGATTTTTCAAATTGTCGCCTGCTGTCCAACTTCAAATGCCCATTTATAACACAGATGTAGTGGGCAAAACACATTTTGAATGAACAATTGAGTTTGATAGAGTATACACCCTCGGCAGTGATTTATTTCTGGCCATTCCTTGCATCTGTGCTGTCCGTGTGGGATTGGATCTACAGCATTCATGAGTCATAACTGATTTGTACTCCCAGAGAGACTCTTCCCTACTTTATACATGGCTGATAGTTCAGAAAGACAGCTTCCTGATTTATAAAAGGGAGCAGCTGATCCTCCAGACCTCAGTGTTGCCGGCAATGCAATGCAATTTCCCAGGGATACGCAGTCAGGCAGGCAGAATTCAAAGAGGAGAATGAAAAGTTCAGTGTGTTTCAGAAAGGTCGAGTATGGGAGTGTGCATACATCACGTGTGGCTTTGTCGATTGGAAGTGGTGTCTGTTTCCTCTAAATTTACGTTAGTTAAAGGTGGAGCAGGTTTCTGGAGAACTATCTTATAAACTCCATTTGGCATGGTTTAGAATAATCTGTTGAGTGCATGTTTGCTTCAGGCAATGCAATAATGAGAATTCTCTGTTTTCTTTCGTTTGTTGCAGTTTATTTTTTCCTCAAAAATAATTCTCTTTATTACACTTTCTTAATTATTTTCACTGAATATGCACAACTCGATAAGCAATGACACCATCGTGAGTGATATTACACCGGCTTATTTGAGATTAGACATGTCACAATACTGTATAACCTATGAAACAACATCAGGATGGTGGTATGTGTAATATAATATGTTAGCAATTTGTTCAATTGCTACCATATGCATTTCCTCTTCACCAAACTTCTTTTCCACGAAAGGAACTGTTCATTTCCATAAAGAGATTTAACATACAACCTGTAGAGAGAGAGAGAAACATCTCTCTATGGAGTAGAAACCCGTGCAAGACTGTCTTTTCTGTGCCCAAAGTTTCTTTTTATGTGCAGCTCAAACACCAGCCAGAGGCAATGCCGCAGCTCTCATTTGTGTCTTTTGATTCTGAGATAGTACAACAGCAAGATTGTCTATGCTACTTGCATGCAGGTTGTTTCCACACTCAAGAATGTTTATCTTTTACAAAAAGATCAGACATCTTGAACCCCCTCTTATGACAAACTGTTATGAGTGTTTCCTTAATCTAAAACTGTGGATTAAATAGGCCCACTATTTTAAATGTTTTATATAAAAATACAGGTTTGTGATTATCTTTTATTTCTCCTAGTTCATTAGCCTAGCGTAACACTCCCATTGTTTTGTGGATATGGATGCAATGGTCCAAATTGCTGCTGCAGACTCTTATATCTACCCCAAGGGCCAGCTTTGCTGTACATTTTAGCAAACAGTAACGATAAAAAAGAACAGTTGATTTGTTTCCAATGCAATCATTGTATGATCTTTTTTTTTATTTCATATTTATTTATTTATTTTAATTTGTTTTGGCCCTGCACAGGTGAAACAAATGTTTTATTCAAACATGAAAATAACAGCACAGTTTCCTTAGAAATGTATGCTCATTTCCATTTGAAGTTTGAAGGATGTATGGAGCACATTACCAAAGACCATTACTTTTACTCCCACTGAGTTTCCCCTCAAGGACATATCTGCACTCATACTACTTAAGTCCTTCATTTGAACAGATTGTATTACAACTAAATACACAGGAACAGACTTCCTGGTGTTACTTTAAACTAGTATGAAACATATACAGTACGTACATAGGATATGTTTGTGCTGAATCAACTTTATTATGGGGTGAAAAATATAAAAAGTGTACGATGTTATTGATAATATGGTGTTGTCCATATACAGTTTTCAAATACAAGTAGTGATGTCAATCAAGCTCAACCAAAAGTAAAAAAAAAAAAAAAAGGAATGTACTCATTTGTACTCCCTTGGATAAAATGCCAGAATACATCTAACATGCCTGCATTTGCAATGAACTTTGATTGTTACCTAAAGGTGAGATGAATTCCAATTGGTTTTAAATGCATTATTTCCATTCTCAATTAATCTTAATGTTTGGACGTGACCTTTTGAGATTTTCCAAACAGTGACAGATAGGGTCATTAGAGATAACCTTCAGAAACATCTTTAGTTAAAAGAAACATTGTAATGCTGATATAAAAAATTGTATAAAACCGGTTGTCTGTGTGGCGTCAATGACCAGTATTAGCCACGGTTCAAGCACAGTGCTGTGGCCTCAGCAGCAATTAGGGGTCAACTGCTTTGCTCAAGGGTATATTGGAGTCGTGGATATTTTTTTGATGTGTTAGCGTTTTTCTACAGTCACTAGCTTGCATCCTGCACAAACCGTTCTGTAAATAATATGGATCAAACCAGTAACCTCTCAGTTGTCAGTCAATAAACAGTATTTGGGTTATTTCTTCTTCTTTGTTGGTACTGTAAGTATTTAAAATTTTGTAATCATAGTCATGATTTTGTTGACTTATCTGCAGAAAAGTTCACCAGTCAGTAAAAATATTAATACAACGTAAATATTAAATAAAAGCACAAGTTTATAAAAACACACCTTTTCATCAATTGAATGGTTAGTTTGAACACTTCAAGGAAGTGAAAATTAGGTTGATAAATTGTGTGCTTACAGTTATAAGGTTCCATCTCCATTTAGGCTCTTTAAGAGATATTGAGGATCAAAGTTTTCCCATCTAAGCTGGCAAAATGGGTATGTAGTTTTTATTTTACAATTTACTGACCGCCCCCCCCTCCAAATTTTTTTTTTATAATAACACCACGCAGGCATTAAGAAACACCCAAATGTTCAAAATGTGCAAAAAACTAAATTTCGACAAAAATGGATATGGAACCTTAAAACTCTAAGCTCACGAAATTTAAATTTTTTATTCCTTTGGTCAAGATAAATATGGAGGGTCTGACCTTCACACAGGTAGACAGGAACCTAATTTAACATCTCATTGAGAGTTTCCTTCCAGAGCAGCTCAGCTGCAGAGGAGACAGCTGTCATAGAAAACTGAAATCTTCATAGCAGGGTTTAATCTGTCTGACCTTCTGGCACTGGGAAATAGATTGCCTACTGCACCTCTGGATCGGCTCCCTTAACTACCTGCATCACCTTATGCATACCAAAGAGAAAACCTAAGGGGCTCTGTATCAAATTTCTTTTTGTAACTGCTTCCTTAATGTTGTGCTTTTATATAACTGGACTGTTTGTACTTCACACATACTGTATATGTACAAAGTATTATCAAATTAAATTAACAGTTCAAAATAGAAGCATATTGCATATAAGGGGGAACAGTCTACACATTATTCTCAAACGCATGTGTTTTACTTGGGAATATACTTTACATACAGTAGAATACATCAAGCCTTTAAATGAGAATCTGCATTTAAATGCTGTAGTATAGAGGCATATGGTGTGTGTGAAATGTGCCTGCTCTTGCTCTTTGCACCTCATGCAGAGAGACAATAAAGACCAAACGATGTGAATAAGTATTTCAGGAAATGACACCTAATATCCCGCACCTCCTCCCCCTCCTCTTGCCTAGTGCACCTTGAAAAACAATCCTGAGAGAGATGTGGATGCGTATTATTTTGTCGTGAATTGGCTAGATTGGAAGATTCAGTGGGAAATAATGAGAAGTGATAGGCCAAAGCTTTGGAGGAGATGAAGGGCCCTGGGGGGATCATGAATGCTCTAAAAAGTGGAGGCCAGATCTCCAGTTCGGATGAGACCAATACTCCCTGGGTTTACGGACAGCATATAAAATCCAATTTAGTCGGCCACAACCCAGCCCCATGTGTACTTTATTCCACAGCTGACCCTGACTTTGGGAAAGACAAACTAAGCAATACTGTATGTCATTCAAGTTAATCATTTGAATACTAAAAGGGTCGAAACCATTACTGTTTTGTTCTGCTAGTAAAAAGGTAACTTATTGTCTCTTTCGGGACGTTGGTGTTTTACCTCAGACTGAGAGAAATATACTCTTTGTTTCTGTGAGCTAGTTTAGGTCTGCTGGGCTAAACTCAAGAAAGAAACAACAACAGAAAACAAAGCAACATGAATAATGTTTTCCATCAAAGTGAGGAAAAAACTGGTGATTTTGTTACTGGCTCTGCTGTGTCCACAAATTTCGTTGTTGCTTTTGGCTTTGCAACAAGCTAGGTTTCCGCTTTCATATCTCGGCGGTTGACAACCCCTGCAACCCCGGTGGCATTAAGACGATCGAGGTGAACGTGTCACAGTGAAATGAAATGCTCTCCAACTTCTGAGGGGAGCCCCACTTTATGTGCCCGGTAGCTCGACAAGAAATAACATCTGACAAAACGCCGGAGAACATCTGTTTACAACACAAAATTCTGCCGTGTCTGGAATGAAAGAAAAGATACGATCCTGCTCATGCATAGTGCGTCATTTCCTTTCATCTTTCCATCTGGTTGTGGGTTTTGTGTGCTACATGTTTGTGCATGTGGGTGTGTGTGTGTGTGTGTGTGTGTGTGTGCGTGTGTCAATCTGGATGTTCATGATTGATTGAACATCAGACAAGATCTTTAATCCAAGATCATTAGATGATAATGAAGGTCTAATCCGTGAAGAAAGTGATTGAAGGCGCCTGTACGAGCACATTTGCTTGGCACGGTGCCTGGCTGTGATCACGGGTGTCAGGTTCCATAAGAGAGAACACCAGCGTTTAATGAGGTTGTTGTGAAGGTATGAGTGAAAAGAATGCAATGTTTGTGAATAACATGTCCATACTGTACGCACTGTAACAGATTGTATTGTTCGTTGATGCAATACGCTTTATTTTTTTACTATACTGCACACAGTATTCATTTTTACGAGACCATGTACAGTAACATCTAATTATGTTTGATGAATATCTGCATAGACGTTGTGATTCAGGTTTTGATAAGTTTTCACACATGCTGTTCATACAGTATCCCACATTTCAAGTGATTACATTGAACAATGGCTTGTCCATAAATAATAGCACAATACCCAGTGTTTGCTCTTACCAAAGCAATTACAGCTTTTTCACACTGACTGACCGAAAACATTACACAACAAAAGGCCGATGAGCTGTCCTTATCGGAACAAAAGGCCTCTCAGCAGGATGCCATTATTTCCCGTTCTTTACCTTTATTCCCCCTCATCTGTTTTTGTTGCCAGAAGCCTTTCAACCTTTAATCAAACCGGTTCAATGTTAAAATAAACACATTTCCGTTGTCACATACCATAATTCTCAATTTAATGCATTATTTTTAACTTGTTGAGGTGCATATGAACACTTAAAATTACTCTGCTGACTAGTTGTAGGAGGAACAGGAGGGAACAATCAGAATGTTTTAATGTTTGTCAAATTGGTTTTATAAAATTGTCTTTCTGTTTAGAATGTTTTTTTTTCAGGATGAAAAATTTGAAGGTTGCAAATCTTCGTCTTGGCAGGTGTCACTATTTAAGATTACCTTTAACGTTAGTAATTTCATGAGAAGTGAGTGGTTACTTAAGGTTCCTGGGGCATCTAGACCTTGTCATATTATTTGTCTACAATGTCAACCTAGAAAGAATAATTTACTGTGAACAGTTGCCACAACTAGGTTTAATAATAATAATAACAACACAAATACTATATTGCTATACTATTTTTCATTAATCAGTTTGTCGTCTTAAGTAAAAACAAATTAAATAGCAATTAGATATAAACCTAAAACTGTTTTCCATCAGTTTATGCAGTGCATTCTTCAGGCATGAAGCAATTTGAACTAAGTAAGCATTTAATTAATAGTTGCAGTGCAGACCCTGCAGAGCGCTGCAATCTAACAAAGTAAGGGCCATTTGTAGTGGAGGGATCCACGACTTAGAGAAGCCAGAGGTAATCAATGAAAAGTGGAGGGCGTAATGATAAAACTCTTAAAACTGTACCCCACCCCTGAGTGCCCTACGAGCTCTTTGTAACAGGGTGGCCGAACATGACAAACCAAGCCCATTTGTATTCAAAAGAAGGTAAGCCGCTGTGCAATTAAAGATATGTTTGTCCTTTCACCGTCTCTAAATCGATTGCACGGAAAGATTCGGTGGCACCGATTATTAAAGGCGCCCACAGTCAGGATCGGTTAGATTTAGTTCTACTTCGAAGTCTGAAATACTTGATGTGGCTGCTTTTCAACTCCATTATTTTTATTTGCGTGGTGCACCCAGGGCAATCCTGAGCAATTTTGCTGTTGTGCTGCAGTCAACTGCTGCAGTTCATTCTAAACAAACAATTGGTATGGGTTCTTACTTTTCACGTTATGAACTCAAAGTCGTACTGTACATTCAAACAAAGACACACCCAACACAATACCATTGGTGTTAAAAAGTGCTGTTTTGTATGACATTTTCCTCTCTTGGCTGTGTGCCACATGGCATGATAGAGGGTGCTCCCACAGTGAAGGCCATAGCAAAGCCCAGAGGGGCACACCAGATACCACACGTGTATCAGGAATGGCAGAGGAGGAGACAGCCAGGCTAGGTAAGATAAGATGGAGTGTGGATCCTCCCCTTCTGTCTCAGGGTGACAAGGCTTCTCCTCAGCACCTTCACATTTCTCTAATGAGGTGATAAAAGGAATGAATGAGGCATGAAAACAGGCGTGCAGCTGGGGCCTGTTGTTCCCACGTCGCATACCCCCGCCTCGCCGACTCGATTCTTCTGTCCAGGACGAGGACACTAGGAGAGCACTCGGGAGAGTTTCAGGATGAGGCAATTTCCGCAATATATTTTCAACTCATTTGTCGGGACTGTGTGACTGAAGTTTGCGACGGATGTTTGAAGTGCTATGAACGCACGCGTACATTCACTGTGAGAGGATGGCTTGTTTTGATGAACCTGGACTATAGGGTGTGGAATCCTTGCCTTATTGACACACCCAAGTTGATCAAATTAGTCGCGTTAACAATACTTAATTTTAAGACCTGAGAAAAAAAAAGTGGGATGAATAGATTGTATTACAAAATGTATTACTTGCCAAGCCTAACACTAACTAATGCAAGTTCAGACAATGTAGAAAATGATTTCCACTCTTTTTGTTAACGAATAATGAGAAGAGACAAAAGAGTCCCTTTGCCTTTGATTATTCAACCATGTGAATGTTCCTTTTTCTACCAATTCTTTGTCATGCAAAGGAACATAATCAAAGTCCTTATTCCGACTGGCACGTGCAATCACTCCCTGAGATAGTGGGAGTGCAGAGGCTATGCCAAGGGGATTTATTAGTCCAAATGTATTCAGGCAGGTTATTTTAGGAAGAGCAGGAAGTCAAGATGTTTGAAAGGCGGAGAGATGACTGGACATTTTGAATAGAAGATTTCTCATGGTTCAATGACGGGCCATGTTGGCTTTGCATGCTATTAGGTATGCAGCAGACATCCCTTATCATATTCAAGGCAAATAACTGCCCGTGGACCTGTCTGCTCTTTGAGGGGTCTCCAGTGGCAATGAAAACAATTATTAAAACCGACTTTAAAACAATCATGGTGCTCCGATCGATCAAAAGGACAACAATGGCATGGCTCAAACGGTATGGCTAGAAAGGAGCTATGTGGTGGCAATCATTTATTGAAACTAATACATGTTGATAAGGTGAACTATTACAAATAATATCCTTGTTTTGACAAAAATACAATCAAATGAAATTGTATCACGGAATTCCACATGACAGATTTGTGTATGGCAATGCACTAGGTTTTGTTCAGGAGGAGTGCTCTCTGGACAGTTAGTGCAGATAAGTTTTCCTCTTAAGAAATAATGACTTCCAGCGAGCAGTCTAATCTTGCCGTCCTAACATTTGAAGAGCGTTTCGTTTCATATCCCTTTGAACAGATTGGGAATTGCGTGTTTGGAAGACGGAGACAGTGGACCATATCCTAGTGTTTTTCACAAGGGAGGCTGCGGGGGGCTTAGACGCATTAACTAAATCCCTCTACTTACTCAAACAAACTGGGAAATTGTCAGAGCCAGACATTGCTCAAACAGGGAGTCAAGTTGATAGTTAATTCCTATCCCAGTTAGTCATAAATACAGCTTTTGAAAACGGCTACAGCCACCTTTGGGTTGGAGGGGACCCATTTTCGCAGTCAATACACAACATGACGGTGTGTGAACCTGAAGCCGAGATAACCCCCCCCCCCCCCTCTCTCTCTCTCTTTTCCCTTTCTCAAAGAGCAGGAGTGCAAAACGCTGCCCCAGACGCAGTCCTGGTACCGGATAGCAGGCGGGCTCAATTGGTATTCCTGCTAGAGTAGCATCCCAGAAGACGAGTCCTCATAAATAATATGATAACGGCGTGTTTCCAGTGCTGCTGAGGTTAGCTGTACGGCGCTGAGGGAACAAAGTGTGGCGCTAGAAGACTGACCCGAGGTGAGTGGCAGGGGTCAACATCCGCCGGTGCAACCGGGAGAGATTGCATTTCCTCTCTGCCGGCAGCCTAGGAGAGAGAGAGACTGTTGACAAGTTTAATCAAGCTGTGCCAAGCCTGACAAGCGCAAGAAGAGAGCCTCAAAAACGTCTGACAATAGGTTTGTTTATGCAGGGGCGCAAAAGTGATATAGATAACATTACAGGGGGTTAAGGATCTAACCGAGGAGAATGTAGGCATGGCAGAGACTACATCTGCAGTCCTACATCCCAAAACAGGCATACATCCAGAGATCCTATTAGACAGACAAGTAGTACAACGGAAATGAAATAGATTGACAGTAGGGGAGCACATTTAATTTAAATGAAATTATCTAAATGACAGAAGACATGTTATTTTGCATCCTGTAATACTAGCTACGTTTGATGTACTATATCACATACTCGCCTTTATTATGGTGATAATTTTTCATAAAGGTATCTACATCTGTAATTATTTTATTATACAGACATTTTTTTTTGGCTCTGTTTTTCTCCATCTCTGCATCTTTAGGTATTCCCATTGATGCATAAGTGCATTGTTTTCCTTTGGAGAACTCACTGAATGCTTTCTGTGTTCTCTGCCTCAGGAGTCAGCCATTTCTGTCAATAGTGGATGTCTTTTCTGCGAGGAAAAAAATCAGAACCGCTGAGACGTGTGATGGTTCAGCTACTAAAGATGAGCAACTGAAGCGGAAAATTTAGTTCAGAGCCGAAGTGTTCCTTGGAGTGATGATTGTGAACCAACTGCTGTCTACCTTTCTTTTTCACAATAAACTCTAGTCACAATATGCCCACTGCTTTTTCATGTACATGTGTGTTGAATGCGATATGGATTCCTTTTTCAGGAATCCAGACACATGTAATAGTAACATTGCTTCAAACTTTCGATTATATCAAAAAAAAATTGTTTTCAGCATGCTCTGTACCATACCATAAATAAATACGTACATTTAAGCACAAATATAAAAGTAGTCCTTCTCTCTTTCCAGATATCTTTCTGGAATTTTTCTTACACTGTTGACAGGTCTGTCACAAGTATAACGTGTATCTACGCTGTGCTCTGTATTCATCCATCCTGGCTTTGCATTGACCATACAGTCATAATGAAACAAGGATCTCCAATAGATTTCTTATGGGCTCTTTAAAAACCTCCGTGTACATCATCGGACTTTGTTTCCATATAAAACCAAAGAGTAGAAATATGTCATGGGGAGCAGAGGCGCTTTTGGTGTCAGTCCATTGCAGAGTTTATTTCAGTGTATTTACTTGAATTTGACATGTTTTAGAATTGCCTTTTCCCCCTTTCCTCCTCCTCTCCTTCTCCTGTACTTCTGTCCACACTCTGCTTTCATGCCCCAACCCATGGCGGATTGGTTTATTTTCCTCCCTCGTGGACTGTCACCTGGTCGTGGTGAGTGCGCTTGCGTACCACAGTTAGCTGTAAACTCCAGGCAGGTCTATGGTGAGAAATCAGACTAAGACAGTTGAACCAAATGCCTGGCCATGTAACAATCTCCTGAAAGCAAAACATGCAACTATGTTTTTGAATACTAATTATCCTCCTACTGCTTTTCAATATCGCCTAGTCCTCCTACCGCTTGTAGAACATTTAAACTTTGTAGCTATGATCGTCCTTCTATTTAAAATGTTGACTTCGGCTTGAAGGGAAACCTTTTTGAATTTGATGCTACACTGTATAAATGTATCTACAGTAACCAGTCCATCTTTCTCACACCTCTGCCAATAACTTTCTCCTCTGGGTCTCTCGCCCTCAATTTGAAATGAACGGCAGTATTGAATTAGCTTTGGTCCTTTGGTATCAAACATTCTGTTTGCTTCAGGCGAAAGGTGAGAGGCAATGGGTGTGGAAGGTGAGGCCGTAGGGGTGCATTTCTATATCTGGAGGAGGACTTTTTAGACACTAGTTGGAGATATGTCCAGACTAAGAGTCAAGACGACTTTTGCAGGCGTTCCAAAAATATGGAGAAATATTTGTATTGTGTGGCTTTGCGAACTACATCTGTAATTGTGTGAAGTTGTAGTTTCCAATAATATCATTTTTTTGTTGTTAAATATAATCAAGGTCAACCAACCGCCCAGCCAAGAGAGTACTTGAGATGCTCAACATTTTCTCTTGAGGCAACCACAGTAGGAGCAAAGTGGAGGGAGTCAATGGCCTAACAAAAATCACCTAGGTGTCCGCCCAACACTAGGAATGGAAGCAATAGGGCACTTAGTGGCGTTGAAGATGAATTCGAAAGAAACATTTGGTTTTTCTTCCGCAAATATCATCACAGTCACAGTGATGCTGATGCATCGTCTCAGACTCAGCAGGGTTGAATCACAGGGGTGGCCCATTGAGGCGGAGGAAATAATCAATCATAGTCAAGGTGTTGCAGGTGAAGCGGAAAGGTAGAAAACAATAAATAAGATAGGTTTGGCTAACCGGCCATTTAGCCAACATCTCCAGAAGCTGTTCAGGTTGGTAATGTTAACTATCACCTTGAAACCCAAGACATAACGTTCATTCACTGCTAATTTCCTAACAGTGCATCAGCACAACATGGGAAGAATGACAACGGTAAAAGTAAAAATCAAAAAGATTTTTCAATATAAACTGTCCAAAAAGTTATAATCATGTTTGGCCTGCCAATTGGGGTTGAACTGGGAACTGGTTTACTGCAAGGAGGATTGAGGGGGTCAAGAAGGATGAATCTCTTTTTTATTTTTATAATTATATGAATAGTTAAACAAAATTGTATTACGTGCCCTAGTATTTTTTTAATTAACGACATTCACACAAAGATGCTTCATTAGCGTAGATGAAATAATAAAAAATGTGTTGAAAATGTAGCTTGTCCTTTAGGTCTCATTGATTATAGGATCTACAGTCTAACAGCCAAACTCAAAGGTAAGTAAAGGTTTTTGTCAGAAGGGGTATATGTACCATTTTAGGACCAGCTTTGTTTCAATAAATTATATAGCATATATTTAGGACACAACTCACTATTGTCCAGGGTTTTACTTTAAATTCAAGTAAGGTTTAGTAAGAAGAAATGCAACATCCACAACCCTATATTACAAAATGTATTGCCTACAGTCAGTCTAATTTGTGATGAGCTGTAAGTGTCACTTAAAT
Source organism: Galaxias olidus (assembly GCA_026901105.3). Lineage (NCBI taxonomy): Eukaryota > Metazoa > Chordata > Actinopteri > Galaxiiformes > Galaxiidae > Galaxias > Galaxias olidus. Next base: position 325,282 of record JAPMUY010007096.1, read on the forward strand.
TGATGCATTACGAAGGCCTAACCTGAAAATCCATGTCCTGTTTTCATGTTGTCATGCAAATAGAATTATAGTCAACAAAGTACCCTGCATACAGATCTTTGTCTGTGTAAATCACACAGGTGAAAAGGTGAAATAGCTCAAATATGTATCCAAACTACACTTACATGTAATCAGATATGAACAATTCAGCCTTTAGTCTTCATTCTTGAATTCTGCCAGTGATCGATAAATGCTTATAAAGGTGAAGAATTAATTAATACTCAAATGAAACTTTATAACTTTATAAAAACGTATTTGTTCTTTACTAGATAAACTATTAATGTGATTTGTACAAAGAGTCTGCTGCGACCTCTTTTACGAAGTGATCACTGACTAAGGGTATGGGATGCTTATGTTTTAAAGTGACTTCATTAATAGGGCAACTTGGCACATAGGCCTGTTGGTGAATTCAACTTAGAGCCTTAAACACCAGGCTACTCAATATTTAACAAGTGACATTAGCACCATCACTCTTTGTTTCAGATATAGCGGTTGTCCTAATATCTAGGCAACAGTGACTGGCACTGAACTCATGCTGCTAGATAAGTAGGCAATATTTCTAGTCTGCGTAGGGCACAGTACACACATAGGTCAATAGTCTGTACCACACACTCATAGTAAAGTACATTGAAATGCAATATATTGTCAGACTCTAAATCGAAAAGCGAGACTTGCATTGGCTTTGGGGCTTTTTACGGTCACAGGGGTGTTGAGAATATGATTGAGTCAACCTTTGTGAAATTGTGTTAAAAGCAAATTTACATCAAACTCACAATGCACCACGGAATGTATGCTAAATGTAAGAGCACCCCAAATGTTTGGATTGCATGTTGAGCATCTGCTTTTCTGCCTGGCTTCTATTACGGCTTCACTGTCATTGTATGCGATTGTGGCCGCGTTGCAGTTAAGCAGACAGCAGTGGTCTCTAACCCAATAAAGACGACGGTGAAATGGTGAAGAGCTAAATGTGGCATGAAAGCAATTCCACCAGGTACCAGGATGTCCAACATTTTTATATTCTTGTCCCACACCGCAAACGATATTGCCAGGAACTGTTGCTTAATCAATTTGATGTGATAGCAATCTCTAAGATAACTTGCAGGCCATGTACCCAACTGACATAGTTATAATGAATACATTCACTGAGATAACTCGTTTTTGTCTCTTACAGTGTCTAGACTACTTTGGATGAAACTGAACAGTAATACACTGTCAATGCCAAATGCAGGACAGTGGAGTGTGACACTGCAGGCCTCCGCTGTATTGTGACGTGTCCACAGCACAGGACAGTGGCGTGTATAGGCCTCCTTGAATATGACATAGGACAGTACAAGACAGTGGAGTGTATAGGCCTCCTTGAATATGACATAGGACAGTACAAGACAGTGGAGTGTATAGGCCTCCTTGAATATGACATATGACAGCACAGGACAGTGGGGTGCATAGGCCTCTTTGAATATGACATAGGACAGTACAGGACAGTGGAATGCATAGGCCTCTATGTATATGACATAGGACAGTACAGGACAGTGGAGTGCATATGCCTCTTTGAATATGACATAGGACAGTACAGGACAGTGGAATGCATAGGCCTCTTTGAATATGACATAGGACAGTACAGGACAGTGACGTGTACTGCGGCAGGCCTCCACTGTACCGTGACCCTAAAGCACAGCGCAGGAGGCAGCACCGTGCAAAGTCACAGACTGTAGCATGTCAGACCTCAGCCGCAATGTCAGACATCCACAATACAGTGAACGCTATAACCCCCCCCCCCCTCTGGTCAATTAGTAAACTTAAACCTCTGCAATGAGGTTCCAGTTGAAGACTCTTCCGTTTGGTCATGGACAGTGTCTTACTGGTGTGTTAAACCCTGCTGCATTTTTGATACAAGACAGCACCAGATGTAACGTTGCATACTGAAATAGTATGTTTGTGTGCGAGGGGAGCTAAGGAGTACAGCAAAAAATGCATGATACGTGAAGCATAAAAATCGAATTGGATATGACATTATAATCTGAAGTTACAAACTGTCAAATTGTAATGCCGGAATAATCAAAACAAAGGTCATTATTCTAATGTAAAATTGAATTGAACACCACCGAGGGCATTCCATTGCCACTGTGACATTGACTCTTGGGAGGGGGAGCCTGGCAGCGATGAGGCATGAGCACACCGTTGGGAGATCTCAACGCTTAGTGGTGGGCCTCGCCGTTCGTGCCAAATGACTTCATCCTTCAACCCCGAAGTATTTTGCTTTTGTTTCCGGAGCTTTCTGAGTCCTGTGCTAGCCCGACTGTTTCTCGGAGGGACCTATGCCCCGCAGTGCTAAGTAAGACCGGCTCTGTCCTGCCGACGAGCTCCGGGTGTGCCATGGCAGATGGAGGTGGCAGTGGGAGATGGGGGTGGATCCTCTGCCCCGTGGTGAGTCCCCTGGGCATTGATGGAAAGTGACCGTGGTAATTAATCCATCTTCACTCTTTTTTGGACCCTCAGAATTCTTTTTCCCTAGTGGGGGGAATCTTCACTGAAGGGCATGGACTCATCAAGAATCAATTCTGCCTGATTTTTCCTTGGAAGGGGAATAGGAAAAGAAGCAGGGAGGGAGTTGGCCGAAGGGCCAAGCCAAATTGAGGTCATAATGAGCTTTTCAGTGAGATTTAGATTTAGTAAGAAATGCACAACATGTCAGAACATTTTGAGAGTTTATTTCACACATCAATCAAAGTTACACTTTTGTGCACAGTGTGGAGAGGAGGCTGGAGGGGGGTCATTTGTTGAATGCAAAATTGGCTTTCGACTTGCCTCACAAAGCAGAGTCTATTAACTTTGCCCATTTACATTAACACATTATGAAGGATGCTTGTTGGTGAATTTTATTGAGATTGGGAGGAGAATGTACTATCAAGTCTGTTGACCTTTATCACAAAAACACTCTCAAGCTAATTCCTGTTTTATCCCCAAGCAATTTTCCATTCCTTACAGCAAGTCTAAAAACAGTAGATTTAATAAAAATCTTCCCCTCTGGGGTATTTCCCTTCTAAAATCTCTTCAGATCTAAAAAGTTGCATGATATTTCCCATGTTGCATCATGGTGAACACAGAAGATCAAAGGAAGGACCTCTTTTTTATCTGTCTTCATAGATTAACGTTGTGAAAGGTGGTGATATTTGTGTTTCTGATTGATTATGCATAGGCTTTTCTGTAACAATGGCTTGGACAGGGTGGATGGCATCCTTTGTTTTGCAGCCTACGAAGGTCAAAGGCCTTAGGTATTCAAACATTTAAGATTATTCAAAGATATAAACTCTCTCGTTTAAAGACGGAATTCATATTAAACCACAAGAGGCAAGAGGACACTGAGTAAAGCAACCGTTTTTTTTAGTATTTTTATCACCAACAAAAAAAAAACTAAAAAGACTGTCTATTTTCTTCCCTGTCTTTGCAGTGCTCACTTTGAAAACATAAACATAGTGTAGCTGCTGTTTGCCACTCACGTCAAGGGAACTGGAACTTGGGGATAATGGACAGAGAAAACAGTTATCAAATAGCAGCTTACGGACAGACGCTGGCTCTGTGTATTAGCGTGATAAACTCTCGCTGGCACCTGAAATTGGCACACTTTACCTGAGTGACAAAAAAGCTTGTCACAGCAATCATGAATGATTTTGAAACCTACTCTATACGACCCCCTGTGTGTGTGGGTCTCTTCGCTTATGTCTGTTTTACCCCTGAGGTAAGAGGGGTTGGGGTGGGAGGCACAATCAGCTTACATCAGCCTCCAAGTCTTCGATCCTCTTCACTTAATCTAGGCAGTTCTGTTTGATGGCACTTTAATGCCTGGTAGCAGTCCAAATTGCCCATCATGATGGATGACATCAAATACACTCTTTAAGAAATACTGGAGTACTGAAACGTGCATTCAACTTTTTGAAGTGCTGCAATAATGCCCATAATGCAACCGTTTGTGTCTAGGAATGACCCTAAATACAGTTTGACATCACACACTGCATGGACTTTTAGTACAACAGTTCCTCACATAGCTCTGGCACCTCTCTTTTTGTGTCAGACCAACATGGGTTTTTGGGAGCCTCTTTTGTATTGTCCATTCCTTTGATAGAGCTCATAATGGCCTTATTTAGAGACAACAACAAAACACATTTTCCGCATCTGTTGGAGCACCAAGGGGTTGAACCATTACACCATGATTTTTGGTCATTATTTTAAATTACACATGGAAGGCACCACTGATTGTGTTGAGCTCAAAAACAAGACTATATCTGTTGTGATGGCTTTTTCACAGCCATTTACTTCGGTGGGTAATACAGTTGTTGGAGGAGTGAGACTACTGGGCCCTTGAAAAGGGGCAGGGAAACCTTTTAGGCATCATTAGAGACTACTTCTCCCCCCTGATCCTAAAATACCTGAGCTAAGTGTGTTGTGAGCCAGATGACCTCTCTATTAGTGCTGCTAGCTGCTAAATTACTGTAAGACGAATACCGCTATTGCATTAAGTGTTTTGGCTGTGTTTGATGTGCTTGTTATTGATACTATGGCTTGATTTAACATGCCACTCTTGCCACTGTTTATTTGTGAATAGATACTATGAACTCTTAGTTCTATAGGAGTTTTACAATTATTTCAAAATGTTCACAATTAAGGCAACAGAATTTTTCTATTTGTGTGAAATCTGCACGATTGCTAACTACAAATGTGTTGAAAATACATATGGCAGGCCTTTTTTTTTGTTTTCACAAATGTTACCCATTTCTAATATAAACAATTTGGTTTTAAATTAACAAAGTTGAAAAAGTGTGTTCGTGTGTGGTGAGGTGGGGGCTTTAGTTTGTTTTCCCCATGCAGGTATGTGTGTGTGTGTGTGTGTGTGTGTGTGTGTGTGTGTGTGTGTGGGGGGGGGGGGGTGTGTGTGTGTGTGTGTGTGTGTGTGGCGTTTGTGTAAGTTAGTGTGTGGCGCGCACGGGTGTGTGTGACCTCAGTGGAGACTCCGACTCTCTTTTTTGAGCAGAGCATTGATGAACTGTGAGGTTTCCATGGCAACTGTTCTTCACAAGCAGGAGGATCACTTGTCTGCCTTGCAAGCGATACAAAGCTGCTAAGATTCCATGCACAGGACTCCAGATAATCTGACCTATTGTACTGTTATAAACCTTCACAGCTATTCCGTGAAAGTCAAAAGAACAATGAATATTGGGATTTAAACAATAACCCCCCGAAAAGATGAAACATTTAAAACGTACTCCTTTAGTACTGTATTTCTCTCTGACTGCATATTAAAACTTACTTAGCGCCGGTAAAAAAAATTTACTTCATTAATATGTCCTTTTATTTCTCTAAGCCCATGGTATCTGTGGCCTTTGGGCAGTTGGTTAATGCAAGTAGCACCAGTATGGTGTGTTAATTAAGACTTTTATTATATTTAAAAAAGGCTTATCAATTTAATAATTAGATAATGCTGCTATAATATGTTTTATTGCCAATCAAAGTGTGTTCCATTGCTGTATTTTGGGCATACATTTGAAATATCTGGGCGGCTTGCTGTCTCTGATCTTGAGGGAAGAACATTGAATATTCAGAAGAATTAAAAATAGAGTGAATGGTGCCTTGTAAAAGTTACATGCATTATGGGTAGATGGATGATGGACCAATACTGTCCCCTGCTGGCTGCAATTAAGTTCCTCCAAATGCTTTCAGCAGAGCAGAATCGAAAAAAATTACCAAACAAATTGGAGTAGGGCTGTTGCAAAAGAGGCTTGATCGACATACAACAGATTGTTTTACTAAACGACAAACATGTCCAGGCAGTTAAAGAGAGAGAGAAAAATATTCTTGAGATAGTTAGTGTCAAAATGAGAAATGATTATTTCAGGCGTCAATGCATTTAGCCTGCTATGCTGTCAGATTGAAATATTTTGTTTGGAGACAGAATGGTCATATATTGCCTAACAAATCAGTGCTTACAAGATCAGAACTGACTTCTACCACCCATGGTCCACAAAGCATCAAAACAACCATTACACATGTAGATTTACTTCTTAAATGTGTTGAAATAGTAAAAACATGCAGACGGACTAGTAACAGCAAAGCGATAACAGAGCAAGTTCTGAATTTCTTTGTCAAATTCAATGTCATTCGTAAGTCCTGATATATATATTTATATAGATAAAGATATATTTTTGAAACAAATTAGTCTTTTTTTTTTTTCAGCCTTAAGGTATTTCTTCCCCTATACTCAGAATTTTTTCACTTGCTTAGTTCTATTTTAGCAATACACAAGACAATTACCCGTAAGTGCTCCTTGGCTCACAAGCCTTTCGGTGTCTTTGGTTGCTTACTCTAGCTTTCTCTAAACAATTCCAGATGTCCTACTTTTGACTCATTGTAAAGACTCAATAGATCTTTTATTAATTATTCAACATGGAACTTGAAACATAGCAGTCAAAATGATAGAGTGACATCGTGATAAATGTGTTACCCTCATCATATAGTGGTGAAGATGCATTTATTTTAACATTTGGTAAATAGTGTCCTCTAGTGTTGAAATTCATGAAAAACAGCCAAAAATAATTCCCAGAGATTTGTTTGTGTGAGTATATTCCAATAGACTGCCATGATCAACTAACAACTGGTAGTGTTTTCATTTATTAAACATTTATTCCACATATGCTATATAGTGTATATTCTGTCTTTAAAACCAACCTTTCTTTATCTGCTACAAAAAAACCTGCAAATGGAAAGCTAATACTATACTGCATAGGCACGCACACACACAAACACACATTTAGGATAAATAACAAAAATTGGATAGAGTCCTCTGCAGCAACGCTTTCATTATCAGCCATCCTCAGATGCCTTTTTGGCTGGCTCAAATAGTCTCTCTAATGAGGCGTGTCGCTGGCAGAGAGCGAGGGCGAATGAGAGAAAAAGAGAGGAGGGGAGAGCAGAGGAGGAGAACAGCGTGCTGTATAATCGTTTATTTGTCAAGGCTTTGTTGCTAGCCGCTCACCTCTTCTACTAGGTGGGGGATGTCATGTCTGCTGGAAAACAAGTAGTCCACATGTTGTCTTTCCAATCGTTTGTGTGACATTGATCTTGATATGAGTCCATTAAAAAAAGTCCAACGAGCAGAAAAACGGTCAGACAACAATTTTTACATGTTTTTCATACCCTGAGCTAAGGGTGGTTAATTTAGTGAGGGTGGCGTAACAATGCTCCAGTTGTCATGTTAAAACAATTCTTGAAGTGCTCCTTGCTAAGTCAAATCTTAAGCAGGGTCATACAGACCTGGGAGATACTATTTCCCTCAACAGACTTATTTTCTCTACACGGCTACACCGTTAGTCATATATTTTTGCTGAGAAACTGATTCTGTTAGGCAGAAGGCCATGTTTATAGTGGCTTTTTCAAGGAAAATTACTTGAAAGAATTAATTAAAAAGTAAAACAATGACTTCACAACAATAAGGTGTGTGCTTGTGATTGGAGTATAACTGAAATGGTTGATACATTACATGAATTGAAGAAATAATTGAAGGGATTCTAGTTACACTGGTGGCATAGACAGAGGAACATTCTGATATTTGCCAACTGATTAGAGACTAAACTGTTATGGGTCAGAACGTTATGACCTGTGAGCAAACAACTGTTATCTATTTTCCATCAGGGGTCAAATAACTAAAACCAGGGCTGCGTCCCAATATCGATACTAGCCCTATACTACGTCACATCAATTTTCCCCACCGATGGAGCACCAACAATTTAAAAAATTTGGCTAAGGACTGTGACGGATGTTATAACAAAGTAGTATGTCCCAATTGTATGCCTACTTTAGCCTACTTTAAGCAATAGTACACACTTTGTAGGGTAGCTGCAGTACCTACTAATAGTAGTAAAAAAAAGTTGTGGTATGCGATTTGAGACGCAGCACAAGTCAGTCTTTTTGAACAATGTAATCCTAATATCCTTAAAATAATTGAAACTTATTTTTGCTGGGTTTAAAGTTTACCTCCCTTTAGAATGACCATTTCATTTACTGAGCAAAAATGATAAATGCAGACGTTATGTTGTTTTTTAATGACTTTGTATACATAGCAACATTATATGAATTGATACAGTGTCAAATATAATGATTTTAAAGAAAACTATTATATTTAAAGGCATTCAAATGAATAGAGGGTGAATTGATCATCACACATCCGAAGATGAAGCTTTATCCTGGTTGATAATTTTTTTATCGTTGGATCAGGATGGGAAGTGTAGTCTGACTGAAACACAAACAAAATAAATTTACGTAAAAACAATTGTGAAAACCTTTATTCAGTAAATATTTAAAAAACATTTATAAATCCTAAACATCTACAAATCATAAGACAATGTGCAATTATGCATTAGAATACAACTGTACATAACTTAGCAAATATATTTACCTCAAAGCTCTTCGTTCATATTCCATATTGTGTTATTCACAAACTGTGTACTTTGGAATTCTGACAGAAGGACAGGGATGGGAATTCCCGTGCGGAAAACTCGAAGCTGGTAAAAAAAATTTTTTTTTAAATACAGAAAAATCAAACAATCAAATTCCTTCCAAAGGCAATGCTCAAATCAAAACAAAACATACAATGTATTCAAAACAAATGGTTTAAATGTTGTACATACACTTGGAAGCTGGATATTCACATCTATGCCATCAGATGAAGACACAGTGACTGATGTTGAAATTTCATTCTTGGTGTTGTGAGCGTGTTTCTGGTAGAACCCAAATAGGAAAGCCACACCAGGAACATACTCATCAATGCTAAGGAGGAAATGGTTGTTTCTTTAGGTAATATACTCAAACTTCTGCATATTTTATTAAGAGATAAATAAGTTATTAGAAGTCATAGTGATGAAGACTGTATGATAATTCCAAAGACTATGACTTCTAAGAGAGAACATTTTTGTCAGAAGAACTGAAAGGAACTTTTGAGTAAATTACATTCTTCATTCCAAGAGGTGTGTGTGTGTGTGTGTGTGTGTGTGTGTGTGCGCGTGCGTGCGTGCGTGGGAGGTGGGGTAGTAGAAAAAGAGAGTGAAAGGGACAGAAAAAAGAGAGAGATTAAGATTAAAGGAATTTAGCTATAATAAGAAGTGAAGTGTGAGCACAAAGAATGTGTTTGGCTTACCTCTTGCCCCACTTTATCAAGTATGATGGAATTCTGGTCCAGCTCAACTTGGCCTTTAGGGCTGGCCTGGAGCTGGGCAGTTGTGCAATGGCAGCCTTCATTGACATTTCATAAGACTGGCACTCTGCTCCCCATCGCGTGTGCACCTGGTCCACACACAAAAGAATCACTCACAAAACCAACCGCTGATATTTATCTTTTTTTTCCCAAGAAGCAGACGAGTCACTGATCCGGGATCAATTAGACTCACAACGTAATGAAGAAAACGTGAACCTAGTCGGTGACCTTGAACCAGCAGTCGTGCTTTGAGGGGGCTTTTAAAAAACAACTAAAAGGGTGCGTACCATATAATCCCTGCATAGCTCACAGTATAGGTCACTTTGAAATGTTCATGTAGCCCTTTTTGAATGCAAATTCAAGCCATTGTATCTCGTTTGTTTATAGTTAAATATGATCTACCTATGTCAACTAAGAGTTACAGTAAGTACCTGTATCATAAATTCTCATAGATGCATAACTGATCCAGTGCCCAGTGACCTGTCAACCTAAATAAAGGGCCTCCACAGGTATGCCCTGTATGTGTTAGCTACCTTTGTCTCTGCGTGGTCCAGATCTATGTTGGCGTCTGTGCACATCTTCCAGTTTGCCTCCTCTCCGACCTGAGAAACAATCAGCTGGGTGCTCTCCGTCTCGGCCGCGGGAGTGTAGAAGAAGACCGCTTCGTACCCACCGGGCTTTGCGGCGCCACTAATGGCCAGGGCTTTGAAAGAGAACAAGGCCTCGGGAGCCCCATTCGAACCCTGGAGATGACAGAGGAGCAGACGGAAGAATGTGGTACTGTATCAACAGCACGTGGAGGCTTCCCCACCACAGCAGTGTAAAACGTGGACATTAAAAATGGATTGAAACAGGGCAATGCCGTAATCGTTGGCTCTGCTTACAGTCGTGGTATGTGCTGTGCTGTTTACATGTTACTTGCGGGTTCACTGTACCTCTGGCACGACGTCACGGCGCGTGCGACGAGATCGCATGCTGCTGGATGAATCAGAGGTGGAACTCATTTGTCTGGTGGCTTCCTGTGGATGCAATAATGACCCGGTGGTTATGCGGCACACGAGACAGACCGGATGGGATGGGGGACGGTGATTAAGGAAACACATGCACGGCCACATACCTTGGATAGAATTCTCAGGGAGTTCAACAGTTGCCGTATACTTGCAGGTGGTGCGTTTGATCCAGCATCAATCTCAATGCGTATCTTGTCAACAGGATTGATTGCATTTACTGATAATGAAAGTGGAGGAAAAATGAGATACCATGAGTTTGTTTTGAATTGAAAAGTAATTAAGAATATTCCCACATCAAAAACACAGCCTATATAAATATTTCACTAATCCTACTCCTTTGAAAAACATGTATACCTGGGAGCAGATTGTAGGCAAAGTGTGTGTAGCCCATGAAGTAGTATAAGGGGTATTCTTCAAAGAAGTGACATCTTTTCACCTCTGCTTCTGCACAGAGAGCTAGTCCGTATATGTGATTCTCACTGCACAGCCTATCCCTCTTACGGTAGATGTCTTCAGGAATCTGCTAAACAGAACAAGTACAACACACGATTCTTTAGAAACTGCCCACCTTCATTTAACATGACGCATCATGTCTTGATACATAGAGAGAGGAATCTCTATGTTTGTTTTGGGAGGTTTTAGACACTACCTCAAGGTTGGCTGAGGGTTCTGGCATTATGGGGGTCCATTTAGCTAGAGAAGGCTCCTCGATATTCCTGGAGACCGCATATACATTGAAGCTGTAGGGAAAAGTTCACATTGTTCACGTTTCATTGTATCAGGGTCTTATAAAATGTAGAACATGGTACAGTAACAAAAGCAATTGAAATGTTTAACCTTAAAGAGCTGCTCTGTACTGTAAATACTTATTTCGTACTTTAATGAAAAGAGCTTGGTCTCCTTTGTACAAGCTGGGAATTCCATTTCAAACTTCATCTGTTTGAAGTCCACCTTTGCTGCAACGTTCCATGGCAGAGCATTTATGTATTTACTCTTTAGTTCCAAACCACTCTGGAACATCTCTGTGTTGATTCCATAGAAGAGATGGTTGTCCTTTGTAACGCTATCAACATATAAACATGGATCCATTTATTAATACAAATACCTTCTGGAGCATTACAGTGTATTAGATTTCAAAGGACATGAATGATGTTCGTACAAATTTTTTTTAAAGTAAAGGTTTCTTTTTCTATTGGCAGTGCCAGGTACATGTGACTCATCAGAGAAAACGCGCACCCTATGAACCCATCTGTCTCAATGGAAACGACTGAGTTCAGAAGTTGTGCCAGGTTTTCTGCAGGTGGTGGGTTGAGTTCAGCCTTAACTGCAGAAAAGGGGAGGGGGTAAGGGATAAATTATAGGACGATGAAATGGGAATTCAGCATAGTCAAGTCCCATTCAATTGCATTGCTTACCATTTAAAGTGACTCCCGTCACTGACAGATAGTATTTGCTGATCTCTAGTGGTAGGCCAAGGGTGGTCGCTTGAATGTAGCGGGTCTCGATTGTCAAGAGGGGCTTGGTCCAATGCCATGAGTAACCCTTTTGGAGGACCTCGAGCAGTTCCCATATAGGAGTATCTTTGCCTGCTGTGGCACTAAAAGCCTGTTAGAGAGCATGCGTGGTGACAACCCTTATGTATCAGTGTTGTTTGTTATTCAGTGACACAATACTTGATGCAGATTGTATATTAAAAGAGAATCTCTAAAGTGTCTTCTATTGTCTTACCTGTCTAATATTATCAACAACTTCCTTGGTCAGATCACCATAGAACCACTCTTGTCCAAAGACTTTTGAATGGACAGACAAAAGAGGCTTGTCTTTAGGTAACGTCTCCCATTTTTGCAGCTGAAACAGTTTTTAGATTAGCAAGGTGAGCGAAATTATGCTTCTGTCTTTTGTTTGAGGAAACGTTGATACACTCCTGTACTTACTACAGAGATAAGAGCTTTGAAGTCACTGTAACTGAGATCTCCCTTGAAACCAGGAATATCCCCTTCAAACAGCTCCTTGATACCATCAGCTCGGACACCTAACTGTACCATAATTACAAAAAGTGTAAAATAAAAATTGCTTTTACTTAAATGTTACAGTTTTAAATAAATTCTCTGAAGAGATAATTTGTTAAAAGTGAACAATACCTCCAGAATTTGCAGTACTCTGCCAATGAAATGGAATTTGCTTTTCATCAGTATCTCCGTGGGGAAGATGTTGGTGGCACTTCTCAACATAAAGACTTCCAAGGCAGTGCCAATCAGGAAATCATCTGTATTGAAAAAAAAAACGTATAATGGACCATCAAACAACTTGAATTTTCGGAGATATTTAATATACTGTAGTGTTGTGCTTTGTAATATGTGTGTGCACTGCTCGGCTGAGCTCTTCAACGTACCGCTGAACCAGTCCAAGCGCATTGCTTTACTGTAGCGGTAGTTGAGGCGACCGAACTTGGGTGCTAGTATTTTCACACCCACATTGCAGGCCGTTGAGCTATAGCCGGGGACCACACAGAACACTCAATACATTTAAACCACGGGAGCTTTTCAATGACCCTTTTGATTTGGGATGTAATGGACCTAGATCAGGGGCTTGACAATAATACTCACAGGATGTGGTTATCTGGAGACTTGGACTTGGCGAAGCCCCGCATGAGGGAGTACACAAAGCTGGCAACATGCAGGTCCTTCTCGTCCATTAGATGGCCCGTGACTGTCAACACCAGAGCCAAAGGTGGCTTGCTCTCAAACAGGGTCATAATGGCCAGCATACGTAGCTCTGCGGGAAGATCCATCTGCACAAACAGGCTCATGGTGATGTCTTGGACCTGAATAAAAACAGAGGCACCACATGGAAAAGTCATCCAAAAGATTCAAACATTGACCAACTGGAAGTAGGGTCAAAACCTTATGTGTTACTTCAACCAGTAGAAACAGAATATTTGTTCTTACTATTCAATACCTAATTTATCATCCTATTGCTGTTTACTTCAAATGATGATCAAGCCACAGCCCCTGATCACAAACGGTCTACTGTCACTCAGCACTCTTACGCTTTGAGGGTCACGGATAGCCAGCAGTCTCATGGACTGCACCGCTGCACTCAGGACTCGGGCCGGAAGCTCCACAGGTGTGGCGGCCACCCCAGGAAGGAAGCGGATGATGGTCTTAATGCTGGAGGGATGCCCTGCGTTCCCCAGGCTCTTCAGAGAGCGGACCATGTCCTCCTCGCTGCCCCTGGTCAGAGCATCCGTGGCCATGTCCAGCAGAGGCTTGGTTTGTAAATGAAAGGACTCATTCAGCTATTGTCACGCTTCATAATAAATGTTTATACATTGTTTTTTCCCCCCAGCAGATTAGAATGTGTCAGTGTTGTTATTACCTGAACGGCTGTAACTGGGCAAGGCTTAACGTTGGCACAGTGCCTGTACACCAGAGAGCCATAGGCAAGCACGACGGTGTTCCAAAGAATGGGGTTTGACTTACTGAAGGGAATGGTCAGGAATTCCTACCATAAAAGAATGAGCGATTAAGTATTTTCCTGCTACATTCAAAACTATGGGGTCTACACATCATTCCAACAATTCGTACCACACAGACTTATACAGGCTCTTTCTTCCATCTTGACATATTTCAATAGCAAAGACAATCACATTGAGTGGCAAGAAAAGGTGAACAACTCAATCTCTCAGAGCTCACCTTGGCCATCTCCACTAGCTGGGCCTCAGGCGTCAAATGGTTAAACGCCACCAAGAGAGTTTGTCCCGCTTCATTGGCTGACAAATCACCAGCTTTGTATCTGTTCGCCAGGAACTTGAGGATCCTTTCATCGCCGACCTCAACGCTCATGTCCAAAAACCAACGCCTGACAACCAAAATGGACAGTAGGTTATTTACAACAATTGCATTAAGGTTTTGTAATTATTTTAGTAAATCATATTTATAGGTATTTTTTTTGTAATTTGTACTTTTTTTTTGTATGGCAACATCTCTTTTAAACTTTTAAGGCATTATAAAAAGAATCCCATAGTTAAGATTTTATGATTATTAAATTATGAATTCAGAAAAAAAGAAGAAAGATTGTTATTTGTTTCATTATTTTTTTTGTTTATGTACCTGTGTTCAGCATTTTCTGCCAACTGCTTCCACAGGGCCTCCAGGTCTTCATAGGTTGTTGCACGGAGAAGATGGATAGCCTCGCCAACATCTTCAGTGGTTGCACTGTCAATCTGGTAGATGTTGGCTTGTGCCAAGCGTTTAACCATCTCAACAATCTGGGAAGGGCAAAGACATGTCACAGAAAATTATGTAATAACCATACATTATCTTTATGAAAAACCAGAATGAGAGGAGGGTAAAACCATTAAGGTATTAAGCACCACTTTGCCTTTTCTAAATTACCTTTGGGACTGGGTTTTCTGTATCTTTCATGAGAGTAGGCATAGTAGCCAGGGTACTACCAAACTTGAAGACAAGACTCCCTCTGTTCTCCAAGCTACCTGGAGGAGGAACAGGGGCCCCTGCATCGGTGACACCAAGCAGCACTAGCTCTTTCCTAACAGGTGGGGAAAGTACAGGTTCGTTTTAAACATAGTAAAATGTTGGTAAAGATGAAAGGAAAAGGATGAAAACAAGAACTCTGTCTTACACAGCCTGCATTTTGGAACTGCCCCCCTTTACGTTAAAGGGGGAAAAATACTGTCTTTCTAAAGCATGAGCCCAGGCGACCACTCCTCCATCTGGGCTGGGCTTGATTGTGTAGACATACTTCACTGTAGAAATTACAGATTCCCCTCTCTAAACAGGGAGGAAAAAACATAAATAATCCACATAAATGAATCCTTTTCACTTCAACGTAAGCTTGCTAAAATAAGGACACACACACGCACACACGCGCACACGCGCACACTCACACACACACACACACAGACCTCTTGGGAGATTTTGTCCAGGACAGACAGGGCCATTCCGCTGTCGAGAAGTGCCTTCTCCCTGCAGTTGCTGATGTCCACAACTTGAGTGATTGTCATGTCTTTTGAGCTTGTGTCTTCTTCAATAGCATAGTTACTCTGGCAGGTTCCATGGATCCCAGCCTGGTAATAAATTCAGTGCACAGATGTAGTTACTATTCAAGTTATAAAGCTTTAAGGTACAACTCGTTTCAAGCAAAGGCTCAAAATAACGTTTCATCAGCAACACTTGGTTACCTCCTCAAGCTGATAAACTCTCTGGGTGGTCTTGACGGTGACATGGATGAGACCAAGGATGCCTCTCACTATATTGACAATGGTTTCAGGGACCTCCGCAGGGGCTTGGATGTCCCCGACCCGGCCCTTGCTGTAACCAAACACGAAAGGTTTGCCAAGTTCGACTGCAATCCTCTCGGTGAGCTTTGGAGAGGGGGTAAATTCACTTCTCCCAGCGAAACCATTGAACTCCTCAAAGGCAAAGTCCGACGCCTTAAATGGAAAGAGTGAAAATACATCACTGACAGTTTATTTTCCGATACTTAAGACTTACTTAAACTCAATAATATTATCCACATTTTGATGTCCAACGTTGATATCAATATTTCAAGCAGGTGCCTTTAAACCACAAAATTACAATGTTCACAACATTGCAAACAATAGTTGTACAAGAAGCTCAGATCATGTTGAGCAACTAGCCTAAGCAAGAACATAAAAGACTTGTGTCATACTAGAATATAATACTAACTATAAAATAATCTTATAATGTAGTTCATAGAACAGAGATTACATGGAGAAGGAATGTTTCCGGCGTCAAACCAAAGATTTGAACTTTGCACATCATCTTCACACCGGACTCGGCCAAGTTTGGCATGACACGACCGATGTTGACCTTTCCTTCATATTTGTATTCATAGGTTTTCTGTGGGTTGAGGCTAGGCTCTGTAAGGCATTGTCAATACATTTCAACACTTAAATACAGAGAAACCACCACAAATGGAGTGAAAGACTACGGACGTTTGCTTGATCAATTTTCTTCCACAAAAAAACAACTCACCATAACTGGTTTCGCTGTCTTGACAGGCTAAAATCAAAAGAGAAGATATATTTAATATTTTTTACAATTGCTTTCTTACTATACTTAAAACTATTGACATGGCAATAATTTATGTAAGCACTCTAGAAAAAACGTACCGGCCAAAGTCACAAGGCAAAAGAAGAGAAACCCCCGCATGGTGAAGTACCGTAGTGGGAGCCTGAAGCAGTTTCCTTTATACACCATCCTTTATATACATATTGGGACCCTGTAATCTGTGTGAGCTGATCAAATTGTTGGCAGAAGTCTTGAACAAACAGTAGACACACAGTGAGTGCAAGGGGCCAAAGGTGTAGGACAAGTCAGAGTGACAATGTCAGAGCAACATTCAGTAAACTGTCAGGAAATATTTGAACAGAAATGTATAATCTGGTTTGATCTGACACATGAGATCTTGCTGACAAATGCAAAAAAAGCCACTGTTTGAGACAAACCAATAAAAGAGAGAAATGTTTTTTTTTTCATGCAAATTGTTTTGGCAGTTTTTTCTGCATTTAAATTGATTATACTAATTTTGAGTATCAATATAGTTCGCACAAATGTCAAATGAAAGACAAATCCTTCAGGCCTATACAGTGCACAATATGCTGTAAACATAGTGGCTCTGCTGTTAGTCAAGTCAAGTGGCACACGCTCAGCTAAAGCAATGCAGTGAACGTTCACAAAATGCAACTGGGAGTCAGTCAGGTGAAGAGAAGGAGCTCTCTGACCGTAACTATACCAGCTCACCCAAAAGGGGATTATTCATGTCCCTTGAGACATTTCAAGCCTGCTCCTCTCTCCAACAAAATCAGAGACTGTGGCAAATTGTTCCTCACTATGTCAATCCTCCCCAACCTCAGCTTCAGCTTCTGGAAAAAGAATGGCTGCAACAGCCAGAGCCTCCATTGCCTACTATAGAGCCCAGAAGGGCACAGACAGACCTTTTCAAAGTCAGTACTGAGACGGAGTGACGACATCCAGAAGCAATCAACCGTGTTAAAGGGGCTATTTCTGCTGCTGTTTCTCAGGATTGTGATAGACTGTGGCAGGCATTGTGTGCCTGATCTTGAGGACTGTTTCTTCTTTGGCCCCTTGGGCTACATGTAGCATAAGGGTTTTTCTGAGGCTTTGCATAAATCTGGGTTATGAAAGAAGGAGGAGATATCAGGAAGAACCAAAAGATGGCCATGTGCTTCATTTGAACCTCAGTGGATTTTCAACGCTCATAATCGGTTGAGATTCTGTTCCAAACCGTTACTTCCTGTTTTGGTCCTCAGTGTACTGTGTGTGTGAACTAAAAATGGAAACTAACTGAAGATTTTTCTTTGTACTTTTTATTTGATTATTGCTGTCGATTACACAGGATTGCTTCACTTTTTTAAGAATATTTTGTATGTTGTGGCATACAAATGTTGATTATATCGTGACACATTTTTATATATTTTGATGTCGGCCATATAATTTGTGTCAAGATGATGTTGAATAACCTTTGAGAAAGCTAAGACAATGACATAAACTCAAAGGAAAAGAAGTTTGTGACTGCTTAGTTGATTTAATGAAGGGATTCAAAGAAAACGCACGTACAGTATATCAAGGTCTAGTACAAATGGTAAAACAAACATCATGTCTACTCAAATTGAACCACTAGATGGGGGCATTCACTTGGTAATTTCACAGTAAATACACTGGTCTTCCGTGTCCAGTCCAAAAATAAATATATAATACATTTTGTGTACAGAATATAGAAAAGTACTAATTTTAGATATTCGAGTACATATTTTTAAAATATAGCACATAGAACGTATTCTTGAGAAAAAAAAATATTTGGATTCTGAAATTTACTGATTGTAAATGTCACATACAACATAGCAACCTTAAAAAAAATGTATGCTATCTTATATATATCATAGTTTATATTTAACTGTTTATACATAAAGGGCAGCACGGTGGCTCAGTGGGTAGCACTGTTGCCTCACAGCAAGAAGGTCCTGGGTTCTATCCCCACCTGATCCAAGGGTCTTTCTGTGTGGGGATTGCGTGGGTTTCCTCCCACAGTCCAAGAACATGCAGGCTAATTGTTAACTCTAAATTAACCGTAGGTGTGAATGTGAGTTGTTGTCTGTCCCTACAGTACATCTGGAAAGTATTCATACCCCTTTACTTTTTCCACATTTTATTATGTTACAGCCTAATTCCAAAAAGGATTAAATAAATAAAAATTCTCAACATTCTACGCACAATACCGCATAATGACAAAGTGAAAAAGGTTTAGAATTTTTTGCAACTGTATTAAAATAAAAAAAGTAAAATATATGTACATAAGTATTCACACCCTTTACTCAATACTCTGTTGAAGCACCTTTGGCAGCAATTACAGCCTTAAGCCTTCTTGAGTATGATGACTTTGCACACCTATTTTGGGGCAGTTTCTCCCATTCTTCTTTGCAAATTGTCTCAAGCTCCATCAGGTTGGATGGGGACGAGAGATCCATTTTCAGATCTCTCCAAAGATGTTCAATCGGGTTCAAGTCTGGGCTTTGGCTGGGCCACTCAAGCACACAGACCAAGATAGCCACTCCTTTGTTATCTTGGCTGTGTGCTTAGGGTCATTGTCCTATTGGAAGGTGAACCTTCGCCCCAGTCTGAGGTCCAGAGTGCTCTGGAGCAGGTTTTCATCAAGGATCTCTCTGTACATTGCTGCATTCATCTTTCCCTTGATCCTGACAAGTCTCTCAGTTCCTGTTGCTGAAAAACACCCCCACAGCATGATGCTGCCACCACCATGCTTCACTGTGGGGATGGTATTAGCCAGGTGATGAGCAGTGTCTGGTTTCCTCCAGACATGACGCTTAGTATTCAGGCCAAAGAGTTCAATCTTGGTTTCATCAGACCAGAGAATTTTGTTTCTCATGGTCTGAGAGTCCTTTAGGTGCCTTTTGGCAAACTCCCTGCGGGCTGTCATGTGCCTTTTACTGAGGAGTGGCTTCCGTCTGGCCACTCTACCATAAAGGCCTGATTGGTGGAGTGCTGCAGAGATGGTTGTCCTTCTGGAAGGTTCTCCCATCTCCACAGAGGAACACTGGAGCTCTGTCAGAGTGACCACCGGGTTCTTGGTAACCTCCCTGACCAAGGCCCTTCTCCCCCGACTGCTCAGTTTGGCCGGGCGGCCAGCTGTAGGAAGAGTCCTGGTGGTTCCAAACTTCTTCCATTTGCGAATGATGGAGACCACTGTGCTCGTTGGGACCTTCAGTGCTGCAGAAATTTTTTTGTACCCTTCCCCAGATCTGTGCCTCGATACAATCCTGTCTCGGAGGTCTACAGACAAGTCCTTGGACTTCATAACTTGGTTTGTGCTCTGACATGCACTGTCAACTGTGGGACCTTATATAAACAGGTGTGTGCCTTTCCAAATCATGTCCAATCAATTTAATTTACCACAGGTGGACTCCAATCAAGTTGTAGAAACATCTCAAGGATGATCAGTGGAAATGGGATCGAGCTCAATTTTGAGTGTCACAGCAAAGGGTGTGAATACTTATGTACATGTGATATTTCAAAAAAAAAAATTTAATACATTTGTAAAAAATTCATAACAACTTTTTTCACTTTGTCATTATGCGGTATTGTAAGTAGAATGTTGATACAAAAATTTATTTAATCCATTTTGGAATTAGGCTGTAACATAATAAAATGTGGAAAAAGTGAAGGGGTATGAATACTTTCCGAATGCACTGTATGTGTCGGCCCTGTGATGCATATATATATATATATATATATATATATATATATATATATATATATATATATATATATATATATATATATATATATATATATATATATATATATATATATATATATATATATATATATATATATATATATATATATATATATATATATATATATATATATATATATATATATATATATATATATATATATATATATATACTGTATATTTAAAAATGTGCATGCTTAAAAGATCAAAATCAATCAAAAGCTAATTGCATTATTATTATATCAAGACCCTTTTTGTTTATTACATATTGTTTAAGTGGTGGACTTGCTCTTTTTGAACTTCAATAGCAGTATCATGTCGCTGTGTTCAGATTTGAGGTGCCGAATTAATTTCTTCCTTAGCCAATATTTATTAGAAAAAAACATACAATATACAATAACTTGTGTATGGAAAAGCAGACTTTTAAGAGAGAGATAAATGAATGATCCAGGCATACATGCATTGCTAACTAAAAATATTACTTTAAAAGGTTGTATTTGTCATTTCCGGGAGAATATGCATTGCAGTGAAAAGCTTGAGAAGGAAGGTCTTTGCCGGGTAGGCAGTAGGTTATTGAACTGTTGAACTAATGAAGTGGGGTTGGGCATTGGCTGTGGCGGCTCATCTCAGGCACTCAAAACAACATGGCACATTTTTAAAAAGCCTGTAGTACTCCTCTTGAATCTGAAAAAGAGCAATAGGTCAATAAAACAAACTACCGTTTGCAGCATTAGGTGTATTTTAGAATGATATACAGTATAAGTGAAGTATATTTATAAATAATTTCAACGGAGACCAATCAGACTAGGTTGTAACAAAGAGAAGAGAACACAGATTGATCTTTTTAATAGATGTTGACGAGGGAACCGACCTTTCTGGACAACACACAGAGGAAGATGAAGATGAACATTCCCTGAAAAGCGTTGGTGATGGTGAAGAGGTATGCGGTGAGCGTGGTCTCGTTCAAAATGTGTAGCACCCCGAATGTCCAGGTAGCACCCAGTACAAACAAAAGGGCAAGGGCCCCCCGGGCACAAGATCTGGTGGGATTAGACATGTCGTGGTTTGTTGTTAGTCCACATCATGACTGGATAAACAACTAAGTTATTAGAGACAAGCTCTTTTTAGAAAGTACCACTGTCACATGTTAGTCTGCATACATTTTGAATCGACTGTTTTACAACTCGTTTTCAATTCACCTAGTAATTGTTGAGGCACATCATTTCAAATGATCAGATACAATATTGCAGGAATTACAATATTTTATATTTGATTGTTAAACACATAATAGTAATAGCTGTACCTTATGTTTTCAAAATGGCTGATTTCAGGCTTTTTTACAGATGTATGTCGGTACACTTTATAAATGATCACAACAAATGCCAGCAGGTTAACCTTGTAAGGACAAGAAACAAACAAACTATATTGAACGCAAACCCGATAAAAATGTATTTGAATGAAAATGCAATGTTTATAAACATCTTCATATGATAAATTATAACTGACTCTTACCAAAATGATTAAACAAGCCGGCCCGATAAAACTCCAGATGAAGTTGTTTTCCGTGCTCAGCCAACACCTAAACGACAGGGAGCGCAAGGATGTGATCAGCTTAAATATATATATAAATATATATATATATATATATATATATATATATACATATATATGTATGATATAAATGCATACGATACATATACCATACCTTACTATATATACAAATGTTTTAGGCAGGTGTGAAAAAAAGGCTTTAAAGTAAGAATGCCTTAAAAAAATATAAATGATAATTGTTTATTTTTTTAACAACTAATAAAATTAAAGTGAGTGAAACGAAAATCTTTATCAAATCTATATTTGGTGTGACCACCATTTGCCTTCAAAACAGCATCCCCTGCCTAAAACGTATGCACAGTACTGTGTATCTACACCTTTTTTTAACAGACTATTTTACAGTAGCCATTGTAACTCACACTTTATTGGTACCGTAGTACTTGGAGCCAAGGGTAGCTGAGATGGCCACCACCACTGCTGGGCTTCCATAACCAAAGATGTAGAAATTACGATGCAGAAAGCCTTTGTTGTAGATGACACCAACCACTATGAGGTAAAGATGGATTCCTTCAATGCACATCCAAGCAAAGGCAGCCAGAAAGAAGTAATGTAGAAGTCCAGCTACAATGGAACAGAAGAGCTGACAAAGACAAAGAAGACAAGAGAAAGAGAGAGCCACAAAGAAGATATTTATCATGCCACCAGACCAGTGGACAGACTGACCACCTATGAAACACTGATTGACCGCACAAGCAACCATGACTGACTGCTGAAGTAATCAGATGCAAAGAAGGTCCGGATCGAGACCCTTGCAATTAAACACACACAGCTACGCACACACAAAGACATGCACACAAACACCCACACACACACACCCACACACACACACACACGCACGCACGCACGCACGCACACACACGCACGCACGCACACACGCACACACACACACACACACACACACACACACACACACACACACACAGTCAGACATTTCATTCAGAACTCAAAACATTTGGACCTGTTCAAGGCTGTGCATTAAAAAAAAGGTTTCAATGAGCTTACGTGCTAGGCCACTCACTTTGTGGGTGTTCATATTAATTCCAACCAGAAAAATAAACTCTGCCATAAAAAGACTGCAGCACAGGTTCTTGTGAATGGTCGTTCTGGTGCTCTGGATCTCACTGAAGAACCAAAACGTGAAGATGCACATGGACAGACAGATGATGGATATGATCATCCCCAGCTGGGTGATCCTGGTGAGCACGTTGTTGTGGGCTTCCAGCTGAAGAGCAGGAAGGAAGATTGGATTCACTGTTCAGATGAAGCCACAGATTCTTCCTGAGCAGCTACACACACACAGAGGCACTGTGTTGTGTCGCTATAAACTGCAACCTACTCAAAGCATCACCAAGACAACGTCCTAGAGACACAGCCGAAACCTTGGACAGGAAGGACTGAAGGATCTCTTACATTGGCCCGCCTCGAGGACATGAGAATGGCAAAGTGTGTGAGGTGGTTGCAGGAGCAGGTGGTGGCGGTGCTGTTGGTGTGGACTCGCTCACAGCCCCGCGTGGACCAGCGGCCCTGCAGGCTGGACACCTCGTACTCCCAGAAGGCACACTTGGTCACATCCACTTTAGTGTCAATAGGCTTCAGGGGAGAGAGAAAAAAAGAATAGTCACTCTTTGGGCCCAAAACAACAATTCGTTTTTTTTGTGGCAAGGTTATATTTTTGCTGCTAAAGGCATAGCTCTGGAGATAATTGAGTGTATGTGCAATTTATCAATCCAAACTGCCTTTATGTGGTACTTCGGTGGTACTTCACAAATTCGGTGTTTGTGATTTTTTGTGTCAAATTTTTTTGTGTGCCTGTGGCACTGCATGGGTCAAGACCATCCAAGCACGACTTAAAGGAGGGTCAAAACTGGCAGCTGCCATTACTGTTTGATAACTCCCACAACCTTACTTCGGTGTGTCTCAGGGTGAATGTGACGCTGTCGAGCGGGTACACGTCAGCGGGTTCGAGGGCTGCCGCTATGACCTGAGAGTTGATAGTCATTTCTCCTGGTTCCGCGTGGCGGGTGTGGTCCGAAACACCGGGGTCACCGCTTGGCTTCAGGATGTCACTGATGCTGTCGTACCTCAGGAACACCACAGAGACACTTCCTGTCGGAGATACAGACGACAGGAAAAATGTGTTCAGCATCCACCTTTGTTAGCCTTGCACTGTAAATTGACATGGGTTAGCATGTCAAGGGTAGCACATTTTGCGTTTGCGCAGGGACACAAATTCTCTCACCAGCTCTGCTTATATTATTTGTATATTTTGGAATAAGATTGATATGATCTCCTGCCATGGTAACAGACAGCCGGAGTTTCTTTGATCGCTGCACATCAAAGGTGAACAGCTTCAGTTCTGTGGATGAGAGACCAGACTTTAACGTTTTCCCCACAAAAAAAGGTTTATACGTTACAATCGGTCTGCATAACAATCAGAAGTGGCAGTGTTTAAAGCGTTCTGCGGTTGGCTACGGAGCGTGCGTATGTGAGCTGTGACTGTTACTGACTAAATGTCTGACCCATTTCACTGTCTTTGATCTCCAGCTCCATGTCCTTTTGGTAGTTGGTGGCCAAAGCCAGTGTGGTCTGCTCCACGGTGTGAAGGAGTTTGGTGATGGTATGCTCCCGCCGGTCCTCTCTGATTCGGTTCCAGGCCACCGCCTCATCCTTTTCCACCAGATGATTTACTGCTTTCACCAAATTCTGAAGGAGGAGAGAGCCATAGGGGGTGAAATAAATCCTTCAAACAATGATTAGAAATGATGTGTGCTTGAAATGTCATATACACTGTAGTGCTGTGTATATGCTTTTGTTCAGTCCCTGTGTATGCTTTTGTTCAGTCCCTGTGTATGCTTTTGTTCAGTCATGGCACGGTTACAAAGCACGTCCAAGGTCAGAACTCAAGAAAAAAAATTACTATTAAGTGAATGTATTATTTAGTCTCTGACATAGTAGTGTATACAGCAAGATGTATTACAGTCAAGGTTGATTTGATGAAGGCTGGTTGCGATGTATGATTCCGCTCCCTGAAGCTCAACAGCGAGGAGGACATAGACAAGGCCTCCACATACGTGATGACATCCACAGAGGTCAGCTCCCCCGACGTCTGCATGACGATCTCCCGGAGCACGCTCAGGGGTTCGGGTTCTGTAAGGTTCCTCATCTACAAAAGAAAGAGCAGGCTTTTAATGAGCTCACTTTGTTGCTCCCACAGAGGTTTCTCCCTAAGGCGAGCAAAGATTTGGATCATGGGCTGTTTCAAAATGTCTACCTATCAAAGTAACAAAGCAGTTGGGTGGATGTTGGACAACAGTGCATTACTAATTCATTAGATTTTTTTTCAGGCCTAAATGCCAACCCACAATGGAAAACGATGGGTAGATGTAATGTAGTTGTGCAAACAAAAAAGCTAATCAGTGTAGTCAGCCTTCATTTTCTTCCAGCAGAGGGCAGTGTCTAGTCACATATTTGTTTGTCACTTAACAGAAGTAGAATGATTCCTTACACGTTCAAGTGTTCTGTTGACGGTTTGTGTGATGCACTCAGTGTTGTCATGGCAATTTTTCTGAGGATGCTCTGGAAAATAAATCTTTTTATGCTTTCTTTGTTATCAAATACATTCAATACATACATTTTCTATTTTCTGTCACATCCTCCTTGTAAAAACAACACCTGAAATGTTGTCTTCCTATAATTGTGATTCAAATACCTACACACAATAAGACTGAGCTTTTTTTATACTGACCTTTGCATTTCTCTCCATTTAGTGGACGGAACCACTTAGGGCCTGAAGTTGGAATGTAATCACGCTGGCAGGTGCAAAAGAAAGACCCATTTGTATTGTGGCAGTATGAAAATGGTCCACAGACTACAGGTCCTTGCAGACATTCATCGATATCTGAGAGAGGAAAAAGTAAAAAACCTATCACCTCATCAATAAATTGTGATCACAGGAATGCAGTCTATCGTATGATATGTGATAATAAAACTCGGTCGATGACAGGTAGCACAGCATTCAAATGAATATTGAATGCCTAAATGAATTACCAATGCATTCGGTTCCATCGTTTGGTTGAAATGTTGCGTCTCCTCTTGAGGATGTAAACCCGGAGACACAAGTGCAGTCGTAGCTCCCCGCTGTGTTGGTACAGTTAGCCTTCTCACCACAGATATTGGTCACGTTCTGGCACTCATCGTCATCTGGTTAAAGAGAGAGAGAGAGAGAATGGGGGGGGGGGGATTTATTAGTTTAGTTTCTGCAGAAACTGTAGCCTGTTAATGCTTTGTACTCATGACGGGTCTGTTAGCTGGATGACCTCAAAGTATACACGACCAGCTTCAGTTTTCAACAAGCCTGGCATTACCTTCAGAATGTAGATGGTTGGAAGTGACCTGGTAGGACTTTCAATTGTTGTGTTTGCTGTCTACATATGATACATACACTGTTCTTCCTCTCCACTGTGACTCGTGTTCAAAGGCCATTCGGGAAGGGATATCCTTTGCTCCGAGAAATGGGAGGTGACAGCAATCAAAAGGGAAATATGACTCTAACATTCCAGACCTTTGGACAGCTATTGTTGCACAAAATGCACTGGCAAAGAATCCAGGATTTCAGTAAATGTCCCCAGACCCCATCATATTTCTCAATAAATGATGACAAGAAATTGTATTATATATGTGGGATGAAAAGTGTCTGGTACTGTATGTTTGATTAATATGTACTTAATAAACAGAGCAAAGATATACAATACAGCAAAAAGGATCTTTTTTGTCAAGAGTCTCTGTTTGGAAACTATCATGTTTTCATTACGACAGTTTAATTTACATCTCAGACTTGAAATATGTAAACTTTTCTTGATTGGGATCAGTTCAGGAAATAAGTAAGTTTCCAGGAATTCTAAGCAAACGTGGCTTAGAAACATAACAAAAACAACAATGTTGGCTGTCATACAAGGTAAACCATTTTATAGCCCCTTTTAAGTGAAGACAATGTGTTTCACACAGCACTTTTAGTATGATTAGGACTCTCAGTCAGATATCACACACACACACACACACACACACACACACACACACACACACACACACACACACACATATATATATATATATATATGTAAATATTTATAGACATATTACATTTATAATCTTAAAATAATAAGAAAATAGAGTCAGAGTCCAAATGGTTGTGTGTGCCATCCAGAACTATGCTAAATGTATAAGTTAAAAATATGTAAGCAAATCTATTCTAAAATAGTAATTGTAAATAAGCTATACAGTCAATTAGTTCGGAAGTTTAGGAAATATGTCTATTGAAAATACCATTCATTTACCATTGCAGAAGGAGGTTCCGTCACCAGTATATCCATGGTTGCAGTAACAGGCATGGGATCCGTTCAGGCTCTTGCATGTTGCCAGTGGATGGCATGAATCACAAATGTCAGAAAATCTGCATGGGTCCATAAAACTGGAGAGCCATGCTGGGAGAACAGAAGCACATCCTCAATACAAAAACGACATCACTGTGACAGTACGCAGAAAGACATATTACAATGTCTGATTGGTAACTGTAAGTGTTTGAACACAATTCTACTTGGAGCATGACAATATATATTTTTTTTAAAATGGCATTAAACCTATTTTAAAAATACAAAAATACATTAATAGTGTAGATGTGCAGTTTAAATATGCAATTTGATTTAAATTATTAAAATCTAAATTAAGAACAAACAATTAGTATTCACATCATGTATTTGGAGACATCCCGAAGCTATCAATGCAAACAGAGGAAATTCAAAGTGCCGCTGCCTAGTGCCCTATTCAATAGCCTACTGTATCCTCTATTATTTGAATGCAAAGCAAGACGGATAAGCTCACTTACCTGTTAAAAGTACAAGTTTCATTGGGGACTTGAACAAAGAGTCCATACTTGCATTGGAACAGGACTACTTTTAGATGAAACTGCGTGGCCAGTGACGTGGACCATTTCCTTGCATCAGTTTTCCTGTTTCTCTAAACCTGACCCTTCCTGTCCTGATCTTTAATCTGTTTTCAGAAACACTGCTGTGGGAAAGAGAAACAACCAGATTACAATGGGTCCAAATCCTCAGCGTTAGAGCACACAACACGTTGTACGAGTTTCCTCATGTTACACTTGAACTTCATGTTGGGGGAAAAAAATGGAAACGATAACGTTGTACATTTGAAAAGTTGTACAGTTTTGTTCATGTCTGTGACTCAGGCCGCCATTTTCCAGACCACTGTGCCATTGTTCTCCACATAACGTGTGCTGTAGTTTGTGTCATCATTCAGCCTCAACAACGGCGACTGAGTGAAGGGCGACCCCCCCCCCCCCTCCACTTTTCCCCAAGTACTGTACTGAAATTCACACATTCTAGAGTTGCTTGTCTCATTGGATGTCTTATCAGTTTTCTGCAATTCCACAATTTGCCACCCGATTTACATCTTTATCTTAGTAGTTAAGCTAAATCATCTCTATCAAACTCTGCCTATTATAAAGTAGGTCAAGTCAGGCTTGTCAGAACATTCATAAAAGTGTAATTAGGTGGCCTACTGCAAAGAAATGATACGGCAAAGAAATTGGCTCTATCGTACATTCCCAATCTCTTTGGTATTCCCACAGGACATTATTATGAATGGTTGAGTAGCAGGAAAAGTTAAGTTGCTCACTGGTTGGATATGTCACATTCCTCGTGTCTAATTGCCAGACCACTTTTTTGCATCCAAACTGTTTCCAGCATCAAACTGTGAAGTTGGGTGCCCTTCGTTCCGTCTTTCAAAAAAAAGAAAAGAATGTTTAAAACACATGTTGATAAAAATGGGAAACACCGCACTGCGCAACCATATGTACAAATACCAATACATATACGAAAATACATTCATTTTTGCATTTTCCGTTGACCATTGCACTTTGGGAAAGGATTTCTTGCAGGCATGGAAAGACTGCAACTATTTCATCTACAATGTCACAAATAGGAGCAATGTTATTTACAAAAGCTGTTGAAATATTCTTCAATTTGCCATTGTGCGAATTTCAATTCCACCCCAATGCCTCAGAATGAGTGCATAATTCAATCAACAAGATTAAAATAAGTGCTTATAAACAGCAATAAAGGGAGAACTCAAATAACCTTTCTCTCATATTTCTATAGCTAGCGTGTCTTTGAAGATAAGCAACCAAACAACACAGATATTTATTTTCTTGGTCATTCGACCTTTGGTTGGAGAAGAAAGGTTTCACATGACCTTAAGTTACCCAACATAATTCAGCATACAGATGTGTGTTTGCATTTGTTTGTCACTTGGAGTTAGTATGCACAGTCATTTGCAATGACACTCACTAAACAAATGTACTAAAGAGCAACCACAGCTGTAAGAGTAGAAATTCAGATGTGACAGAGCTATTATGCTATCCTCAGTTGCGCTGCACAAAGATGTGACCATTCAAGTGTGAATTATTTCACCTAGAAAATAAGTTCTTTGTTGACTGAACACTTAAGTCGAGGTGGTTTATTGCAGAGAACACCAGACACTTTGAATTTAGACTAGCTCTCTATCACTGTCCTGCCTTGGGAGAAAGCAGAAAACACACCTAAGCATTGCTTTCTGACACCCTCCTGACGGCCAGGAAGGAAGGGATGTTGTTTAGAACAGACCCACGTTGATTGCTCCCTTTCCTCCACCGCTTTTTCAGTCAGGAAATCTCTCATTTATTGGGAGATCTTTTTAACGGTCTCTCAGGAGCCCGCTACACAACAACATTGAAGAAAAACACCTTGGCAGAAAGAGCTTTTCAACTTGGGAGAAGGCACACTTCTGTAAATGTTACGCCTTTTCCTTTCCTTCCTCGTAGATATGGAAATATTCACTTCTGTACACAGTCATGATTTTGTGTGTGAGCAAACCAAAGGGTGTTGATGCTATTCAGGATATTTAGATTCACAGTCAGTACACTGTGCCGGAGCTGTTTTGACACTTTTGCACATTTCAGCTCAGAAGTCATACTCCTTATGTGGCAATGAGGAGGGCTGATTTCTGCAGCACAGATGGCA
This sequence comes from Galaxias olidus, assembly GCA_026901105.3. Classification (NCBI taxonomy): domain Eukaryota; kingdom Metazoa; phylum Chordata; class Actinopteri; order Galaxiiformes; family Galaxiidae; genus Galaxias; species Galaxias olidus. The sequence goes on from JAPMUY010007096.1 coordinate 355,074, forward strand.
GCAATTGTCCCATGAACTTCGAGCTCTTAAATATTTCAGTGCATAGACTTGTGCAGACAAAGCATACTCGTGCTCAGGTTCAGAGGCCCCAGCTGGCATGTGGGTTCGCTGTGCTGCTGCGTCATTAGAGCATTGTATCTGCTCCTTCAAATCTCACATTCTGAACTACACTTGCTAAAGAATGTTTAACCCAATGGGCTAGAGAGGTATGGAAGGATGCCTGCATACATTAGCCTACCAATAGAAACAGGATTCTCAGAAACCATTCCAGAATAGGCCACGCTATTAGGGATTGTGATTTATGTTTCTTTTGCTCTCTTATCCGGTGTTATTAGGGGAAAGTACGACAATGTTCAAAATAAACTGTGTTACATCTTCCGCCTTCATATTTCCCTGATAAAAAACACTGAATTTAACACGACCAGCTTCACCGACTACAAAACACTGTCAAAGTGGATACTTGGATGCGCTGGAAAAAGACACATGACCTATTAAAAGCAGTCAGGAGGTAGGACAGGGTCAGCTTCAGATTCCAGACAATGGGAGGGGAGCATTGGGACACATATGTACTATCTGGCCTAAAAGTGAGTCTCACATAGCAGCCAAGCATGAACGGAAACAGCCAATTAATGGCATGACCCCACCTAAACCTATCCACTATACTCTTGACTTTTTGACATTATTCGGCACGTAATTATTCACATTGTTTAAACATATCGACTGTTATTAGTATGACACACCAAAAATATTTTTTTCTTGTCAACTTAGAACGGTGCTTTATGGATGTCTTCACAAAATAAACTCTTTGTGAGCATTTCTAATCCCTATGACAAAATATAAACTTATAAACTTATACAAAATATAAACTAGTTAATAATCTTACTGGAAGGTAGTACATATAAAGCCTTACATTTTGTTATTGAATATATGCACATTAGTTAACAATTCTCAAAAGGAGCAACATAAGTGTGTTGTGATGTTTTTTATTCACGATACACTGCCACCCAGTGGTGACTTTGGGATATAGAAATTGGGACAGATGCTGTACATATTTTGAATGCTGAATATGTCAATATAAATCATTGCATTTTAGTTACTGAATTGCAAAAAGGTACATGTTTTTTTTTTGGTGTAATTATGTGTAATTGAATAATTATGTAGGGGTAGAGATTTTAATATTTTTTTGTAATTAGTGCATCACTACATTGTTGTTACTAAAGCATTGAAATAGATCGTGTTACATGCTGAAACACAATCATTGCATAAGCCAATAAAAGTGAGATAAGGCAGTTTAGTTTGCATACTGAATTCACAAGATTTAAAAAAAAAATGTAGGAGACAATTTACAGATCTTCTGCATAAATTCTTGAGAAGACTTTAAGTCATACACCATGACATTAGGTCTGCACATCAGTGTGAGACCTTCGACCGAGAACTACAATAGTCAAAGGTGCCATAATATAACAAGGACTGGGCTGGGTTGAATATATGAAAGATGCAAGGTGTCCCGGGTTACCCATTACCATTTGCTATTTGAAGATGTATTATTAAGTTCAGTACAATTTATTTTTGCCAAATTGTTTCAAGGGTCAAATAGGTTGTCCTAGAAGGAGATCGGACTGGTATAATAACACACTTTATGCAGTCTTGTGTAAATGTGAAAGTAATTGGATGGGTGGTCAGATCAGAGTTCCTGGATGTGATTTTGGGGGAGAGAAAAGGGGTCAGCCATCTCAGTTTGCTTTATGAACGTATAAAGCCAAGTGCAGCAGACCACCTCATAATTCACACTGAAAGGATGCTGTAGTTCAGTTCTTTGAAAGGCAACCTGAGGTTGCTGCAGAATTAAACCCAGGGCTGCATATTATTTATTTCATTCCTATTCTTCCCTGATCTAGGACCTTGAGTTGACAAGGGCTGGTTGGGGTTATTGGAAAGTGGCTAACACAGGACTTTCATGCAATTATTTCACATGACAGAGACATTTTCTTTGAGTTTGAGTTACTGTAAATTAATACATTTTTGTAAATATTATAAAATACATTACATTTTGCAGTTTAATTCTATTTTTTATAAAAGTAATTTATTTAGCATAGCTAGATGCAAATAAGTCTGCTCTTTCAAAATTGGTATTTTATTTTCAAACAACCTTTAGTAGGCTACTGTATGATATTAATTATAAATAGTAACACTTATTTAAATGCTGTAACTCCATATAACTTTGGTACACAATTTTCAAGCACTCCAATACTACTGAAGAGGAACAAAAGAAAAGTTTCTTAAAAGTAAAAGTTTGGAATTCATTAGTATGTGTCCATAGTAAGACATTAAGTATAATTGTACACAAAAAAACAGACATTGTTCAATGACAGCACCAGGCCTTGTCTTGAATCAGATACAGCAGCCATTGCTCAAAGACCAGTATGAATTTTACAAATGAATTTTCCTCTCGCCTCACTGCTTGACAAAAGCAGTCGTCTCGACTGAGATTGAACACAGTCGAGTGATCTAATCCATATTCCTAAACGTTTTACGTGACAAGATCTTCCATTTTCTCTAACACGTTGCTCTTATATTTTCATGTTCTCAGGTGCAACAAGTGTTGCTGATTGGAGCTTTTTTGTGTTTTTTTTAAGTATGCCCTCTTGTTAGGTCACCAACTGGAACTGAGTGAGTGGCAGCTCAAACTGTGCCAGCTTCAGGGTAAACTCAACAGGGTCTTTACACACAGCAAGCATATGCATCTCTATATGAAATTACAATATAAAGCGCGATGTAGTGCTGTTTTACAGTAGATATAATAGTTTTGGTTTGGTTGGTTTATATTTAGAATTATGTTCTGAGATGAGATTACATACTTTACATTAATACACTATATCGGATTTAAAGCTTGAAAACAGCTTGAATAAACAAGTCGAATTGATAACATAATTATTTGTTTTAACATTTAGGCTGTTTCAGAACCCATCTGAAGAAAGGTTAACCATATTTTACTAAATTCTCAATTTTACTCAAATTGATTTGGTTTCTCACTCACTGTAACTTCATGCACACGCCACTTACACTTTGTATATTGCAGCATGTTATGATGCTTTAAACAGCATTGCCATGTCATAACAAGATATTTTTTAACCTTTAAAGTGATTGATTTATGCTAAGTTAAAGGTGAAACCATTCGTTTCTTTGTCAGAACCACCTTTGAGGCCAATCCTGGATTTATAGAATTTCAAGGAGTCTTGATAATTCAATCTGGAGCAACCTTTTATATGTTAGGTCACCTGCAGAGCACCCTGTAAATTGAATAAAGAGCAGTAATAGAAAACAGGATGTCAGGTTGGCTGCTTGCTTATGAAATCATTAACATCTACGTGTCTTCCCTCATAAAGTGTCCCATTTGTTCTCCGCAGCAAATGTTATGAAAGTGTGAGGAGGAACTCAATTTATTTTTCATTAAGACATTAACTGGCAACAGTAAAGGTAGAAACACTTGAAGGGTTACTGGCTGTATGCGTCACTTATGTGCTAATAGGTTTGTGAAGAAGAGAGATTTGCAATTGCCTATTTAAATGAGAAGAAGGTTCCAAATGAGAAATGCGTTGTTGCATGCATGTGCATTTCTAATAAATGTTAATCAATGAATAGAATTTCTGATTCAAAATAACACAATCAAATGTTTTATGTAGTATAATACAAACAAACAAAATAACAGACCTTTCCAAAAAACGATATAGTCACAGAATAAGGTTTTATTTTCTGAGTATTTTTAGATACAAAAAAATGTAGAACACAAATTGTACGTTGTAATGGACTCAGCAGAAACAAAAAAAAATAATAACAATCTTTCGGATTTCACTGGTGTTCTCTATTTCCCATTTGGGCAATAGGGAAGAGGGCTGAGGAGAGAGTGAGCGCAAGCTTGGGGCGCGGCCGCATGCTGATGGCTTTGTTTAGGTCATATCAAAATATACTGTGGCTTGGAGCAAATCCTCTTCGTTCCTAAAGGACTTCCACTGAGCCTCTGTTGCCACGTGTGTGCGCGCTCTCAGCAGGACTCTGGCCAAATACCCCAGGAGGTAGCAAACCCTGCCTAATCCCCTCAGTGCTTTTACAAATATCTATATTTCCTCATGGGGCTGATCCAAAGATTACTCCCAGGGCCTGTGTTGATACAGACAATGACTTCCATACCAGCATGCTGTTGTTTCATAGGCCCATCAAGCAGCGTTTCCTGCACGGAGGTGGGGAGAGCAGGACCTTATTTGATGGCTTTATCAAAAGGAAACCTCTATAATTCTGATGTTTAGCATTCTTTTATCTGTCTAAATATGCCCTGTTTATTTATTGAATTATTTTCGAAATGTACAGTAAAACTTTTGCAGAATTATTCTCCAAAAACAAAACAAAAAATCAACGGTAATGAGATAATTAGCTGTTCTGAAAAGTGTATTAGAGTGTTTTGGGACTTCAACCTTGAGGCGATAATATTGGTCATAGGGAAAGCTACTGTAGGCCTCTTATTGCACCATATAATTGTCTTGCTGTTGCCTCCTGTGATGCAGTCCCACTGGTTACTCTTATATCAACAAAGGCTCATGCATAACGCTGGAATTTATTTCCCTCATCGCCGCAAATATAGTCTTTCCCTGTATGGACAACAACCTGAAACAACAGACTGTTTGCACTCAATCATCTGCATATGAGCCATATCAACACCCAACCCGGTCTCTCATATCTGATCTCATATCATATCTCCTATCTGAATGTTCCAATCTTCAGGCAATTACAGCGGTCCCAACGTTCCTCCTGAATGAGGCCATCCAAAACACAAGACACAAGACACTATACAATATGAAAACGTTACTTTGTGTAGGTATTTAAATCAAAATAAAGTGAAAGTTATATGGCACAGTACACAACTTAATATTCCTGTTGAAAGCCCACGCGTGGTTTCTGCTGGTTGAATGTTAATTAGCCAGCCATGCAGGTATGTTTCATTAAAAGCTGGTTGTTTGAACTGTGTCATAACCAGCAGAGGTTGCTCATGGCATTCCAATAGAACCAAGTCTGGAGATGAAGCGCTTCTCCAAACTTCCTGACAGTTGAGCCAGCACTGGGGAGCCTCCACTAATAAGTTCCCTGGGCTCACTCACTCACTCCATTCCTCCTCTCGCCGTTCACTGTAATGGAAATTATGCACAGTGTAATTGCACCTTTAAGAGGTAATGGCATAAAACTCTTGCTGCGGTGCACAACATCGCCAGTCAAAGATAATGACACTTTCTTCCCCCATGTGGTTCCGATGTACTGTGCACTTTGAAAAGCACTAAAACGTATCATATGTTTTTGGTCCGAACTACGTAAAAGGAATGTTACTGAGTTGAAATTGATCAAGTACATGACGTTTAACTTTTGCTGTGTCTGAACCCTGCACTGCATCATTTCACAAGGACAAATTAGATTTGAATGAATCCATGTTATGATTCTTGCTTCACTGCCTTGTCGTTTCTTTTCTTTACCTCAGCTTAAAAACTGAAATGGAAATGAGAGCAGTTATCACAGTTTTTAATATCCCTATCATTATGCTCAGACCCTTTGATTCCATTATTCAGAGTGACTTGGTTGAGGTGGTCTCGTTGAAAGTCACACAATCTCAGATTTTTTTTGGGGGGGGTCTGAAAGGGAACTTGTACAGGCTTTGACCTCTCAGTAGAAGGCTTTGTGTATTCATTTCTCCATTTTTTTCTCTTTTAGCAGCATCAGGGTCTTGGCTGTCCGGACTTGGTCACCCAATCTGCCTGGTCGACACAGAAGAAGGCTTTTAAAGTCTTTGGTGTCATTTCTACAGGGACAACACAATCCAGAGTGTTCTCTTAGTCTGCGGGGCAGCTGACAGCTGCCATTAATATGATTTCTCTCTTGTTGAGAGGAAAATGGACAGCTCTCTTACTGTTCTTTCCAATCTAATAATATCATTATTACTTTCAGGGAGTGGAGGATTAAGCCCTCGACCATTTCAATTGGCAACCAGGTGTGGCAGTATGACAGAGGAAGTAATTTTGTACATGAATTTGTAAACATACTAATTACAGTTTTGAAAAAAGAACGTAATAATTTTTTCAAGCTAAATAACTTAAGGCTTAAAAGGAATAATGAACACATCAAAGTATTTTCCATTACAAACTATTGGAAATTTTGTCTAATTAACTTGTCGCTGATGAAATGATGGTCATTGACTTCAAACATATTTTGGCATTCGACCAAAGGCTTTTTTTTTATCATTTGTGAGGATCAGCTTTAGTTTTTTGTGTCTCCTATGCCCTCTATGTGTTCGTGGCAGTTCTTACCCTTCATTGCGTTGCAGCTCAGAGTGATAGTTGTTGACGTTTGTTTGGACAGTGCCAAAGCTTCTCTGAACACTGCTTGCAATCCACATGCTTGTGAAGTTATCGACTACAACAGATCAAAGGCAATCCACACATTAGATATGCACTGCTGAAAGGTAACTCACTGAGGTCCTATGGAGTCTCTGGCACTCTTACACTTCAAGCTAACCTTTAATTTGAAAAGGTTTCCCATCTTGGCAGAGTTTTTCGTATTATATTTGAGTCAAATGCCTTATGTATTTTTTATATGAAACAAACACATTTCTGCACACTTCCATAAAAAATATCCTCATTAATGAACGATGACCTTAGAGCGTAGTCTCTTGGCATGGCAGCAGGCCCTGATCAAACGAGTTCTAATAAATTTATCATATATCCCACCCGTCACATAAATGTGGATCCCTCATTTTTTCGATGACGCTTTTCTGTTTCTGTTTCATGAGATGCTCTCATGTGATGAACACATATTAATTAGTCAACATAGGATTTGTGGGCTCACATTAAATTTATATTGGTCAACAACTGAATGTCAATCATGTAAGGATGTGGTAAAAAGTTTCGCTTTAGTATTTACAACCTCTGTGTTTCGAGTTACTTCATTTTGTACAATATTCAACGTGCTACTTAGAAAATGAACTTAAGCTAATTCAAGCTATCCTTTATCACCAAAATAGTTTGGCCGAAGTTGGATTAGTAAAAGTTGACGTATTTACTGTTTTTCTTTTGCATATTTCACAGACTACTTGTATGGATTAGAATTGGATGTATTTGGTCTGTCTGATATAAATAAATTAAAAAAATAAATAAAATATTGATAGTATAATTCAACTAAATGATTGGTAGTATACTAACATAAACTTGATGAATCACTTCCATTTATGCATATTGATCAACTATTGCTATAAAAAAAAAAAGTAAAACAAGAAGATGCACTTTAAGGTCATCTACATTGGCGGATAAGGATTTGCTCCATGCCAAACCTTCTAAAAGGGCTAAGTGTTTTCTACTCAAATAGACCGTGGGGAGACTCAAATGACTCAAAATGCTATATCAGCGAGCACTTGTGGTTTTCGTTATTTATTTATTAATTTGAGGCCTGTCTACTGACACATCTGACTGCTGTGAATTGACACCGGTTACTGTTCATAATGGGAGCTTAGGTGTCTCTCCTGACCGCAGTTCCTTCAGCCTCCTCTCTCTGCAACTTAACTGCTCTTAAAAAATGTCTGATTGCAACATGGGAGCTGTGGGCCGAGACAGGATTATCAGTCTTTGTTGTGTGAGTGTGTCTATTATCCTGACCTCTATTCACAGTGGGCCCTTAGGAGTGTCGTTTCCAGCCACATAGCAAAATAGCCCCATAACAACATGTGAACCAGAGATCCCTCTCTGTCCCAATGCACTAGACACTTACAACACTCCAACTCTGGGCAAAGCACTCAATTGCAGGTAAGGCTAGCAAACCGATATTTATTTGATAGAAGATATATTGTGTTGCAATGTTGTTGACATTATTTAATAGGAAGAAAAAAACTCTTGCACCTTTGATTTATTTACTGTTAATAAACCAATACTGGTATAGTTTTTTTCTTAACCATGTTACAAGCTGAATTTAAAACAACATAAATATGACTGTGTATCTCTGCACATGCCAGGCATTGTATCTTTGTGATGAAAAGAACGCTGGTTTCAATCCCTCAAGTAAACATTGTGATTTAAATTGTTGCCAAGTCCTTCAGGATACCCTATGCTGTTTTTGAAAGTTAAATTGAGTGGTGCTGGAATGAGTCTTCCACTGTGGCTATTGAATGAGCTGCTGTTCCGACCACCGAAGTGTTTGTGAGATGCAGTCAGTAGCAGCTACTATGCACTGCATGTAGAAAATAAGAGAATAGAAAAAAAATAACAGTGACATGAAAGAAACATGAGTGCTTACATAGGCAAAATGTGTTTTATACTATGTTTATTTGCAAAGAAAAAGCTATATATTGGGGTAAAATATGGTTCATCAACATTTGCGATGTGATTAAAAGAAACATAACATTTTAATTAAAGTATTTATATACATGCCTATTTTCAAATAAAAGTATGTATTAAGTTGTATGAAAATAAAGTTTTAATAAACTAAACAGCAACGTTTTTTGTTACGGCAAAATTCTAAGAGTGCTCACAGTTATAACAATCCCTGTTAATGGTGAAAATCTATATCAAAATAGTTTCAAGTAATGTGGTTTTACAATGCACAAACAGCCTCAGGTATCGTGCAAAGGCATTGGAAACCAGTACAGGACAATCTTCAGAGTAACATCTCCCACTAGGTTGTGAATTGGGGTTTCTGGCAGGATTCAGCGCACTGGCTTAGTTAGTAGGCTTTGTAATGTTTTTGGAGTGTCATAAATACATGCCCATTGAAGCACGAGCCGATTAATTCCTCTTATTTATTCACATTGTTCAATCCCATTTAACTTTTACACATAAACAGTTTGATTCATAAACTTGCCAGAACAACAGCCATTCTTGCAGATTTTGAATTATATATATATTTTTCGTATTTAATCTGACCTAAAACCTAAATACAACTATGATGGATGATCAAGTCAGGCACTGAAATGCATTGTGTGTTTACCCTAAAATGTTTATACTCTCAGTGTGAGCTGAAAGAGGACAGCCATAGAAGTAAACATCATCAATCTATAAGCTGTTAAAATAAAAAAAGATCAGACACAGGCAAGCTGAAAGCTTTTTGAAAAAGGTATTTCAGCGATGGTAGAGACCTTCCTATGACTTGTTGTCGGGTAAATAACTATACCTACATACCTATGTTTTTACCTTAATTTGGTACAAATTGATTTGAACCTCACTCATTAAAATGAAGCACTACAAGTCCTTTTCACAAAGATTCAATAATGTTTTTGAAAATATGTGCTATATCTTGGGTATTGCAACATTTCGGTATCATTCACAAAGTAAGGTAAAGGTGAAACAGAAAACCCCCCACAAAAACATACCTTTAACAACGTTGACAATACAATTGCAATAAATAAATATTATTTAACACAATAAGTACCAAGGAGTTCCGGAACAACTGCCCCCCTAGAGTGGCACTGAGTGGGTTAAGCATGGAACCTTTTGACTGGCAGAGAAAAAGGGCAGGGGCTCATGCCCAACTATAAGCCTCTGCATGGTCCTCATTAGAGCAATAAAATGGTGTCTCTTCATTGCTTGATGTTTCAAAACCAATTCAGTAATTTCTCTCACCACGCATATCTTCTGCATTTTGACTGTGGGTAGATATTGATTGATTGAAACATTTCATATGAAATAAGGGGATTACAGCGGAAACATTTTATATTGATAAAAAGTATTTTTTTTGTAACTTCACAAAGAAAGTTGTGTTGGTAAAAAACAAAACAGAAAAAAACAGTACCAACCGTAAACAAATTAACCATATCTATTAAAACATCATTAGAACGTAAACATCATTAAAACGTAGTCAAATTACTATTTCGTTCCCAGATAAGGTACATTTATCTAAATCTTCTGTCCATTAGCAAATGAGAATAGACAATTATATGTCAGCCAGTGGTTCTATGGAAGGCTCCTTCACATCCATTAAGTAGAGGGTTTGTTTAAAGGTTATCCGGAGCTAGTGTTGTCAAATAGAGCTGTGTTGAAGTCTGGGGACGCTCTGTTATCTCCCTTCAACCCACTAAGTCAGATGGACGATGATTGCAGACTTAAAATCAATGAAACCACAAAACTCCCCGATAATATTCCCACTTGGGATGCAGTGGAAGAGTCAGTGTACTAGTTTACAGAGTAGCCTCAGTTGATATTTGAGGGCTGATTCTTAGGTAAATATTAAACCATTTCTTGTTTAAACATAATAGTCTACATAAATTTACAGAATAAAAAGACAAATCCCTTAAGCCCTCTGAGTCTTTTTGTGGGGGATATTATGAAATATATGTATATTTTTTAAATGTTTCTGTTGTACTTACCACCATTTAGGGTCAATATTCCCTTATTTCAGGACTACACAGTTGTAGATAGAGAGCACACGGTTGGAAACGCAGTGGACTAACCCAAGCTCATATGAGTACCAGAAATAGATTAATATGGACAGCGGTTGCCTTCAATTGCGGTAGGTTCACACCAATTTAATTATTGTTTGATGGATCTGGGGGAGAAGTCAAACATACTGTTAACAGTCTGACAGTGAGTACCTTTATTGTAGTGTTCTTGAATGTCTCCACATAATTTGTGAAGTACCAATCTTAATATTAAACAAATAATTTTATTTTAAGGAAAGCGCTGTAAAGTTAACAAGCATTATCACATCCCTTAGAGAACAATTTACTTCCTCCCATCTTCAACCATAATATACTAAAAATAACCTAAAAATGTACACCTTAAAAAACTAAAACCAAACATTTGACATATGATTTTGATTTAGAATATCATTGCTTTTTCCGGATTCAAATGACATAAGGTCATTGGAGGAGCTAAAGAAGCAATTTTCTGCTGGTCTTTGGGTATGGTCCACAGGCTTGCCTTTGTACCTATTTAATGCAAAGGAATCATTCCAATATCGTTTTAAAGGCATCATTCTTAATATTGTACTCATTTAATTTGCACTGTAATGTTGATTTGCATAATTACGTTTCATGTTTTGTACGCATACAATGTTTCATACATCTTTGAGAATGGGACGGAGACTTTGTGATTGGTTTGTAGTTGGTGACACTTTTGAACATAGTATCAACTCATCCTATGCCCTCGTGAGCCATTTAGAAATGGACTTATTGGATGGTATGAGACTCTCTCACGCCCCAGATCAATCATTTCTCTCCAAGCGTGCACCACATTATTCCCAGAACAATGCTGGGACAATATCGGATTGATATATTTGTCCCGTTCTGGGCTGAGGTTTATCCTAGCGGGGCCAGATAACGTCCTCTTTTCTGAAGTCACCGAGCAGCGAGAAGGATTTGGTTGAAAGAGCACAGCAGACCCAGAGATGTGTCCACATCCGAGGCCACTGGTGTATAGCCAAATCATCTGGAGCCTTGGTGTCTCCAGTTCCTTCTACCTGTCTCAAAGTGAGTGTCAGAGATTAGTGGCACATGCATGGGCCGTGACCTCTAATAGCCATGGAGCTCACGCTGCCTCGCCGTGTAGCACTGTGTCACACAGTGTTCGGGCACGACTGCCATTTCAATGCCATGCCATGCTGCTGGATGAGTCCTTTTGTTCCAGGCTTTAGAATGGTGGCCTTGCATAGCGGCTTAGCTGCTCTATATGCGGGGAATACAACACATCCCCCAACCCCTGTCTCTCTGCTGTCAGAGTGGGCTGCTCCAGAAAAAGAATTACACCAATCCAGGATAACATTCCGCGGTGACAATTTGTGGTGTTTATTTAGCAATACAGACACATGTCAGAATTTAATCAAATGCACGTTGTTAATGACTGTCAATCTTTGCCCAGAGAGAATAAGAGGGCATGGAATCGAATCCCTGCTTCTAGATATAGTGAATATATATATATATATATATATATATATATATATATATATATATATATATATATATATATATATATATATATATATATATATATATTCATGTCTCAGTGGAGGCTCCAAAGCAGCCCTAAATTACACCTATCTAAATAGAAAGAATCACACAGACACAACATGGGATATTTATATGAATAAGATACAGTGTCTGCCATTTTAACTTTGTGATTAGTAAAAGTTGGTCCGATTAATAGGTCAATGCTTTTTCCCGATGTTTATTAACGCAAGGACCAACTAAACATGATTACCAAACATTTTAGTATGATTAACCAGGCTTAACTAGACCGTCTGATCCCAGTAATTTTTCATGTTGATTGATAGTTCTATAGATGGACCAAACTGATTGAAAACAGTGGTCAAGCAAACAGTCTCTGCAAAACAATACAAGATCTGCAAACTGTTTATGATTGCATCTCTCTAAAGGCTTCAGGATCCCCTGGTTAAATCACCAAGCTCTATAAAGGCAGGAAACTAGCACGAGTACTGCTGTAAGACACCTGACGTTCCTGTTACGTGAGAGTTTTCAGCCTTTTTAATGCCACATCCATTTTGTAGAATGGAGATGGTTCCTGAAAGAAGAATTTTCATAAGACTGTAAAGGGGTTCTCTCAATTATGTTGATTATTCTTGCTACGTACAGGATGATAAGTCAGGTTATCCCAACCCCATGAACAGTTTCTCACTGCTGCTGGAAGCTAATGTCGTGTATATATATATATCTAATTCCCACTCCAAAAATGTTATTTTTGCTGTAGGGAGTTCTGCGTTGCCCAGATTAATGGGCTGCACTGTTCAGTGAAGGTGTTCTAATATTACTCAACACTTTCCCTCAGGTCATCAATCATTATGAACTGATGATGTTTTAAAAACAGCAATTATAAATGGGGTTTGTATTATTTAGCAACCAGGGCTAGCACTGTGTGGGAGGAAAGCTATATATTACAAGCGGATACTGTTATGGAAATATTTTTTTACATTGAATGTATCCACAATGTCCACTTTAAAAACAATAAGTATTTTTTTGTTAATTGAAAGACGCAGACATGTAAAAACAACTCAGCAAACAATAAAGAAAAAATATGGATAATTGAGGCATATTTTAAAGTTTGTCCTTAAATTTTTTTAGATACTGTTAAAACACAATCTTTAATTTTTAATTAAATGCACAATATAAAAACTGTCAGGACAGGTTACAAAGGAAAAAATCCTTGCAAAGCAGACACATTTAAACATACCAAAACTTACGTGAAAACCATTAGCACCTAGAAAGATAGGTATCTAAAGCGGGATTTAAGCAAGCCTGCTGTGTGTTGAATTGGGAGATGATGGGACAGGAGGTTTTGTTAGGAGTGTCAGCAAGTCCTCCTATAAGAAGACAAAGCTATGGTGACCATGTAATTTAAGCAGTCAGCTCTTTTCCACCTTGAAACGACAGCAAAGAAGCTGTCCGTCAACCGCTTGGCCTGCCCTCCAATGGGTCGTTCCATTTCTGGTCCTAGCACGTTTTATGCTAGCATTCCAATGGCACAGCTTTCTCCCTCAATACATTTCCACTTTACGAGCACTTTGAAAGCTCTTTAAATACTGTCGGAGAAGAGGTCATTCACTCTTTGTAGAGTGGAACAGACAGTCAGACCTGAGTCAGCCTACCAATGATATAGCATTGCCTGAGTGTGTTTTTAGATACGCCTTGAAGCCAGGAGTAATGATGAGTATTGGAAGGACATGCCATTATCTGCTTAGTTTTCATCTCCAAGAGAATCATCACATAGCCTAATATGTTGCCTAGGCCTAAGGCAGAATCTCTGTATGTGTCTAGATATAACCCCTTGCTATGAGTGTTCCAGGAAGATAGCAGACTACAATAACAGCCACGACCAAACTACTAATAATGGTGTCAGTGACAATTGATGTGCTTGCTTCCTTCTCCATTTTTAAACCCTCTCTAGTTTATCTACCCATTTATTTTTGGGGATTTATTCCATCTGACAAGATATGTGTACAATTCTGGCTCCAGGGGCATATCTTCAGTTATTTGATGGAGATCCTTGGTACTAGAGCTATTTATGTATGACTTAAGGATCAATACGTATCAGATGCATATAGAAATAAAGAAACGGTAGCCGATTGCAATATGCACACAAAATGAAAAATGGTTGCCTGAAACAAAGTCTTGGATCAATATTTCTTTAATCTTAAACAAAGACTGAGCTGACTGTACTTCATGCTACACAACTAATGCATTCAATACTTAACTCATGGAAGGAAAGGAGATGGCATCATACGTAATATAGTGAAATAGTAAATCAATGAGTAAACTGGATGAAAGAACACAGATATCACAAACTTGCCTCATGCTTGATATTTGAGAAGCACAAGAATGCAGAGCTTTAATGAAACAACTTCAGAGTACACTGTTTACAGATGCCTCTCCAAGTGCAACTACATGCCTTGGTTAATGCAACTGTAATGTATGTTAATATATGTTAATCTGTATCACTGATATGCTAATGAATACCAAACTCCCACAATCCAACTTGTCACTGGTGAAAATAACACGCTTGTTGATGTAGCTGCCATATTGGAGTTGTAAACGCAAAACATTATATGCGTGCATTTTGGTTGTAGAACAGGGTATCAGCTTCAAACTGGACATTATGTAACTTATTTAAGACCTTTGGTTTGTTGTTTTACTTCTATATTGAATGTTGTTAAAATATCTGATATTATATTTAAAAAATATATAACAAAGTTTCAATCTGGAAGGTGGCATTTGGTATATTACAATATATTTTTTATTAACAGTAGATGGCACTACGTCATCATGGTTTTCCATGTGATTTGACTTTGTACTAAGAACTAAAATAAGAATTGTTTGGTATAATTTTCATTAATGCAATAGTGAACTTTAGTTCTTTTAATATTGCAACTGTAAGGTGTTTTCAACTTGGTAACGTGGTAAAGTCTCCAGACCTCCTCAAACTCTACCATCCTACCCAGGCATTCCGTTCTTCCTCAGATGGGCAACTGGTCATTCCCACAGCAAAACTAAAACAATTTGGGGAGCGTGCATTTTCTAGGGCAGCACCTATGGAACTCTCTCCCTCCTCTAATTCGCATTTCCAATTCACTATCTATCTTTCAAAACCACTCTAAAACTGAAAATCTAAATATTTTCACCCTGGCCTACCCTAATTAACTGTTTAGAATCTGGTCCTATCCTTATAATGCTATGCTGTCCTTTTGTTATACTGTTACATACAAACAATTGTATTTTTTACTGGAATCACTTTCTGTTCTTGAGGCAATTTCCGTGTGCATGCAGTACTTTCTGAATTCAATTTATCTCTATTTATTTTGATACAGGACAATTAAGTCACAGAGAAACCTATCAAATATGTATACTCAATATGCCCTTTCATAGATAGTTGATGCTGAAATTTTCATATAAGAGCTTTTTGAAGATTTACGTTTACACGGAATATTAATAAGCGTTAGTTCAGATGTTGTGTCATGTTGTTGATGAATATTTTATCAAATACATTTCTGACCTAGGTTTTGTTTGTTAATTTAATTTAGAAAAACATAATGCATGCTTAGTTAAACTACAATAGGTTCAAAATAATATGTAATGGTTTCTAATTTGTACATTGTGAAAACCTTCAGGTATTATATATTCTCTTCAGCAAACCTAACTACAGAACTAATCGCCACACACACACACACACACACACACACACACACACACACACACACACACACACACACACACACACGCACCCAGCAGTTTCCATTAGCCACAGACACAGTCTTGCCTAGTCAATGTAGAGAAAAATAACGACGTGTTCAAAATAAATGAACCCATCATAACGATACCTAATCTGCCATTGCAGCCTTTCCTGCACTAGACATTAATCATGACAAAATCCATGAGGATATCTTTGGCAGTGCCTGGGAACAGGTAAGGAAGTGTTTCCACTTCAGTCTGATCGGAATTGCACCAGGTGTGACACAATGGTCACTAATTGTTAATCACACTATGTACCGAAATCAGAAATGCTTTTTGTTTTGTGTGTGTGTGTGTGTGTGTGTGTGTGTGTGTATGTGTGTGTGTGTGTGTGTGTGTGTAAATAAAATATTTTTGCTCCTAAACATGTTAAACAAAGAATATCAACTAGCTTTAACAAAAAAACATAACATATTGGCTTTATTCTCGTCACCAGCCCAAAAGCAAATAATCAATTCAACAACAAAATATTAGAACAAGACACGCATGTTGGGACAAATCTCTCTCTCTTTCTCTCTCTCATAAATATATACCAGTTATGTTTCTGGCTCACAGGTATGTTAATGCTGAAAAAAAAAACGAAACATACACAAACTCTGAAATGATGGATGTTCAGAAGCCCTATCATCTGCAGATCCCCCGTGGTGACTCAGTGGACACCAAACACTGGGCGCCTTGATTAATGAGGAACACACTGACCTGCTGTAAAACACTGCTCGCTGAATGACACTAATCACACCAACTGATCTTATCTGGCAACGCGCGCAGAGCTGACAAGAACCACACGCTCATATCTCCTGCGTACAGGCTTGCACTACAGTGGGTCCCTAACCAGCGTACTCCCTTGGAGTCACGAGACAGCCAGCACAGCACATCACGACTGCATTGCTGCAGCGCTGCACTTCTGTTGCCAGAGAGTGTTATTAGTAATGGCTCCTAAACCTATCATCAATTTCCGTCTGACCATCTGCTCGGTGCCCTCTGCACATTACAGGTTCATGTAATAATTATTGCCTCTATTTAGAACTGCTGAACCATGAGTCAATAGCATTGATTGGGGAAGAGCCATGTCTCACCGTCGTTAATCAAAAAAAAAGTTATCACAATGTTTCAAACCAAAGTGCTCTGGATTTTTTCAAGATATTGCATTTAACTAGGTATTTAAAATAGGCTATGCGTAATTAATTTTTTTTTAAAGACATTGTATTTCTTGAAAACATATTTATATTATCAAATCGTAAGATACATTCAAATTCCCCTGTCACAAAATGAATTGCTTTTTTGGTGTAGTTGAATGAGAAAGTCTGCAATGATTTGTAGAGAAAACCCCCTGACTGCATCCATCCAAGTTTCAGCTCATTTATAAAAGTAGGACACATTGGAATAGCCTGCCTCTTCCTTTCCGCTCTGCAGTGTTATTGTACAGTACATGAACTGTAACGTGACCAGAATAGGAAACCATTCAAAGAGCTATTCACTGCGTGATTGACAGTTGATTGTCTTCAGGTGTCTTGTTGCACACTTGTCTAAGCTGATTTGTGGAGATAATCCAAGTTCTTGAGGGAAATTTTTTCTGGCATGTCAAGATTTCACACACACACACACACACACACACACACACACACACACACACACACACACACACACACACACACACACACACACATATATCTACTCTCATACGGATGCAAAATCACTTTTGTAAATGTTTATTAAATGATGGGGATCATTTGTACAAGGTGGAGCCAAATGTTCAATCAATGCCGGTTTGTTTGATCTTATTAGTTGGATAGTACACAAGGACTAACATCACATTTGGATGCCATGAAAGTTCCAACTCAAATGAATTTATAACAGTGTTTCTAACCTTTTTGTGGTAGACGTGTTATCATGTTAGGGAACCTTCCAGATATTGGCCATGCATTATATACAGTATGTAAAGAGCTTCATCATAAACATACAGAAGGATTCTGCAACTGATTTAAAAATGGCAAATGCCTTGCACATCATATCTTGATTTTTGATTTTGTGATTTGGAAAAGGAATATGATAGTACATTTATTTAAATTTTTTCTGTGGTGGATTTCTATGTGTACAGCAGATCAACTCTTAAATCAACGACACGTATACACTTATAAAATATAATAAATTATTCTAGGTTTGTATTGTATGTTTATTAGTTACCATTCTTGCAATTTTACATTTTCTACTTCTAATTGATTGAGAAAAACATTGTTTGTAGGAAAACAGTTTGGGCTTAACTTTTTGTGTTTCTTCCTATGAACATTTTAAAGTACAAACTTTATTAATGAGCACATTTGTAGCATTCATTATGCTTCACAAAGGTTTTTATGTCACTGCAATACAGTATTTATGTGAAGAATTCGGAAAGGGGTATTAGCCTCCAATTAAGCACAAAATATAGCCTTTGTACCCGTATGGTATTGCTCCCAAATGTGATTAGGAAACCACACAGGAAAATGTTTACTTCAGAATACTATGCAAATGTTATGGCTTTGTGTTTGCAACAAATAACAGCAGGCAGCAATTCAACCTTTAAGCACAGTATAGCTGATTTGGGACTCAAATGATTGAACTTGCTGATGGAGAAACAAAGTTCTATGAGAAATTTACTCTGAGGGGACTTAACATTCAGATTTGTTGTAGTACTCCAGGGAGAGTGGCTGACTGCTGGCTAATGATAGGGCCATGGCAGGCCATCATTGGAGTTTCATGGAAAAATGGCATTCGTTCTGAGGTTTCACGCAAAACAAAAGCTAACATCATAAAATAGCCCCGTTATATTGTCCATATTTTGCGTGATTTATATTTGAATTAATATTTGAAAATGATTGTGTTAATTGGATAAATTCATCTTGAGCTAGTGACCGTTGCGCAGGTAAGCAGCATAACAGCCAGTTGGCTGTGAGCGCCTTGTAACTTGTTTGAATTAGTTCAGCCTTGTCCCTATTTCTGTAATTACAGCACCCCGTCTGAATGGACATAGTGGGTTAGTGTAAAGAAGCCCCAGTGGGGCCCAGCAGGAGCCTTTTCAGCCCTGTATATTCAGGCCTGCCATTTCA
Organism: Galaxias olidus; assembly: GCA_026901105.3. Taxonomy (NCBI): domain Eukaryota; kingdom Metazoa; phylum Chordata; class Actinopteri; order Galaxiiformes; family Galaxiidae; genus Galaxias; species Galaxias olidus. The sequence continues at coordinate 373,908 of JAPMUY010007096.1, forward strand.
AAAAAAAAAATGTATTACTGCCTTGGAGCTCTAGTAAATGTCATGCCATTCTCTCCTGGGTGGGTGGTATTGCAACCATGGTGGCGGTCAAAGAGCCACAGCTTTCATACCAACAGGACGCCAGGCATGTGGAGAAATGGGTGTGCAGATAAACAAATAAGGCCTTGGCTTATCCTTTCTCTTTTTTTTTTCTTTCAAGACAAAGGACTGTTTTACTGACAGAAAGAGAAGAGAGACAGTTGCATCCGTGCGAGAGAAGGAAGTTCAGCCTTGCCCCTAGAGGGATGGAGAGAGAGATACAGAAGGAGAGCGGCATTGTGTCATCCCCAACCTCTGTGGAAAAAATGTATTACTGCCTTGGAGCCTCTTCAGTTCTCTCGGGGGTGCGTGTGTTGCAACCTTGGAGCTGAGTTCCACAGCTTTCATACCAACAGGACGCCAGGCATGTGGAGAAATGGGTGTGCAGATAAACAAATAAGGCCTTGGCTTATCCTTTCTCTTTTTTTTTTCTTTCAAGACAAAGGACCGTTTTACTGACAGAAAGAGAAGAGAGACAGTTGCATCCGTGCGAGAGAAGGAAGAAGCGAGAGGGAGGAGAGAGAGATACAGAAGGAGAGCGGCATTGTGTCATCCCCAACCTCTGTGGAAGCACTTAACCAGGCCTCTTCAGTTGGTCGGGGGTGCGTGTGTTTCTTGGAGCTGAGTTCTCCCTCTGTCCCTCTGAATATCAAAGGGCTGACTGTACAGCATGTTATCAACGCTCCTCTCCCTAATCAGCATCTCATTCCATTTGCTGATCACTGAACATTGCATCAGCGCTGTGCGGTTTACACATTACCTAATGCTCAGCAGAGATGTGTTTATAGTGGCTGAGTTCTGAGGATGATGTATGTGTTTATGCCACGCCACACCGAGCCTGAGGAATGACTTGGAAACTGAATGACTGGTTCATTCCGGGGGAGGGGAGAAAATAGCAACAACTGTAGAATGCCCAAGGAGATTTCCCGACTTGTTCATGCATCTCAAGTACAAAAGAATTGACTTGTGGTACAACTGGATTGCGTTGTGAATAATGCACCATTGTCTAATCAGAAAAAAAAGAGTATGTAAAAACAACAACATTATAGTTATTTGTGTCCATGGCCAGAGTTGCTTTCAAGACAAATAATTTGTACGACATATATGTTCAGTTCAATGTCTACAGGGCATGGAGCCATACTATACACCATGGGGGTGCAAAATGTGTACTTTTTACTTCACACTCCAAAATCTAGTACATTTATCATTCCATGGCTAGGTTTCCAGATCAGTTATCTGTGTCCCAGAGGTTTTCATGTGGACATTAATCACGGTTACTTATTGCAGATGGCCTGCTGATGTTAGACAGTGGAAGAAGATCCCATGATGGATGGTTAAAGACTTACACCTTAACAAACTTAACAACCCTCCCTACTGATGAGCAGCACATTTCAGCAGAATACGATGTTAAACAATTCCATTCGTTGAAGTCTGGCATCATAGTCTCCATGTCCTTTACTAACTTTGAATGTGTGGTAAACATGGACCTCGATTATTTAGAGTTAACAATACTGTAAAGCAAATGGCTGCATGTGGCAAGTATGCCTTTCCTGCAGTTCCTGTATTATATTTATCCACACTAAAGTCCAGTCATTCTGTTTGAAATGGAATGAAGGATAGTTTGATTAACAATGAAATGCTATCTTATCTACTGGAACACAAATATGCGGATTCTGAGATACTCTCTGAATTGTTTAGCTCACGCCAATCCATTATTAACATGCGTTTGCTTGTGTGTTTAGACTGATGCAACATTTAGTTTTCCTACCATTTTGCATGGCTCTGAAAGTGGCAGCAGAGCAGCAGCGACAAGTCAGTGGTGTAAAGCCCAGTCACCGTGCGGGGAGCCACTCCTCAGAGCTCAAAGACATGGAGCTAATGGGCAGAGAGTGTGTCTCTGTTTCAACGGCTGGTGTACACAGGGAGGGTGAACCAGCGGTTATGGAGGCTCTTCAATATTTTAAAGGGGAACCCCTCCAAGGCCGTAATTAGATAGATTACCTGTTAGCCATGCTTTTCCGTGCTGAAATGTTTTCAAACCGCTCTATCCTCGAGGCAAATGGAACAGAAAGTCAAAAAGAATTACACGCCGTCTGGGCTACAGTCAATCTGGTATTAATGGCCATGGCAGGATAAAAAAAAAAAGTAGTTATAAATATTTAACCAGTTTGAGTACAAAAGGTTTGTTTAAAAATGTAAAGGTCCTGTGGTTGTTGGTGGCAATCAGATGTCATGACAGTTCAATCACCCTCGCACTTGGTGTCTTGGATAGTTCAACCACACAACACAGTAAGCAAATGGTCCAAAAACATTTCAGTGTGTATGTGTCCTGCTAGTTTTAGTACAAAGCCTAGTTTGTGTAGTCCCGAAAAAAAATGAAGGTACACACACACACACACACACACACACACACACACACACACACACACACACACACACACACACACACACACACACACACACACACACACACACACACACACACACACACACACACACACATGCGAAAGTCAACAACAAATGCCAAACTTGTGTTTACATGTTTGATTGTTGAATATGCAGGAGACTTTCATAAGATAAAACACACTACTTCTCTTTTTACACCAAGGCCAGGTTAACCGTGGCACGCGTTGCACATTGTGACATGCATACAGTGCCTTGCTAATTTATTCATTCCTCAACAATCAGTAAAAGGTATGGTCTATATTTAAACCATGTACGGCACGTTGCCCATAATGTTTCCCCAGTGGACCACGACACCATCTGTTTTGTCATCGTTTTACTCGAGACACCGGCGTGCTTGATTTCCTGCGTGCTTTAAAGGGAAACTTCAAGTGGATGAAGATGGCCTAACTGGGTTTGGTCTGACCCTCTTCATTGGGGGAAAGTGGGTCTGTTATGAAAGGCAGAGGTGTTTCTGTTCATCACTGTGTATCTGTTCGGTTTCCATCGCCCTTAAAGGCTGCGTGCTTAGCCGCCTTATCATTTTGTACACTTGGTATTGATATATTCTACAATATTTTCTATTATTTTATTCAAACTCTTCTGTTTTTCTAACGGGAGGCCGGCTTCCTCCAGTCACAGTCAAACCAGATGGGTTTGATTTCAAATAGACTCCCGTTATCCTGTTGCTTATGCTTTGCATATGAAATGGTCGATAGTTTCATCAACAAACAGTCATTTTGTATTATATATTAAAACTGTGCTCTGGCTTGCCAACAGTATGCTGACGGAGTTGGCAAGAGTGGGGTGGGGTGGGATGGGGGTTGGGGGGGGGGGTGTGTTTTAAAATGCAAGGCCATGGGTGAAATCCTGCTGCAATCTCTCATGTTACGTGGCCAGATAATGCGTAATGAGAGGGGAATGTATCAGTGTGTGCACACTATAGTCCTCAAAGGAACACACACCCCCACAGTTCTCCATCTGTATTCAAAGCACGGACGAAGAGGCTCCAGAACCTTAGCCTTGCGGGACTCTATGATGGAGAGATCGAGGAGGACGTGGCTGCTACCTTTCTCACATTTTAACTAAACCCCGCCCCCCTCCTGCTCTCGTCAGGGCTGCAAGTGGATCATTGCTCGGATAGGCGTCAGATCCAAAGAGACAGAGAGAGATGCGCCGTGTCACTGTGGGCCGAACAGGAAAACCCTGTCTTTTTAATCAAAGCCCTCCCGATAAAGTCCGCCCGGCTGATGCTGTAGGTTCACAGGCGCCCGCTCACTCGGGATTGGTGAATCGCCGGCACACACAGAAACCCCCGCCCCCACCCACCACACATACGCACCCTCTCTCCCTCTCTTTCACTTTCACCACCTCTCTCTCTGACTCACTCTCTTTCTGTCTCTCTCTGTCTGTCTGTCTGTCTGTCTCTTTCTCTCTCTGGCTCTCTCTCTCTCTCTCTGACTCTCTCTCTCTCTCTCTCTCTCTCTCTCTCTCTCTCTCTCTCTCTCTCTCTCTCTCTCTCTCTGGCTTTCTCTTGCCCACTCTTCCTTAGATCATATTTGATTGACCCCATTAGCGGAGTCCGCTGGGTGATACTTACTCCTTATTAGTGCTTCACAGTGGCTTAATCATTAGACACTGCGCGTGAAGAAAGTGCCGTGTGTATCCCAGCCCTGAACTGATATGTGTTGTCCATTTTCAAGTTCTGTCTGAAGTGAATGGACGGTGCCATATGGCACACTCAACAGCTGCTTTTAAATGGCTGTCATAAAATGGTCGAGCGGAAAAGGATTAGCAGGTCACCAGGTTTAAGGAGACGTTGACAAATGGCTTTAAATATAACACCATGAGTGCACAAACTCTGAAATAGAAATCAAGCTGCATTTTTTTTAAACAGTAGCCTATCTTCTGGGATGTTTCATTAAGAAGGGCCCTTCGTCCTGATAAAGAACTCATTGTGGAGACTTTCTCCAGCTAGACTTGGCAGCGACTCCCTCCTAGGCATGTGTTCATCATATTAACATGTTGTGGAGTTGCGTATTCAGGTTTCTTACCTTTCATTCAAGGGTGAATTTAATTCAAGGGCATGTCAACCATCTTGCCATGCGTTATGTAAAATGCTCGGCATTGGTGACATCTTTGTAAGACCTAATAAACTAATATCGTACAGTACGAGCCAAGCTGCCTGGAGCTGGGACACCGGGAAACCAAGCAGCCTAGCATTGTGCTAGACGTATGTTCCCTCCCTTGTGTGCCAGATAGAGGGGAAAAGGTAATTTGTGAAGAGACCTTCCTGCCAAGATGATGGAGAGTTCCTCTTTGTTGGCTTCCCCTTAAGTGTCTCACATTCAAGAGTCTTAAGAGAGCTAAGCTCAGAGTGACATCTTGACTGGCAACGGGGAGAAGAAGTCCAATTGTGAAGTGCATTGTGGGTTTTTAAAAGAATATCATTATGTTCCGATAGGAATGCTTTGTCATTTGTAAAGGTAATTTTTCTTTACTCTCTGACATCGCTGCCTTTGGGCTTACTGTACAACAATATTTGCTGACATATTAAGGTCTGCGCATGGAGTGGCTGCCACATTTAGTAAAAGAGACAATGCCTCCACGCGCTTGGTGCAGGCCAGAGTGAGCTCGAGTTGTGTGATCTGCCTGCTATTTGCTTCTGTTTTCAGTCAGGAAGACATGCTAAGCACTATTGTTAAATGTGTCAAACCCCAGTCATTTTCTTCTTGTGTCTAAGGGTCAACGTATTCTTGAAAACATGTGTGATCGGCAATTTAAAGTAAAATCTTTAATTTCACAAATTTGTTTTAAATTCTGAAATGATTTTGGCCTAAGTTTTAGAATAAACATGATTCAGCTTTTCATCCGTTAGAGCCAAGTGTACTTTGGTACTAGAATGTTTATTTATTTACAGAATTTAATATAAGAATGTGTTGAGCCAGGGTTTGATTGCTATTGCCTGTGGCGCTAAGTTCACTCAATGCAGAGAAGAGATCAAAAAGGCTTTTGAACTATTTTGTTTAAAAAAATGCTTGCTATGTTCTTTTATATTATGAGCCTAAAGTCAGTTGCTCACAGTGGCTAAGCAGTATTTCTACTGAGAGAGCCTTACTGTTCCATAGTGAAGCTATAACTCACCATGGGCTCCAGTACTAGACAGGAAACAGGAAGAATGCAACGTATTTTACATCTCAGAAGTTGCTTGGGAGTGCTGATTGATATGTTGTGAAACATTGATGAAATGTATTGATGAAGACATTGATGAAAGTTGAATGTTTGTTCTAAAGTGTGAGCAGCCAATGATTAAAATTAATTCTTGGGAAAAAGAGCGTGCCATGTATTGCTATCTTTCTCACTTTGAAAGAAAAATCTGATCTTTGCACTGTGAGATGTCACGGTTTAAAAATAAAAAAAAGTTATCTATATGATCATGATTATGTAAAACTTACTACAGTATATACACTCCTGTTCTGACAGTGAATGATTGCCAATTCCCTTTACACTATTGGTAATACTGGTTCAATTTAGGTTTTTATGGTTTTTAACTAAAATGGAAAGGATACATAGCCAGATGTTTCAAAGTGCGTCTGAGCCCATTTCCTAACTGAGATCACATCAGTTTTTCGGACGATCAGCCTTTTGTTTTTAGCTTTGAATCTTCCATGATTTGGCCCTCACAACAGGCGCAAATTAATAATAAAAAAGATAAATAAACAAATAAATAGTTAATCAAATTGGGATCCTGTATTAGCCTTCTACATCAGATCATAGAACAAATATCACCAAAACAAGCCCTTGTCAGCTGTGGGCAGTGAAAACGAAAGACCTTTTCTATCTAAATATGTGTTCAGGTCCTCAGGGATCAAATTAGTTGCACGCCGCGTGGAGAGCAATAGTTGAGCATGGTCAGGAATTATTTATCAGAAACCACGAATTTGCTCACTGAACAATTTTATCATTCACTCTCCAACTAAGAGGGGGAAGACATTCTGACCTCAAATAGATGATAATGATTAACATTGGTTAGAAAAGCAGTTTTGAGAGCTTTCAGTTTTATTTAAACTCACCTGGACATCGGGATGGGAAACAAATAGTGGAATCCAGCGTAGATGTGTTACTTAGGGAGAAAAGCTGGGCTACAATGCACACAATCATTTATCCTCAAGATAATACTGTTTCTTTCCCTGCTGTTAATGACATGCTAGGTTATGTTATGCATGAATTGGGTAATGCTGCTAAGGTGAGTTGGGAGATGTGAAATCGGGGCAAAGAAAGAGGGAAATAGCCCTTAAGCTGGTGTGGGTCATACAGGGCCTACAGTCTATATAGGGTAGATTCAAACACTACTTAGTGTTTTCTTACCTCCACCATCCGCTCTTGGTTTCAACTTCTCAATGATTTAATGTCTCCTGAAAACATCATCAGTCAGCAATCACCCATGGTCTATTCGGTACCCAAAACGCTGTCGGCCAGAGTTGTGGCGCCGTCTCACAGTTGTCACAAACACTCAGTCTCATGTCTCCCCTCAGACTGCATTAGTGTCAGCCATGTGCTTCACTCTCCTTTTGTGTGTGTAATCATTGCTTTGTCTCTGGTGCCCTGACACACACCTCACTGCATGCTACTTCCGCAGTCCCAGCGGTCTCCTACCAAAATCCACCGCCGTCCCCTGCGCCACTGAACTGCGTACGACTCTCACCTAAAGGGATTCCTGTCACGCTGAAAAGGCCAAGCTTGCTATGCCTGACAACTTGTGTATTTGTACAGCGATATGCAAATGTTTACCCACTATTGTTTTGTCATTTAATGGAAACCCCCACTAGGCACGTTAAAGATGCAGACCTTCGGAGTCCACAAAAAAACAAGCCATTTTGCAAATTCCTTCTCAAAGAGCATTTTCAATACTTGTCGTATTTTGTTATCCTCTCGCTATTGTATCCCAAACAAGCCCATTTTCTGGTGTATTCAAACCCCGCTGCATGATGTGGCTGGGGGGCTCCAGGGGTTCCTCATGACTCTTTTAGAAATCCCCCCAGCTTTTGTGTTAGCCCATATTTCAGTTTTAAGGTGATACCTGGAAATAATCCTTTATTTTTTTTGTTTTATTTGATTATACATCTTATATTACACTTTAACATTCACAATGACAAGTTTGATGTTTTATTTCATGCTTTTCGTTATCTTTTTATTTTCTTTGTCTAGTTAGTCTAAACATGTACGTTGAATTTAAATACCTTTTTTTTCTCTAGAATGTAAATGTGTGACAGAGTTGGGTCAATCTGGAGTTAAAGTACAATACAATGACCTAGAATAATCCACAAATTACCCTGGAAATCAAAGGATTTTCAAAACTTTACATGAAAATATGTGTAATAAATCATGTGCTTCGCTATGAGCATAACACAGACCATATGGTGCCATATGCTTTTGGCACTACATAAAGGCATGCCCATTCTCCATGGCACATCATTTACCATGTTACCTGTCACTGCCTGAACCTACAGAGACTTTGTACTTGTAATCATTGTCATGCTGGTCATACTGCTGAGTGCAGTCTACTTGTATCCATTCGAGCATTGCACAGTGAGTAGGAAAAGCTGTCATGAAATCTGTTGAGCTGAATATTCAGATTTAAGCATAGGCTAGCTTCTTCAAAGTTTACCTGGAGCGTTTATTTCACAAGTCTTTTCTCCGATCCATGACACCGCCCAAAACACAATGGTGGAATACAGTCATAACAAATTGACAAGTTTTCTTGTCCTTGAAAGTTTGATCAGAACCATCTCCGTAAGGTTTGGAGTGATCACAAAACATCAAATTGTTTCCGCTGGTTAACAAAGTTTGAGTGTGACTTTCTTGTCATCTTGTTAAATGTTCACAAAAGGTCGGGAAGATTAATTGAATATGTTTTCCTTTTCGCTCTCGGAAACACACACAACAATACAGAGAGGCCTTGTGTCTATTTTATGCAAAGGTTTAAAGTGCGTCAGAAAATAGTCTGCCATCTCTGACACCTTGCTGCCTTCAAGGACATGCCATGCATAAGGCATGAATACCTGAGAGGATACCTTTTGAAAAGAACAGCCTTTACAGTATGAGCAGAATGAGCCACAGCCCATCCCTCCTCCCCCCATTATTTTTAATTAATTGTGAAGACTATACTACTTGCATACTAACATGGCTGGAGTTTCTAAATAGGTAGCGGAGAGCACGGCAGCCATATGGTGTTGTCTGACATGAGGAAATTAGGCCAGCAATGCTGTCTGTTCATTGTCACCAACCTAGCCACCTGCTTTGCTTCTGTAGCAGGGAAACGCTTGTGGACTTTGCCATGAAACTTATGTCTCAATATCGTAGGCATAAAAAACCAAAACAGAAGAAGGCACGCAAACGACTGAAAACTTTTCACACAAACTCTGCGTGTGTGTGTGTGTGTGTGTGTGTGTGTGTGTGTGTGTGTGTGTGTGTGTGTGTTTCTGTGTGTCTGTGGGTGTAGTTTGGCTAAAGTTCAGAGAAAAGCTTTTGTTTAAAACTCTGTCGATGAATATTTCTGAGTGGGCCCTTCAGTGTGAGGATGCAGATGGTTCATTTTGCCACCATCATAGCCACTCCAGGTCATGTCCTTGACTTAGGGATGGTGGGAAGAAGTGCCAAAGCCCAAAGCCCGGGGCAGCCTTTCTTTGAAAAGTACATCTACCTCCACTTGAAATAGTATAAATAACTTCATTAATATTGAGTTATCTTCCGTGAATTTGCGCAAACTGAACTGTTGATATAGTACCAAAAAGGTTTGACATTGATAATTAGCAAATATGTCTAATCACTGCACAGGGAGAGAATTACGGATGATTACAAATGAAGAATTCATTCTGTTGGGCAACTCGAGATTTTCAGTGTGCATCCAGTCAGAATTTCTAGATTTGTAGCTTTGTAACTTTTTCTTATCTTACAAAAAGAAAAATGACGATGATTAAAAAGTTTATTGCTAACAGTACCAGAGGATGCAGACTTGATAAGCACTACAGAGAAACACTTATTTTGAAATACTAAAAAAATAAATATTGCCAACCAATAAATATTAAATGCATCCCCCTGTTGAGCAAACAAACATTTATCCTGCAATCTGTATCTGAGGCACGGTTTTATAATGTCTCACTGCATGCCTTTGGTCAAAGCCATAGGTTGTTTTGGCATGCCTCTATGTCATTGAATAGATCAGAGTTGAAAAGGTCTCCGTGTTCGTTTGGCCTTGTCAACTGACAAGTCTTCCAGCCCCTGCTTGAACCTTGAATGTGCAGGATTCTGGCCTCGTTCTGGTTTGGTCAGGACTTTTGTACTCACAGAGGCCTCAGGAAGAATTAAACATTGATGAGAGCTCTCAGAATCAGTTTATTGCTCCGGAGACCCTTGCATGTGTTATGAGTGGCACGACTTCATTGCTGTATTTGCTTCACAAGTTGATAAAGCTACGGTACATTCAGTGAAGTGTTTGACGATCAAGGTTATAGCGTTGGCTCAGCATACAGCATTTGAGCAGCCTAGAGGAGTTTCAGGTAAGAGGACAACTGAAACTACTGGTTATGTGAGAGTTCTAATGGCACCACTGAGTATAGCGTGGCTCAACCCACCTAAAGGTGTTGGCTAGGGTCCTTAAAAATACAAAAATAAATAGTTATCTGATTTTGCTCTTCATAGGCTTGTGAATTATTAACTTTGGTTTGGGACTATAATAGTACAAGAGGATTTTCGCGTGTACAATACATAACAATTTTACTTTGTAATTACACCAAAACTTAAAAATAAGCTTTTGAAAATCTACGTATAAGAGGTTCCCTTCTCAGCCATCAGACACTTAGGTCACATTACAAGCAGTTTTGTTCCACTAAGAATAGACACATTTGAAGCAAACTTCTATGTCAAGCTGAACACACTCAAGGGAAGGACAATGTTAAAATACATTTTCAGCATTTAGCTGCGGTCTCTCAAGCACAGCTACATGGCTTCACAGATCTATAGTGGAGCACACTGTCATCGTTGTTTGGTGATATCACAAAGACCGCATCCAACTGCAATGTACAGCAGAGAGAGAGAGAGAGAGAGAGAGAGAGAAAGAGAGAGGTGGAGGGGGGGGGGGGAGGGGGCTGAGATGCAAACAGCGTACACCCTACTTTATTACCTGGCAAATGAATGATCTGCTCAGCCAGATATTTAATGGCTGCACCATCTGCAGGAAATCATTCTGGATAGGGACCGATCTCATCTCTATCTGTATCTGTCTATCCTGCCATTACTCTACAGGAACATAAATCCATGAGCTAGTCACTATTGTGGCAATAGTGATACCAAGGTTAGCAAACATGGACATATGTATGATTAATTTAGTAAAATTAAGTCATCTTGATTGAGCGTTGAAGGTTCCACGTCGTAGCTCTTGTGTAATTACCAATGAAACAAGAAAAGAAAATAACTGTTTAACATGCATAAATCACTGCCAACAGTATAATTGGAATTTGTGGAATATGAGCAATATCTTTTATGGTAGAGAAGAGCATTTTTATTATTATTGTTCAAAATTTCTTTAGACATTTTTGACGCCACACAATTCATAGAAAATAATGTGTTAAGTCAAAACGATTAATATGTTCCGTGAAGTTACAGTAGCCACCCGTTTCTATGGAAGGAAAGTAAGATGAAAATGATTGGCTGAGAGAAATCAAGGGGAGAGCCAATAGATCCACAGTGCTCATCTCCCTCAGCACAAGAAGCTAAAGCACCCCCTGTTGCATGGTTTTAGTATTCCCTTCCATGTTCTACTGGCTACAGTCTTGGCAACACTGGCCTGGGTTTCGCTTACTGTTTGTGCAGATTATGACCTAAAAGTCTGGATTTCCGTCATGCCAGTGTTGTGTTTTTGTTCTTCTGCAGATTTACCCAGTGGGGTGTACAGTGTGCTGGGCATAGCTGCTCTTTTCACTGCTACTGTACATTCACAGCGATCTGAATGGCAACCACACTGATGTTATTGTGGGGAATGACTGTTTTAATTTGAATTGTTTCACACAAAGCCCATTGAGCTGTGCACATCGAAATTTGATAGGATTAGGCATATCACCAAGTTACGGAGTGGGGATTGAAAGAAAAGGTTTTCACATATATTAATTGCAGTCAGAACCCATATCAGGGAAAATTAAACCCAATAATTTTGCCCTCGAAAACCATTATAGGTAAAATAATATGTTATTAATTTGGTCAACTATGTTATCTTTTATTAACTATTCAAACATTGTAATTGATGCTTTGCTAACTTTCTTTGGAGGATATTAAATTATTAAATCATTTGATATGAATGAGCCACCGGCAATATTTGAATAATAACTGGTTTTAAATGACACACATATAACTTCTCTGTCATATTTTTTCTATCACATTGACACTTTTTCTCTGTGACGTAGCTCAGAATTTCCAGCGATTGTGATACCCCACCTTCTTCGCCGTGTGTAATACGGTCCTCTGCCCATCCCCTTCTGTTTATCACCTTTTCTAACAGGGCGCCTATCAGACCAGTGCTGTCCACTTTGACACAAGCCTAGTGAACACATCCTTACCCAAACATCCTTGTCTTTTTAATTGAACTGTGAGGTGGCCATGCTTCGCCATGTGCTGCCGTGCGGTCCATATCTCTACCAATTGAAAGAGAGGAACCTGGAGGACCCCCCCCCCCCCCAACTCAAAGCTCTGACCTTTCTTTTGTGGTGCAATCAAATGGGGCTGCCTTGGTCCTGGGCTCTGAATAATGAATTCCTCCCCACAGGAGAACTGTTTGCTAAACAGTGAGGTCTTCTGCAGTTCACTTCTTCTGCCCCACTGCCTCTGCACCCTTGGGGAGAGAGAAGTGTATGCTTTAGTCAGACTTAAGATGTTCCTTCTCTTTTCAGAAGGAACAGACAGTCTGCAGATATATATATATATATATAAAAAATCTAATAAATAAAAGCCCTTCTCTTTGCAACCATACTGTGATCGCGAAGAGCATCAAACCATATTGGCACTTGGTATAAATTAACTTAGTATAGTTCTTGTATCCATGGCACTATGTGTTTATCAGTTCAACACCAGGTCACATTACACTATGTTTGTCAGAGAGGAAACACCTAGCTGTTTAGTGGGTTGATGATGGTTTTGTGAACTGCTGTGTGACACCGGTGACAGTCATAGCACAGCCCTGCACTAGCTAAAGGTTACATTCATTTTGGAAGCCTGGTAACTTCCTCCCTCCCCGCCCTCCCAGCTTCACTCCTACCCCCGGCCGGTATGCAGCCTTTCATCATGCATAGAGGAATAGAGGAATAATATATCGCATAGTGAAGCTCCTGAGCTGTCCTCCGCTGGCACTGTGTGTGACAGTCACTTTGATCTCACGGTGAGGGGCTGAAACTCCTGGAGAAATTATCAATGAGGTGGGGAACGCCGGGTGGAGGGATTGAAAACATAGGCCTGGCCAATTAGAAAAATATATTCATTATTCAAAGCTGGAGAGTGGCTACTGTGAGTATATTGCAAAAAAATTAAAAGTGTATTCATAAATGGGTGTAGGAAAATATTGCTTCCATTCTCGGTATGGCATAGGTATGCTCGCATGAACAGTCAAATCTTCTGATTCACTTTTTCCACTTTGTAAGCCGAAACAAGCAGCCACACTTTTCTCATTTCAGTCAAAAGTAAAGTAAAGGACATCTTAACCATAGAATAAAACGTAAAACAATGGACCAAATGTTTGCTCATCTTTTATTTAGAAACAAGACATATATTTAGAACAAAATGTTATATTTGTTCAAATGTAACATTGTTCTTGCCCAAAAAACTGCATTTATATTACCATAAATATTTTCAGATTTATATAATGATATGATAACAAGATTCCCTCATCTGAATATGTAAGTGTTATGTCTATTGTGTCTAGCTGTCTAGCTGTGGTCCTATAATGATGCAACTCCAATTTATTTTTCAAAAGTTAACCATACAATTCCCATTATTTTGGTTTGGTGTCAAGTATTTCATTTGTTTGAGTTAATAACGGCATGAGCAAAAAGTAAAAGTTAAAATATGTCCTGGCATTGATTTAGTATTCAGTACATATGTATATTTTATCAAGAATTTGCATCTTTGAAATAAAGTCACTGCATTTCCAGAATATGTGAATGCAGTGTGTTTTGCATGTATTTTGAACATTTCACAAAAGCTCTAATACTGTCTATACTATAGTTTTCTTTATGAACTTTTTGTATTTAATACCTGGGCTACGTGTTAGCACCATTATTAGACATTTACATGTAATCTGTTGATATAATGATATAATGTGATGTCTTAAATGTATTATTTTTTGCTCCTTCAAGATAATAAATATACTATACCTACACCTATAAATTCCCTTTTTGAAAAAAAAAGCGAAATGGGTTTTGAATGAGGCTGTGTTTTGATAATCATAGTGTAATTGTATACTAATTATTATCCTAAAATGCCTTGATAAGGATTTAAATATTTTATTATCAAAATTATGTGAAATGTTTGTCAGAAAACTGCAATAAAAATAAACAAAAGTTCAAATATTTTTATACTTTTTAAAAATAAATAAATATATGCTATTAATTAAATCATTGTCGAGCACACTTAAAACAATAAAACACATTTTTAAACAAACATAAATCAGATAATACACAAACAATACCATTTGTGTTGTGATTCGACTGTCAAAACAGGCAGAGCATTATATATTTGGCACAATAATAATGATGCCAAGGGAGTGGCCATGGGCCTTTATCTTGTTTGGATCAGAGACAAGGATGTTGTGCTCTGCCCTCTGTGTTATTTTGGATTCCCCAGTCCTGATCTCATCTGTTCGGCATGAAGGGGGAGCTGTGGCTCCTCCTGTCTGACCGACCAAGGTTACTGATCTGGGCTCCGACCCGCCACCCGCCTTACACATTTTCTCACACATTTATGGCTGTGCTGTGCAACATTGATTTCAAATGTATCTGTAAAAAAGAAAAAGGGGAACATAATGATTGCAAATTGCTGGCATTGCAGCAGACAACAAATACGACACGTGTGATTCATTAAGCAGACCTTACTATAAAGTCTCAGCTACATTAACCTAATTTGCCTTCTCTTCTCCTTCATTCTCTTCAAAAATAATGAGGAGTGAGTGTGAGTTTGTTTTCTGAGTTTCTCTATAATCTTTGGAATGCAGCCTTTGAAGGTAGGTGAAATGCTTTTTATAATATTCTATTCAAGATATATAAAACTACAGTATACATTTTGTAATGCAATTGTGATTCATTGCAAATAATTCACGTATAGACAATTAGAGGAGAAAAGTTGATATAGAATTTAAAGCAACACATTTTACAAGTGCTTGATTTAAATAAAACTCACATAACTAGAGTATTTTAAATACATTATTCATTCATATTAAAGGGGAAAAAAAGAATTCAATAATAAAAAAGAATATGTAAATAGGCTTAGCAGGATGCCTGAACATCCAACCTTAACATTTGGTTTTGCCCTAGTTTGATCTCCGTTAAATTGTAGTAGGTGGATATGTAAATTCACTACATATGGGAGAAAAACAAGGCTGGGTTATTTGGAAATTCCTGTGTGATGAAAGGAAAAGAATGTCCACCAAAAATGATGAATGTGGTGTTCAGGTACACAGAAGATTGAGTGATGCTGTCATCATGCCATATGGAACCAATTTATTCAGGCAAGCATAAGGCAAACTCAGTGGAGAAACTCTCACAACTGTGCCTGCACCCCCCTCCTATCTATGTATATGTATACGCACGCACACACATGCACACACACACACACACACACACACACACACACACACACACACACACACACACACACACACACACACACACACACACACACACACATATTGTATTAAAGATAGAAGAATAAAAGATAAAGTAATAAAATAAGGCTTTAATTGGTACATTTTAAAACTATCCTGTACCTAAGCTTGAAAGACAGTTAAAACCCACATATGCACTTTTGTACAAACTCCTAAAAATAATAATATATTGCTCAGACATGTCAAAATAATGAAAAATAAATGGCAGCATTCATTTCATAGGACATGTTTGTGTATATGTGATTGATTTTCACTTAACATAACTGTAACCTGCCCTTTGTGGAAAATATAGCATAGAACGGAAGTTAAGACAGTGAATAATTCTTTGCTTTAGTTAAGTCATCAACAATAAATAACTAAAAGCTGACATACCATTCCTTGTCTCACATGTCATTCTACAGTTACATGACAAGTACATTCCATACAGAAAAAGGGGGTGATAATATTTTTGAAGTAAGGTGAGTGTATAATAATGATTATAGATCATAAGTGAAGGGCAGTGACTAAGTAGGTCAGTTATGTGGACCTTTGCCCCAAAACAGAGAATGTTCTTGTTTTACTAAGACAGACACACAACCTTTGAGATGAACAAAAATGAACTGGATGAACTGGAGTGTTCTCACCATAGGGAACAGAAATACATTATATTAAGGACCTTGGTTGAGTATTGATTAGAAACATTAGAACGGCTCTACTCTTTGTAGTTGTAGTGGTTTCAAAAAGTTGCAAATGATTGTACCACAATATGTTTGTATCATTTCTAAACTTATTCAATTAAAACCTATGTGTGTGTGTGTGTGCATATATATATATATATATATATATATATATATATATATATATATATATATATATATATATATACACACACACACACACACACACACACATAGATTTTAATTAAATAAGTAAAGGTTTTGTATATATAAAAAGTATTTAAGTACTGGTATAGTAAACCTTTAGTTGTGTAAAGCTAGTCAAATTGGGCTAAAGTGTAATTAGGATCAAATTTGACATGCTTTGAGGCTTATCGTCATCCTCTTACTAAACAAGGTCTTTGCCCAGAAATAGGTCTATTTTTTCAAATCTGGAGGTGTCCAGTATCTGTAGTACTATGATTTTTAAACCTATGAGGTGTCTGCTGAAACCTAAGGTCAACGATGTAAAGAAAAAAGGCCTATAATAACTTTCATGGAGGAAGAACCATAGTAAGTATGTATGTGTAGTGTGGGCCATCTGGTATTTCCGCGGTGTGGATAAATACTATCTCCCTCTGCAGATATAAGGTATTTTTAGCTTCCTACACTTTCATTTGAACTCTATAGATTTGGCTGCAGTGGATTGAGTCACCAATAGCAAGAAATGATTGTCCATGAGCGTGAACAAAGTGCCCCTGACTTTCAGAAGATGGCGTCAACAGCTAAATCTGATTCATGCAACCGCTCCATGAGCACTATTTCAACGTTTCCTGCCCCCAATCTTGAACACTCGTCATGAAGTTACGTTTTCTGAAAATGTCGACGACCAGTATGCTTGGACCCCCCCCTCCTCTTTTAATGTGCAGGACTCCTATCCCTTTTTTTGTTCGCATTGTTTGTTTTCCCTTTCCCCCCTCTCAGGGTATGGTGACAAGCCTAGCTAAACCTGTTAATGGACCAAACGAAATTGGCTTCTATTAGCAAAGGTGTGGAGCTGCTGGTGTAAGGGAAACTTTCAATCCACTGTAGAATCTCACCGATCTCTGTCTTCTGGCAGGCCTTTGAGCATTGTGCACAGCTGTTCCATTTCATTAATAGGGGCTGAATGTAACTGATGGCTAGGTCTGAATGTAGTTGGGATGGTTGGGATCTGCAGTCTTAAATCTTAGTTGCAGATTTATTTTCATATTAGAAACACAGCCCGATAATATGAAGATGAACTTTATCAGTAGAATCTATCTGACAGTATAATGTATAGTTATTTTAATATTAAAAAACACTTCAATATAGTTGAAACAAAAGTTCAAAGTCCCTGTTTTGACAACGCTGAATTTTGAGATCCAGTTTGCTTACAAAGACCTAGGGCCGGATCCATATTGTTTGAATTGCAATCAAGGAAGTAGGTCTCTGGGAATCTTTAAAAAAGCGCTGTTGTGGCTTTTGGCCCTCTTTCAGTCTGTCTGCAATGCCAAAAGCATCATCTCGCCCTAAAACTGTTTGCTTGAGAAATCTGAGCAACTGTTGTGATTGGAGAATTCAAATTTTGTTGTTGTTGATATGAATACATCTTACAGAAAAAATATCCTGTGGAAAAATGCCTGGGTGGTAACTCTAAACAGCAGTTTGGAGTTATGAAAATACATTGGAAATATGCAAGTTAAAGAGTAATACTGATTATTGTAAAGATTGCTAAGAAGACCCCCCAGATACCAGATTTAAAAAATATTTTATGATATAGTATTACCACATACAAAAATAATATTGTTAATCAACTGGTGAGCAAAGTGAAAGAGAGAGTTTTCTATGTGAATAAGCATTGCCAAGGTCTGGACTGCAATTCTTATGCTAACGTCTCGAGGGCTTTGTCCACATAGGAGCTTAGATATATATTCAAGCGTCTCTGATTATAGATCAACGTCTCACCCATCGGTTCTACACAGCATTGCAAACAGCATTTTATATGCCTTTCCCAGTTGCACGACGCTGTCAAATATTTTAGAATATCTTGTCCAATCTACATAGATGTGTAAGATGCATAGGGAAAACATTTTCCCTATGAACCAAATATTATTTTCCCAGAATGCTTTGCAGCCAACATGCTATCAAAGCTTGGGTGTTGCTTTCTGGAAAAAAAAAATCCATTTTCTATTTTCCTTCTTGAATTGACTTGTGTTTGAGAGTGATCTCATGAGGTCGTTCCCTTCCTCTCTCTATCCCAGTTGCAACAGAGTTCCTCGAAGGAATATTTTTAAAAATGTTTTCTACACTACATTTCACTCTGTGTTGATACGGTAAAATAGCCTCTATCATGGAGTGCAGCTTTGGGGTACGTGCCCTCCATGTTGTAAAGAATGTACTTGAATGTCAATTTCTGCAGAAAAAAAATCTCTGGCATAACGCCAGATCGCGCAAGGGGGCTTTGAGCAAAAGCGCTGACCTAATAATACTGTCAATTGGCCGGTTTAAAAAATATAAATGACAGGAACCCAAAGCCTTGAAAGGTGGACAGACTGTGTGGCAGCGAAGCTCTCACAAAGCCATGGCATAATGGCTTTTTTTGTCTTAGGGAAATAAGATTCCAAAGCTTGTAGGGTCTGGTAGATTGTAGTCCTGTTGGTCATCGGTATTGTTTTGTCTGAGTCATTTAGGGGCCATGAATAATAATACTACTACTACTACTACTACTAATAATAATAATAATAACACAACACAACAGTTAGACAGTCATGAACAGTGTGTTAATGCTGGAAACACTGACATTTCAATGTCAATACAGATGAGAAGTAATAAACGAAGTAATTAATACTTATTCATTTAACCATAGTTAAGGAGACTACATCTTATTAGCATTTAGATGGGTACTCTATTTTAAAACGATAAAAAAGAGCATACAAGCCAAACACAATTTAATGACTAGCGCAAAACAGTTGGCAATACATCATTAAAAACGTTAAGATGTGTCCTTACAGCCTCCCTGTTTTCCATTTGAATTAGTTCAATTCAATTTAACTGCATTCTCAGACCTAGTTAAGCACAAAAGCAAAGTGGGAAGTGGTCAGATACTTTTACTTTTGGCTAATAATACAGAAAACATATTTCCATTTTAGACCAGTACACTAAGCGCCATTGGTAGTTCAAAGACACATCAGCATGGCTGAATGGTTAATGGGTTAATTAAATTGTTTAATGGTGTGTTAATTTTTCTAATGTCCGTGCGTGTTTGAGAGAACACTGGCACATCATTTTCACAACTTAGTCGGTGACAGAAGTTACAACATGCTACAAATCCTTTTACTCCGATAGAGCTATACAGTTTAAATGTTTATTTTATTGTACTATCAGTGTGAGGTTATAGGTTAGTCCTTTTTATGTGAAAGCACCCCTTTTTTTTTTTTTTGCAGAGCCAGATGCTTGAATGATTCAAATCTCTATAGAATACATGGACTTAACAGAAAGTAACAATTTACGTATCTAGAAAGAAGAACATATGTTAATTGTATATTGATTCAATCATGTTCTAAACTTTCAATTTTCAACTAAATATTTATCAATCATTGTGTTATGTGCCCACAGACCCCATATAATCAATGCATACTGTTTTGTTTTCCTGTTAATTATGTTATTTCAGACTGCGTTCTACTTCCTTGAGATTTTCTTTAGACCATTCTGAGCCTCTTAAAAAGTCTGGTGCACTCAACCTTGAGAATGTATCAATAATTCAAACACATCATCCTCTCATGCTGTAGCTGTCTGAAATTGGGGAGACTGTGTCTGAGGGATAATATTGCACTCTGTCACATCCAACCAGCCGTCAACCGTGAGAGCATCAGTACCCAGCCAATGAATGTAGAGCCAGCATGGCCACAGCTTCATGCTATACAGTAAATGCTCCTCTTAAGAAGAAATAAAGTAATTCTGAAAGGCCACATTCTGTATTGCCGGCGCTTTCTGAAAGCATTTAAATCATAAAATAGATTTATTAACTGTTAAATTAATTTCAGAACACTTTAGTCCCCCCCCCCCCAAAAAAAGCCCAACAGCAATTAAATTCTCGTGCACTTGCTGACGACCCAGACACATAATATTATCATCGATTTTTTTTATGCACAATAACAACATCCATTAAATTAAGACCATACCATTTACTAATAAGATTGAATACTGTCCCACATTTCTATTTTTCCTAATTAGATAGTGTTTGAGTTTAATTAATTCATCAATTGTATTATTTTGGTGCCAAAATCATTATGCTTGACATAAATAACAATCTTTTTATCAATGTGGTACTCTCTCAGCAAATTCTGGTTTGGCATACCCAAACACAGCTAATTAGTAGATGTGAAATCGTTAGTCACTGTTAATCATGGTGAAAGTTAGTGGTGTTCATTATCATACTTATATCTCTCCTCTTCAGACAATATGAATATTTCACTGATGTAATGTAATCAGAGGCACCTCTCTTTCTCTGAGAAGTTTTACCTCAATTAGTTCTTAGAACACTCCAAGACGGAGATCTTCATGAATCTAATTTTAGCCTCTTATCAGCACCTGCAGTGCAGACAATCTATTGTCAGTGAGACTATACATTTTGAGAAGAGGTGAAATTAGACTATTTATGAGGGATACAGAACATTTTTGTAAGATATTCTGTCTGCAGGTTTGAGGATTACAACTGATAAAGAACTGGAGCGTGAGGAAGACTGACAAACATAATACTAAGTAGATTACATCCATGCAAACAATCAGGTAGGGCATTTTCTGAAAAAAGAAAAGAAAAAAGATTGCAATACTCATCTTTGTCTGGAGGATAATCTTGTTTTGTCTTCCTGTGACAAACATTCAGCAAAATGAATAGTCACGACAAGATAATACCCTGCATTTCCAGTGAAACGTCTCTGCCTCCGCAGGGCACAGCTATTTTTTTGTGATTATGGTTGAATACAATATTGCTCAGAATTCTAACCAATGAGACTAGTTTTATACATGCTTTAACGTATTTATAAATTCATAAATAATCAAGGCCTGCACAAGGTAAATTAGTGCAGGTGTTTACACATATTTCTGCCATCAGGGTGCACAGTTGGATCATGGTATGCTGAGTGGGTTTGGGTGGGTCATTACATTAGGTCCAAAATAACAGGAAGACGGATGCTATTGATTTGGTCAGGTATGGGCAACAACATGTTTCACCATTCTTAATACATCCAGCATAAAACACTCAGGAAATTGGGGAACTTTGAGATTTCTCTGTTGGTATAAGAGTTTTCTCTGTTTCCATACTTTGTTGAAACACATCTCCAGTTGGGGCTAGCAGTATCCAAGGAGCATGAAATGTAATGTGAGAATTAGGAATAATGGGAGTGAGTAAAACGAATCCCAATTTAGATTGTTAAGTTACATATCTGTCATATCTCTGTACAAGTGACTGCCACATAATTGTTAGGTAATAGGCTACGGTTCTATAATCTTCATAATCAGTGGTGAGAGAATTTCGCCCCTTAGTGTGAATTAAGTGAAAGTGATGACAAGTAAGTACTTTCAATTGGTTGGTCAGCATGTGGTGTGAGGATGTAGAAGCTGCTTGACAGCTCGCCGTGGGATTAGGTATCATGTTGTTCTCCTTCATATCTCACCATTAGGAGTAGAATCTATTTTTCTCTCTTTATTGCCAGCTACTGAAAGTCTGTAGTATCCAGAGGATATATTAGTAAAGACACAAAGAGCTAGTGTTTAACTAATAACTAGCACTTAGATACCACTCCTACCATTGCTCATCACGCTGTCCGATCGAGGAACTGCATTGTGAAGTTACACGACGAGGAGACGTGTCCTCATCTTAGGGGGCGTGCGCCGTTCAGGACCGTGGAGAGCCGTCAGTCACGGGGCTGTGTCTCTGTAGGGACTTTCCTCAGCTAAGCATGGCATTGGTGACCCGCATGTGCCGCCCGCCTCCTGCGTATGCCTGACTGGCCGTGCAGTTAAAACATCAGTGCTTCTCAATGTTGCGTACACTCCACAGGTGATGACAGCTCCCCGGGGTGAACTGGGTCATTCTCTGCTCGGGCCGACTGCCGCACACCGGCAGTTGCTTTTTGTTGTTTTCAGCCCAGTGCTTAAGCATATGTTTTGTTTTTGTTTGCAGAGGTAGATCAGTGCGGGCATCTGTGTGACAGGGAGGCTCTCCGAGACGGCAATGCTAAACACCTTGGCTTACGGGTTGTTGTGTGGGTGCAGTGCTCTGACAGCGGGGGTTAGAACGGTTAATGCTCACCAGTGGTGGCTCAAAATGTGAATGACCAGAGTTTATTGGCTGGCGACTCTTTTGCTTTGGGTCAAGTCATATTTCAATTGAGGTTGAAACTGAAATGCCATTCGCTCTGTAGAGGACGACTGTTTTCAGTGTACTGCAGGTACTAAATCATCTTCAGTTGTTTAAATATCCCTTTTGGTGCAATCATAACTTTTCTGTGGGCCGGGTATCAAGAATGAATGAATACGCGTTTATTTTTTAACTAACAACAAAACGTAAGAGAAATCTGTTATTTGGACCACATGTCTAATTCCAACAAAATATTTTGATCAAAGCAGTGTCATGGCTTATTAAATGATTGGCACCACAAAGATACCAATGTAATTAAAATGCTCCATTTAATGACATCTGTTTCATGTGAATCCATCCACTGCGAATGAATGCACATTTTAGTCTCCATCAGATTGCTGCTCGTGGAATGTGGCTATGCCATGAAGGAACAGAACTTTAATTAGAATAGTGTGTTTTGAAGTTGTGCTGGTCATTATCTGTGAAGCAGAATGAAGACATTTTTCAGATTTTTAAAGGAAGAATGCTGTCTCCTATTTCAAAGCCTGTGCAGATGCCTATCAAAAGACACAGATGGATGCATTCGATTTTTGGAATGACCTTATCTAACTAGACATTTTGATCTGTTTTATTGTGCTGGGAATTAAATTGCTGTGAAATAATTAGAATGAAGCAGTTTGGAAAGTAATTGAAATTGAAGTTAATGATGCAAAAAATATTTAAATCAACAATCAAATATTTCCTAATAATTATGGTTCTAGAACATGTGTCCAGAAAAAGCAGATGAATCAGAAATCTGCATCTTAAATGTATCAGTTGTAAAAGCTGAATATATGGTGGGATGAAGCTAGGATAAAACAACGCTGTCAGATTCTGTCTCTTTGGAGGGGATTTCAAATGGAAATCAATGTTGGCCATGCTATTCCAAGCCAAATTCACCTGAGGTCTCTTTAATTACGTCCTGAACAATAGGTCAATTGTGTGCATACAGTTCTGGGAGTAGCAGCTGTACAGCATGGGAGGACCGTGGAGAAACCAACTGTCAGCAAGGATATCTCTCTCTCTCTCTCTCTCTCTCTCTTTCTTCCCCCATCCGCTTTCTCTCTTTCGTTTTCGGAGAGCTCGGATGTTACCAAGGATTCAGACCAGTTCTCGTAACTAGATGCTACATGGTGTGGCGCTCATTACTGTGTGAAATCCCCTTCCATTTGCTGCACTGTATGTTTGTCTAGTGAGGGAGTTAGAATTCACTTCCCTTGCTGGAGAATACAAGGTTAAGGTTAAACCATGAGCATTCTATTTGTTTTACAAATAGACTACAGTCAATCTGTCTAATCCAAATGTTTTAATAACGCAATGAAGCATATTTTATAATTGTATTAAATGATGAAATCTAAATAGCAAACAGCACAAAAAATAAAGGATGTCTAAAACAGTGCTTTGACTCACCAATAATGCAAGTATTATAGAAAGCTATAATTAAAGACAGAAAGAGAAAGCACTTCTGAAGTTTGCGTACTATGATGATGATGATGATGATGATGATGATGATGAAGATGATGGTGACCTGGAATGAGCTGAGGCTTAATTGAGAATTTTGGGGGGATTGAAGTTTGGCACCTAATCACACAGCGGAGAAGCAATCTGCAGACACGTAAGCAAAAGTTTTAACCTAAGAACTCACGGGTGTGTGTGTGTGCACCCAAGGTGGGGCTTTGTTGTCACTGATATGCTTCTCCATCACGATAGCAAAATGGACTTGTGTGGTCAAGTTGAAAGTCACATTTTGCAGATTTGAAATCTTTGATATAGAAAGAATGAATTGGAAACTTTCATTCCCACTGAGGGAAAGTTGCAAGGTGACCTAATCTAAAAGTATTCTTCCGCTCGACTATATGAAAAAGAGACATCCCTCATTCACAGTCATACCTCATTAAAATTATAGCAGTGATAGATGTGGTGGATTCACACCCATAGATTATTACCAAGCTGTGCAATTGATGCACAACTCCATGGGTAGCCAAACACAACAGCACTGAAAAATGTGTCAAACGAGGTATGTTAGCTGGTTTACACCCAGATGGTTGCATGTTCAGTTGAGTCAAATTGAACAGAACAAAGTAGTGTTTAACTGTCCCCCCTGCAGCTCTGAAATAATGACCCAGCCCTGTGATAGGGATGTAGAAGCTCTCAAGCTCTCTCTCTCTCTCTCTCTCTCTCTCTCTCTCTCTCTCTCTCTCTCTCTCTCACTATATCCCCCTTTTACATCCACCCTCCCGCCTTCCCTGCTACTATCTCAGTTTTCACTCTCTCTCTCTTTTCCTGTAACACCCCACCATCTTCACTGCCACCCCTTCTCCCTCTCTCTCTCTCTCTCTCTCTCTCTCTCTCTCTCTCTCTCTCTCTCTCTCTCTCTCTCTCTCTCTCTCTCTCACACACACACACACATACACACTATGTCCTACCTTCTAGCTCTTTATTTTTAGCTAATCCAGACATGTAGCACAGCAGGGGAAAACGGCTGTATCTCCTGAAACAAGAGCATGAATAATTAAAGCGGCGTTATTAATGAACTTCCACATATTATGTTAATGAAACTGATTTCAGGTCTAATTTGTCAGCTTGATTTCCACCGTCGGTTCTGCCTCTTTTTGAGCACATTAGGAGCCCATCATAATAGCAGGGATAATGACTGGGAGCAAAGCTAGGACAGAGGGGTGCCGATCGGTGGGCTACTGTTTGCTAGTAAACGCTAATGCTAATATTATGTGAAACAAAACTGTGCTCGCAGTTAGCCAACTAGTTGACCCTCTCGTTTTTAACTCACTTTGCCGAAATAACAACTTGTGTGAGTCGTACCAGCCAGAATGGGCTGGTTAACAATTAGCATACTTCTGTAGAGCTGGAGATGAAATGACACGACAGGCCACACGTGGTGCAACTCTACTCCTCTCACCATTGGGTGACCACACCACTTTCTGTTGATTGATGGGATTTAATCGCGGTTAAATCTGACCTTCCATTCCACATACATCATCAACCGCTCCCCTTGTCTTCCCATGCATATTCTTTTCTCCTTCTAAGCCTCAAAAGACCGTTTGACATAGTTGGCCCGGTAGGTCTATGAAATCTAAGCCAATTGCTGTGTGCCATCGCAGAGGGCAACTGTGCAAAGACCTTAGAGGCCACAACTTGGCTCTTTCTCCAAGAAACATGTATTTCCAGTTGATAAGCGAATACCATCATGAAGGTTAGATTGTTATGATGTTTACAACCTGTGTCAGCCTTTACTCACATGATTTACGAGATCAGATCAACATTTACATTTTACAGATAATAGAAGCAAGCACATAACGACATACTGTGAAATCAATCCGGTCAGAAATATCATCATCATCGTCACAATCAGTATGCAGAGTCGTTTGATCATTGGCCACCCCTACAGTGGGTGCCGAGACGGTGTCTGCCAGCGACAACCCCTCAAACAGGCAGTAGCAGCCGATTACCCCAACGAGACAATGTGACAAAACAGCCATTAGTCTCCTCTGTTGCATTTCAACACTGACGACTGAGGATCTGCTGTCGCTTAGTATCCCATTACAACGTCAACAGCCCCGTTTCATCTTCATCTCGGCTCCCTTATCTCTTTTGAGCCTGGCAAGAGCCGAATTCTCAACAGCCACTTTTGACCCACCCAACATGACGACTTCTTTTCGGCTTCTGCGTCATAGCACGCATGGACACATATTCCCCGCTTTCCATACACCCCTGTCACCTCCAATGATTACTGTATGTCTTAATAAGGGAAGTCCGCTGTTCCCCCTCAGTGCAGGTTAGTCATACTGTGATGAATGTCTCCATGGTCCGGCGTAAGTGTCGATATCTGCAACAGCTGGGCCCATCTGTCATCTTTTTTTTCCTGCTGACGCCCTCTACGTAAATCATATCGTATCAGGGGAGGCCATTCATCACGCTGGTAAACAGAGACATCTTGAGTTAGCAAGGAAGAATGATCCTCATCACACATGATAACAAACAAGCAATCATTTCACATTGTGCTTGCCAGAGGCTAGTGTGAAATATTAACAGTGATGCTTTCAGCACACAGCTAAAATAGTGCCTTGAGTGTTATTTCTCTGATGAAGTGAGGGGAAAAGAGGGCAAAGCACTACATGTGTCTCCACTACCAACGATACTGATTACCCCTCCACCCAGAAAAAGGGGATTCATTTATTTATGTCTTTTAACCATCAAACTGTGATTATATGCTATTTCTATTCACATGCACTAATTAAGAAACACATGCTGATCACAAATCCTCCAAGCTCTCATTCATAACAACTAACACCTCCTCAGAAACCAGAAATATCGTGTGCATTTGATATGCGTTCTCCCACAGGTGTTGGAAAGCCAGTGCTCACTCGTTGTTTCCTCTAGGGGGCAGTATAATCAGGGACACTATTTGGTTTGTGTGTGTGTGTCTCTGCCCTGATGACTGGTGTCTGACTGATGCTCTAACGCCTCTGCCGCCGCTGCTGCTGCTGCTCAGATTAATAGGTTTGAGGCCAAAGGCCAGCTTACCATGGATCAGCCTCATCCTGCTCTCCAGAGCCTTTCTCTGCCAAGCAGTCCCCCCCAGTCACACTCACTCCAGGCAGGGATTACTCTGACAAGCTCGCTGGTGTAGTAGGAGGAATATGCACGTTAGAAATCAAGATATGGAGCTTTAAGTCGATGCCGTTGTCAAGTGATGTAGATAAATCTGGGTGAAATATGTGCCCTCTGTGTTGATATCTAACGCTCTACCTAGCTCTCTCTCTCTCTCTTTTTAAAAGCAAGCCTGGGGAGGGGGAACACTTGGTAATAATTTGTTTCCTTGTTTAAAAACACAGAAATCAGGCTCGTCGGCTGTGGGGATCCTGCTAGATTAACTGGAGATGCGGTGTTATCGTAGATAAAACAATGGCCCCTCATGTGGCTGGGCCCTGTTCATTATTTGTATTCACGGAACAGCAAGCCACATGGTGGTTAAAAGAGAAATCGCCTTATTAGATAAAAATAGTCAAATCAAGTGCAGGGCTAGGAAATCAAAACAGGATTGTGTTTAAGTCGGCCTTTGAAATTGAAGAAAAATTCGGCACACATTGAGGAGGTGAGGGCTAATTGCATCAGCACCTCTGTGTGGAAACTCAGTCACTTATGAAGCCATAATGAAAAACAGTCTGGGTTTAACATGCTTTATGGGGCACAAGCTTTCTGGAGTCTGCCTTTCAGGTTTCATTCATCTTCACTATTCAAAACAAGGATCCCAGTGTACAAGCCAGGAAACATATCAGATGTATTGAGGAATGAAGTGAAGAGACCAATAATCATGGGAGTTAAGTGGGAAAAGTTGAATTCCCTTTGGAGTAAACAAGTCCTCCTCTGAATGTGTATGCGTAATTGACAGCTGTAATTCAACCCAACACCTTGTCCCAAAACTAAACACGATACTTCCTCTTCTGTACAAAGTTCTAGTTTTAAACTTTGTTAAGAGCCATGTCGTGTTGGTTTAGGATGTTCAACAAAGTGCAAATACAAATAATATGAATGTAATGTAAAGGTAACATACAAATCAAATCAGACATGGCTGCAGGACACAATATAATGCACCCCTGTAACTCATATCTATCCAAAAAAATACGTTTTGTTATGTACAAATACCTAGACTAGCTGGACACAATTTAATCAAGTATGATATACAGTACTGTGCATACGCTTTAGGCAGGGGATGCTGTTTTGAAGGCAAAGGGTGGTCACACCAAATATTGATTTAATATAGATTTTCAGTTCACTAACTTTGTATTTTAATTATTGAAAAAGCATTCTTACTTCAAAGCATTTTTTCACACCTGCCTCAAACCTTTGCACAGTGCTGTAAGTAAAATGTTAAAACTACAGTGTGACACATTGAAGGAAACAAAACAACATAAAGTGTCTTAGTAAGATGTTGGGCCACCACAAGATGTTAGCTGGTGCCTTGACATAGCGTTCACAACATCTTTTCTGGAGGGACAAACACTATTCTTTCTAAATATAATCCATCATTTTGCGCTTTTTATGGTGGTTGTAGAGAGTGCTGTGTAATATGTCATTCCAACATCTCCCACGAGTGTTTAATTGGGTTGAGACTTTGTGACAGTGGAGGAGCTAGCACATGATTCACATTATTTAAATAGTAATCAAACCATTCGTTGGCCCTTCATATCCTGTGGATTGGGCCATTGTTTTCCTAGCAGATGACAGTGTTATGTTGCCTCTAATCATTTATTTTAATTGTTTTTCTTTCAATTGTCACCTGTCTGTATTATTTTTCCTCATGGATTTTTTTAAATGACATTTCAGTATTCAATGATTTATTATATAGTACCTTTTAACACATATCCTTTTAAATTAAGTATAGGCAAACCGGCATCTGATGTTGACAACTGAATAGATTAATGCCAAGCCAACATCCACAATTTCTATGTATGTATTTCAATGCCAAAGGCTTTTCATTCCATTCATTCTATACTGGAGGTCAGGATCTGTCCATAGTGACATCGTGTTCTCAGAGGTTACTTTTTCTGAAATGAGGGAATTCATACAAGGAGAAACATTGTGAATTGAACTCAACTCCAGAGACACTCCAGTCAAGGACAGACCCAGACACAGGAAGTTATGTATCTCCTGAAATGGCATGCTGCGACTTGGCTGCAATCTGTGAGGGTGGAGATGAGGATAAAGCTAGGTGACAAATCCTTTTTCTTTTTTTTGTCAGGTTGTGCTCATCATTCTCTAATTAGCACCTCATGACTTTCTGATGTGTTACATTCTGCTGATGTAGAGAGCCACCAATGGCTTTCTCTTTCTCTTATTGCAAGGAATTGAAAGAGAACTGTTTCACGGCAGCAGGTGGTGTGAAACTAACCTGGCTCCATTGAAACTCCTATCAAAAATATCAAGGCTTTTCCAGGGCTTGCTGTTGGTTGGCACAAATACGTGTTTCCCTGTAGACATTGCAGTTTGCATCCAGTACAGTACCAGTATTTATAGACACTTCAATCTATGGCAGTCAAAAGTTCTGTTGATTGATTCCCAACATCTAAAGAATCTAATTTAATTTGCAACTTTGTTTTACAATAGCTGTGTTATTTTACTCTAGCTTTAATCAGCACTAATATAGTTTATCCAAAGAGGAGGCTTCCCGGATTGTGAGCCGATGAGCCTGTTCGGATAATTTTGTCTTATTTGGGGCTGACACAGAATCCAAAATGACGGTTCATTGATTAATAGCTCTCATTTACTTCCTTCATTTAGTTATGTCATGTGGCCTTTATAAGCTGTCAATAAGGTCGGTACAGATTCACATCCTGTCTGAAAAACCCTTACTAGAATCATGAGAAGCTTTCTAATTTTCTGCAATGCATAAAACCACATTCTACTGTGTTTTTGTTTCACAGACATGGTCAAATTGGAGAAAACCCTTAATACACCGTGAGTCTTTTGCAGCCTTGTCATTTGCCGAGCCATTGCCCCGGCTGAGTTATAGAACAAACCCAATTAGTCCTGCCAAGGGAGTTGAAATGGTACAGCATTAACCCAATCTGAGTGTGATTAATGTTCGCATTTGTTTTTGGGTCCACTTTAGTTAGCGGAATGTAAGTTTCAGTCAGACTTGAAGTGAGCAGACTTGGTTGTCCCTGACTCCCTGTCCTGCTGTGAGAAATTCTGTGAGGTATTGTTAGCCGGTGTTCACTCCAGCTAACAGCATATATGGCCAGCTGCCATTACATCACTCCCCATGCAGCCCAATAGATGGCACTTCTAATGAGAGACACCTTGGATCACGCTGTCGCACAAGTTTTACTGGCCACATTACTGCCTCATAATACAGTTCCCTTTGAACCGCCTCGCCCATAGTGGGGCATACGTTATGCGTGTGCTCCATAATTGAGGCAATATAGATTTCCCCACTCATCTTTTATGTGTTTTTTTTTCTTCTTCTGTGGCAGTCAGTGAACTTCTTCCTCCAGAACAAGATTTGCCTTGTCTGTTGCCATTAGTCCATTAGCCGCCGCTCTTCCTCCTAAGGCAGAGTTCTACTCTGCTCCTGTTGATGACAGGGTGCAATATCAAAGGCAAATGAGATGGCTGCCAATTAAGGAAGACCTCCAGGTGCATTTCAATGCCAACTCAAAAGTAACGTCCCCCTGTGGTGTTTGCATTCAAAGACATGGTGCAGCTCACAGACTTCAACAAAAAAAGTTATAAAACCTATTTCAGTTCAGGTCTTTGGCTGTATAATGACAGATCCTTTCAAGAGTATCACCGGGGATGCTTAACTTTGTTTGAATGTCTTCCTTGTTTTAACATTCCAGGTGGAAGTAAAATTGACTTAATCTTGGCACAATTTGTACAACTTTTTTTCTGAAGTTTTAAAAGTTAATTTGAAAGAATGTATAATCCTTCTTCTCTGTATTGTGGATTTACTCCAGTTCAAAGGACTGGAGACAAAGACCACATAGTTATGTGGACAGACCCCCAAGTCCCAAGAGGATTCAATGGGCCATGTCCTCCACAATGACTTACTGTATGAAAGAAATATACTGGCCAGAGAAATAAAGAAATGTTATTTGGGCCTGAAAATGTGAGGGCGGATTTAAATGTCCATTGAGCTAGGTCGCGTGTATAATGCAGCTTAGGATCCTTTTGCCTTTTCCTGATCAAACAAGAAATGTTAAGTGTTTCACGGCAAAAAAAAAGTCAATAAATGAATTTACTCCTTAAAAAAAAATCAATTCATATTAACATACGGATGGTACAACTTAACCTTTTTAAGCTATAAAATCATCCCTGATACCGGAACCTTCTTCTAAGCACATAAAACATGGTTGCTCTTACCAGACACAGGTCATAGCATGCTGGGAAAAAAGTCTTTCCGTAAGCATCTTGTGACTGTATTTCCTGGATCTGCATAAGCATGTTAGTGCACCAAAGTGGTCTTTGAATCTAAATCTTCCGTTATTATTCAATTTAAATTAAGTCGGGCAGATGGTGAGAGCAGTCAGAAAAACGCTTGCTCTAAATTTCAACTTCTACCTCAGTGAATGTTCTGCCCAACACAGAATAAAGATTTGAAGAAAATCACTGATCACGACGGATGTCATTAGCATATTACCAATAAGGGCGTGCAAAAGAGGAGAAAAAGGAACTGGCAGATAACATGGTTAAAGTAGGAATCAATGGAGAGTATGCATGCACACAGCTGCCTAACAAACAGACATATTGGCAACGTGGGTAAGGAAGTGTCAGAAAACTATGATTTTTTCAATGTTTTTGTCTATGTCTTTCAGTAAATCACTTGATGTTAATATCACATTCCCCTTTTTTCTTTTGATCAGCTTTTGCAGCTGGGCTGCCCTGCCTCTCTTGGATACGTCAACAAAGCTTGAAGTGGGCCCTCTAATCTGATAAAGTATTGCCTGGTTGGGGGAAAATTAGCAGAATTCTTTTAACATTTCAAACAAACATAATACAGTCAAACTCATTAGATGGAAACCAATTACGCAAGCTTGAAATATGGAGTTGGCGCACATTGAATCATTTCTGGGGATTTTTACAGTATACTGTATCTATTTAGCATCTTCGACAGAATCTTTTTTTGGGGGTATCTGGGGTGGGGGGGTGGGGGGGGTATTAGCCATAATGATGCTGCTTCATGATCTCAGTCAAAAGTCAGAGAAACCTCTGCATAAAGATAAATCCAAATCACACAGCTCGTATGTTATTAGGTAGTGTGGCTCATTAACAACAATACATGCTTAGTTTATTAAACGCATGTTATCATTTATTTCATATTTAATCATGCAGTCATCAAACTGATTATGTTGATTGTGCTTGTTTTAATTATTTCACTTATGAGAATGACTAATGAATATAGGCCGTGGTTGAAAATGCTGTGATTTAAAGCTCAATATCTTGCTTGTCGTGGATGCACACGTACATAACTCCAGGCAACAGTTTAGTTTTAGTTAACATAACCATATTATGCCAGCTATCTTTTGTTAGCTCTGCTGAGGAAATACTGATAACTATTTCATCAATTGAGATGTATACCCATTACAACTTTAAATGGAAAACAATAGTTTCTGTTGTCAGAACAAAATACACAAATGCCTGACATGAAACAGGTTCTTTTAGTATGAGATCGGCAAAGCAGATGGTTGAGAGAGAAAATACTCTAATCACAATACAAATATGTCTGGTTGCTTTAAACATTTTCTCCCATTGGTTCTCCATTTCTCAATGTGTCGGAATGCTTTGTTGAAAACAGATCTGTTAAATCTGTGGTGCCACTAATAAACTGCTATTATTCCCCCCAACAACCCTAGGCTCATTAATAACGCTTCTGTCAGATGCTCATTCTACTTGGGGAAAATAGAAAATACCATTAATTACAGTTTCTGTCACAATTTGACAGCCCCACTGATTGTTTGAGCCACTGAGTGCTGTTGCATTGTCTCCATACCTAGTGGCCACCTATTCTTTACTGTCTGAATAGGGATGTCCAGCATACTCTACTCACAAAGAGCCTTGGAGATCTCAGCACACATAGCAACACCTCTTTCCCAGGAACACATTGTTCATTCATTCTAAAAACATTGATTTAGGGTGAATACAAAGATGTAGAAATATTTCATTCTCTAAACTAGAGCTCGGTATATCAATCTAGATAACATTGTCTTACCGCTAATTGCAGAATATCCATAATCCCCCAATTAGAGAAATATCCATTGGGTAAACCAAAGAGGCAAAGAAGAGCCGACTTATTAAATTAATCAACAGGGCACACAAAAAAAGAAATTGTCATGGACTCGATACTGTTATTGCTGCCTGTGCGATGGAGGAATACAGTCTTGTGAGATTGCCATTGGATTGGATGTATTTTTGTGTAGACTGCTTTCAATTCAAAAGGGAGAGAAAATGCCTGAATAGGAGAAAACATTTGCTTACTCGGACAATAGCTTTACTCTCCTCCATATGTATGTATTTATTTATGCCCCAACATACCAACAGACAACCTATTTGTCCATGTAAACTAAACAGAAATCAAGTGCAACACCAACTGTGTGGTTCATGTTATGTCAGTTAGCATTATACATGCCAGCTTGTATTTTGTACAAATATGCAGTATGTGTATTTATGTTGTTCTGTAATACACTTGTGATGGTGTTTATTCACTATACGTGCATACCTTGATATCACTGCACCATTAAGTTTCAAGGCAACACTTTTCTTTACATCAATGTAATGTAATGTAATGTTAATGTAAACATATTAAGCCTTTATACCCCTATTTTCCCATAAATCAAATGTATCATCAGTTTAATGGCAGATCAAATGATATATAGCTCAGTTTTGCTAAATAAAAACCATCAATTCTCAATGTATTTTGATCATCTGTATTAAATTCCTTTTGGTTTTAGATTTGGATACTTGCTATACTGTATGTCCTGAATATGTAAATGTCTAAATTTATATTCAGGTAAAATTTATTTTATTTGTTCAATTTGGTGAAAATTGTGTTTTTATTGTTATGACATAGACTGAAAAAAAATAAAAGTGAAAAGCTGGGTTATAATGTCAGACAAGTTTTTAAGTGTGGCCTACAACTTTATTATGATGAAAAAAGAAATCAATAAGGTAATTTGGTAATTATTTAATATACCTAATAACTGTAATACAGGCAGTGACTTTCAAACACAACACAATACCTTTTTCCAAAATTGCAAAAAATCAAGGCCTGACACTTAGATCGAAATGTGCTCCTTTTTTTATTTTTCAACAGTCATCAACGATTATATTCTGGCACTTCTAGCCATTCTTCTTAAAGGGACAACCAATTCAACAGTAGGCCTATATTCTGGTTATGTACTACTGTATTTGTATTTTATCATTCAACCCAATAAGTAGCTCTTCAGTTTAAGGAAAAGTTTCTGGTGTTTCATAGACGCATGCCTAGAATTTCACAAGGCAAAATGTTTGCAAAAATATGCCATCCACTACAATCAAAGCCCTTGTTTCCTGCAGCACAGCCTGACCGGAGATAAATGACTGGAGAGGACCAGTGGCCAGATTGTTCTTTAACTTTGCCTGGTGCAGACCAAGGGAGAGAATGTCGCAAACTCTAGTGGCCTGGCCAAGACAAATGGACAGTCATAATCCCCCCTCCGGTGGAGGGGTGTGTGGTTTATAAGAATATGATACCGTTGGTGTGAATTGTTTTCTCCTAGCTCCTGGACACGGTTTCACATGCAGTCCTCCACACAGACTGTGTGAGTGGGTTAAGAGGCGACCCTTCTTAGAGACGAAGGAGGCAAAAGCTTTCATGTTCCGCACCAGAATAAAACCTAGCCAGCAACTTTCAATAACTATGGCAGATGGAACTAACTTTTACAAAATGCCCAGAGGTCCTTAAAAATGAATTTTGATAATATGCTTATTTCAATTATTCAGATTTAGAATTAAATTTAAATTTCGATTTCACAATGCTTAGTTTTAAACCAATGTATTCATATAATATAAACAGTAAGAATTGTTTTTCCAAACTTTAACAATATGTATTGTGCAATATATACAATAGCCTGTGGCTTTTATGACCCTCCAAATCCCACAATTATTTTTGTTTTACCCTCACAACCTCTGTTTTGACGTTAGTGGTGTTCAGACCAGACTCTTGGGGCTCTGAAAAACTATTGTCCTAATCTCTCACTCTGGTCATTTTCATGCTGACCTGCGGTGCTAAGAAAATCATTTCTGGATGGCCTAGTCCTCCAGGGTTCTGTAGTGTGCTGGTAGATAAGCTAACCTCGGAACCAACTTCTCTTTACCTCGCTTCAACTGCCCAGTATACAGAGTTTATCCAAGTCAATGTTTCATATTTTTAACTGTTGCAATGCAATGTTTTCTTTCTCACAAACAACTTCTTATGTGCTAAAATGTTTACTCGTTAATCAAGGGTGTTTTATGGATCTACGTTGTCCTAGACAAATGTTCCACAGCAATAAGTCAATGGATATGAACATTTGCAAATGCATAATGTAAGTAACACTGTTGGAAAGGTTTATTCAAAGTAGACATTTACTCAGAGAGATGTATGGCATAATTAGTTTAGTATAATTACAGGAAAAATAGTTCATCAAGTAAATTACCAACTGTAACTGAAGTACTAATCATTTATTATAGCAGCTAAATACAAAGTAAACATTTAGTAGTCCCCAAAACCAATACTTTTCAACGACAACAGTTGAAAGCACACATTTTGTTTGACAGATAATCCGTAGCTAAATCTGGTCGTTGCTTGTGGTATTGCACCTATTTTGCACCATCCTAATAAATGCCTTGTGGTGCAATGCTGATGGTGATTCTCCCAGCCACTCCAAAGAATTATAAGTAGCATTTTCTTGTTTGACCAAATGTACTCTATTGCCAGAGATGATAATGATGCAACATCATTGAAAGTGGACAAATACGTTGTTGTGATTGTTAGGTGGGTAGCATGTGGGACGAAAGTGGTCTTTTAAATTATGCGTAGTGCACAGTAATGATACAAAATATCAGTTTTTAAACAAACTGTGGTGAACTTCATATTAGTGTACGGTGGTTGGTATATACATTTGTTAATGTGATAATATAATCCTTTAGAGTGTTACATTTCCTACAGACTATGGCCCAGTGTTGTGGCTGGGGTTCTAAATGTAGCATATGTGTGTTATATGTGTTAAACTGTATATACTTGGTGTAAGGGGTAAATTAGGAAAAAGAGATGGTGGCTCAGGGTTCCCCTGGAAGTGGAAGTGGAGTATTCATATTACAGTACTAGTATTTTTTAGCTATGTTTTTGATAAGTATTAAATATCATTACCATGGTTTCTACTTGAATTCATGTGTTAAATATTGGTAGTCTTTATTTTCATTTTGGACTAGTTACTGGAGTAAATAGGAGGTCACGTGCAAATGCTGAGTGACAGAGAATACTCAAACAAACTGTAAACAAGGCTGTCTAGCCCAATCTCAGTGTTTTCTTAGTGGTCTATAATCTATATATTCGGCTGAAATATTGACTTCACTCTCATTGTTTTTACGAAACAACACTAAAGTTGCCTAACTTCCATGGATGTTTTGCTGGTTAAATATACCTATTGCTCACCTTCATACACAAAGGACCCCACACACATTTCATAATGGGGAAGTTCCATTCTTTAATTTATGTTTGGATCCAAATTTAGGGGATGATTTAATACTTAAAAACCAAAAAAATACATTGTTTGATTTGACAATAAATGTAGCAATGTAACTAGGTACAACTACTTATTTCAATTAACAACTTACATTTTGAGGAGGTTTATTTCAAATGTACTGTTACTCTCTCTCAAATATTTGTTTTTTTAGAGGAAGTATATACTCATTTTATAAATACTTTTAGTGGTGCAATTGGCAATGCATAGAAAGTGTATAATAGAGACTGCAGATTCCTCCAAAAAGATAGGAAATAAACTGTTCAGTCTTTGTGGAATTAAGGCTCCCTCCTGCTTATGAGTCTTGACTAGGGCTTAAAATAAATGTTGAATGAGTCTACAAGTCAGCCAAATCTTAAACATCAATTTCTATTCTGTAATTATATTCTGGAACGTTGGCTTGGTCAAAATTAGAGTGTTTATGAAAGATGGTTTACTGTTGAACCCGTTTATGTAGACCAGACACATAGGCTAAGATAAGGTTTCATTCAGAACAGATTTCCCAGCTGAATAAAGCATTGTAGTATGAATCCGGCTTGTTGCTGATACAGTTAACCAGCTTCATCTGTAGCTGGGGCTACTGCTTATGTTCTAAGTAGAGTTATGCTACAGCTCCCTTAGGAAGCACAGCACTACGGATTACGACCAAAGGCTAACATTTAGCTGCCATCTCCTGACAAAAGGATTCATAAGCTCAGAGCTTTTGCATATGGTCGCACCATAAGCCCGATTTGTGATAGGAAACATGACCTTTTGATTCCTGTTGGCCGCAGCATCTCTGACCACTTATTTTACAGATAAATTATACATTAGAAAGGATGAATTTACTTAGACTTCTTTGTGTTCCCGAGACAACTCATTCTCACAGTGACCCTAGTCATGTTCATATGAGACAGCCATCTTATAAGACAAACTCAAATGACAAACCTCCAAAAAGGATTCCTGAAGCCTACAATCATAACGTCATTCTAGGTTTCAAATCAATAGATTAGAATAATCTGTCAATTCATTTTCTTGTTGTGGGGAAAGTCATCCTGATTATTGTAACTTCTGTATTTATGTAAAAAAAAGAGCACAGTCCAAAACATAGTGTTGGAGAACTGGAATAGAGACATTCCAATTAGAGAGTGCTTTCTGACTGGCTTTGTAAATGTGTTAATCATTTTGTGTAGATGTGGTGCTAAATAGGATCTTTCTGTGTTTTTAATTTATTATCAGGATCAAGGAGGAATGTTACAGACTGATGCCAAACATAAAAGCACAGTCACATTGACTTATTACTACCATTGTTCTCATCAAAGGGTGCATCATAGTTGGAATTCATTTATCAGAAACACAAACCACCTGTACTGTAAATACAAAATATAATATCATTCTGTGGCAAAATGTTTGAAAATAGCTTTCTTTTTAAAGCCTGTATTCACAGTAAAAGTGTTTCAGAGTAAAGGAAAGAATGTCATATTAATCTGAGATACTTTGGCGTGTATTACTTGGTAAACAATAATAAGAAAATATATAGTTAAACATTATATAAAAACACGTGGAATCAGATGATTAAGCGTAAAAAAATTACAGACGTGCAATGCATCAAGCCAAATTCCTTTCGTTTGTGAATCCACATCTAAAAAAACCTGTTATATTCTGCTTATGCAGATATTTCAAAGTATTATTCCTTCTTGATCGCCCAATCTTTTATATTCTCGAATCTATTAGTCATCCCAAGAACAGTGCAGAATTGACTGTTTTATTTTCTCAAGCAAATTTAAGCAGAGGGAGAACAAAATCTAATTAAGCCACAATAAATTAATAGGATACCAACTTGTCATAATTCTCTCTCCTCTTCCTAGGCCTTGGAGCCCTTAGTGCTTTATCAAATAAATGGTTCAAACCAATAAAAACAAGACATGCAGTGCTATTCAAATTGGAATTCATGGTCTCTGTGGGCTGTGTAAAATTGCTTTTACCTCTCCTCTGTTGACCCATTGGATAGGTCATTACTGTAATTCCACTGTGAAATCACTTGCCTCTTGTCCCCTTTTACTCAAGATGCAAATACAGTGAGCTCTTCACATTTTGCTAATCAAATTTTCAAATAGAGAATATTAACAAGTGACTAGAGGGAAGACATTTGGGTTAAGAGTACATTAATGGCACAAAACTAAATAAGTATTATCAGCAGGCAAAATATAGTTTCAAAGCCTTTTTTACAGCGGAGTAAATGAGTCTTAAATGTACAATGGCTCCCTTAGTTCCAGGCTGTTTCCACCTTTTAGATTTAAAGGATATACAATAAGTTGACATGTGCACTTGATAAAATATGTTAAGTGCACTGTTAAACAGTTGACCTGAAAGTAATACACATTACGTAAAGTCTTATCATATCACTCAAATTCCAACATCAATTTGTTAGTGATGGATACATACGTTTTTAAAGTAAGCCAACAAAAGCACACATGGGTTAGTAATTTTTTTGCAAAGTAGGCATAAAAATATATTAATATCACATGTAGGATTTTCATTTACACCATATCAAACAAACACTACTACAGATTGTAAATTCAAAAGATTTAAATTTTGCTTTCAATTATCTCAGAGAACTCTAGGCATTGCTCATTATAGCAAACCGAAGCAATCTTTTGGGTTATTTGGCCAAGCGTAACGTAAACAAGCCATTTTAGGAGCACATCCTGAAGCATCATTGACTTGTCGGCTACTACCATCACAGTTTATATGTAGCGTTTACTTAAGAGGGGCAACTGATGAGTAAAACAGTCTCCAAGGACCAAATCCCCAGATAATGTACAAGAGTGGTCATTCACCCCTGACTGCTCACCAACCCAACTGCATTTGCACAGGAAACGGCCCCATCCTGAAGACATTCGACCAGAGCACAGGGGTCAGCACCTTTTCACAATTATCGTAAAGGTCCTTCCTCAGTGCTCAAGGGCCCCGGCGTCTCCGAGCTCTCCTTACGTTCTGAGCCAATGAGGAGTGTCAGGGGATTGGGAGCTTCCAGTTGGCAACACCTATATCACTCTATCACCACCGCCGCATTCCGTGGGAAGCTGGCCAGACGGTCCGCTGGTACGAGGGAGACGTTATTGGGCTCTGGCAGTGCTTGAGGAGCTCCTCAGTCACCACACC
This sequence comes from Galaxias olidus, assembly GCA_026901105.3. Lineage (NCBI taxonomy): Eukaryota > Metazoa > Chordata > Actinopteri > Galaxiiformes > Galaxiidae > Galaxias > Galaxias olidus. The sequence goes on from JAPMUY010007096.1 coordinate 413,829, forward strand.
GTGAACATTGTAGCCCATTTGGCAGCCAGACATGGCCCGTCTGCCCAGCGAGACGGCCAGCTACCGTCTGAGGTAAAGGCCACGGTCACTGGCTTAGGATCATTAAGTAATGCCTATCTCTAGATCCTTCAAAGACTAGACCATGGAAGTCCTTTGTGGGAGTAATTCCCTTAAAAATACATTTGTTTAATGTTTAATTTGAGAATGTGATGCTTTGATGCAAAGATAATGGCTACTACTGAAAAAGATCAACATTTGTGTAACGATTAAACTATACAATAGACACACTTTTTTAAAATGCTTTGATTAAATTAGCCACAGTGAAGAAGGTTTGAATCGGCTATCGTGGTATTTGGTTACATAGAGAACCAAAGAAGCTTCAGTTAATCATTTTAGGAATGGAAGATATGAAAAAAAGGGATTTCATATTCATTTATACTACAAGCATATTTTAAAAGTAAAATGAAACATGACAGAAATAATATTTACCCTTTCTCCTTTAATTGAGAACAAAAACCATTCATTTTCCTCCCCATGGAAACGGGGTGGCAGAATGCTCCACTTCTCTCATGACAAGTTTAGAGCCTACAGTATGCTATTACATCTTAAACCAACACCTAGCTTATTAATATAATTTATAGACCACATAACCCTTCCTCAAGACAGGTTCTGTAATTATCCCATGGCGAATGCTATAGGTTCACATTATAAAGGTTCCTCACTTTTGCCAGGGACGACCAATAAATACGTCAACGTGGGTTCAAAGCTAATGAAACACGAATATTTCAAGTCTCTTAACGAAGCCTTGTCATCATGGACTGTAGATCCTCATATGCAAATGAGCTCGTGTCCAAGTATGTTCAGTGTTTTTTTTTTTTTTACAGTAAAGATGGGCCAGTGGTGGAGCCTCACTCCTTTTTATTACCATAAAGCTGATTTGGCCCGCTTTTTGTCCTTGGGTCCTCCTGCGTATTAAACAACATTGCATACACACTTAATAATCACTGCCACCTTTGTATTATGATGTTATTGCTCACAAGGTGTATCTAATAGGCACCTTGGGGCTTTGGAATATCTTGTAAATGCACTTTGGTGTTCCTATTGAGAGTAATGGGCGAAGTTTACATTATAGACACAGGTATTTACTGTGAGTCGGAAGCAGGGACGCTAGTCCTTTTCACTTGCACACTTCTGGATGTAACGTAATTGAAAAATCAAACATCATTATCAGTACATCGAACGATAAAAGACGAATGTGTGTGTTACTGTTCACTTTCTGTTTTTCTCAGTGTTTTATGTGGTCCCTTAGGAGGTGTTCAGTCTTGCTTCAGAAGGGCCATAAATCCCATATTTGGGCCTTTTATCACGGGCTGACGGAGGAAGGGATGGAGGGAGGGAAGTGTGCTGCTGTCTGGAGAAGATTGACCATGGCTCAGGGGGTGGATGGAGAGCTATGACAGGCCCAGGGTGGATAGAACGGACAGCAGGGCCTGATGAATGGCTTGCTCCCTGCTTCATTACAAAGCACTTGGCACTTGCACTGACGGAGAAAACAACATAAGCAGGCACAAGAGAGAGATAAAAGTCAAAGGTTTCCAACCAAAATCGGAACCCTAACTAAACTAAACTTCGACTTTTTGTGAAATCGCGAGTGTTCATGGTAAGGCAAATGTAACTTAAGTATTCTGTTTGGATTCTGCCCAACGTGTGTAAGATTAGATATATTCCCACAGTCACACAATTCGTCACACTCACAATCATAGACTGGCATACACACGCACAGTCACACAAAAACGAATATTGTTTTGTCTATGTTTTGATTTGCAGTGTTTTACCTCAGAACTCTAATAAAGTCAAAATTGCCAACTGAATATGCCTCTTTTTCTGTCTGTTTGATGTAACTACCAGCCCCAAGTTTGTTTGTGTCCCATTTATTTGACATTGAAATACAAAATTCAATTTAGTATCTCGTCGGAAATAGGTTGTCAATGGAAAAGGTGACCCTTTCTGTTCACTCGAATGGTTGCACATTGTCGAAGTAAGGCAAGCCAAATTGTCCTTCAAAGACCGTTATTTTTGAGCAAGCAATTGTGATGCATAGTGTACGGTGCCCAGAGCATGGGTTACATTTGCTGTACACTCCACTGCAAAATGAGACTAGTCAGGCCTTAATGTAACCAGCAAAAGCTGGATAAAATCTATACAAACTCAATTATGAATCAATTTGAGTTTGTGTCAGACAGTCTGGTGCCAACAGAGTGGATTTTTTATTAACTTATGGTCTAGGAAGAATGAAACACTTTTCATTTGTGTACTTCAGTGCGTTGCCTCATGATTCAGGGGAACGGTATACTGTTCACACTTTGTCTTGCAAAGACACATCCCATAGAGGGATAGGCAGAATGGGAGGCACAACTCCCCCAACTGAATGTTAAATGTGTCTTCAATGCTCAATGGAATTGTAAGAGTTACAACTGATTTTCTTTACAGAGCATAATTTCACAACTGCTAAAGGTTATTTGCATGAATCAGCAATATCAAGCATCAAATCCAAAAAGATAGCCAAAGCTGAAATTCAAAATAGGCAGGAGAAATACAAATGAACAAATCTATTTGTAAGATGACGAAAACATCATGCAATCCAAAGAAAAGACAGGTTAGTGGAAACTGTATGACATATTACCTTGGGTTTTATTTATTTAATTTTTTGTAACATATAATATTACCCTGCATTGAGCTTGAGCTGTGCATCAAGGATATCAAACTAGGTCATAGAACTGAATATTCATGATTCTATGTGACAACTCCCTGCTATTCCATGTCAAGACCTATGTAAATTCTTAGATTTACATCTAAGTTTGGGCTCCCATGAAGCTAATAAACTACTATGATACCTTGGAGGCACATAACGTGGAGTGCTCAGACTGCAGAAAGGAACAATCGTGTTCAAAGTATGACTCCTCCAAAGTGAAGCTTGGTCCATCCGTCTTTAACCCCCTTCTTTGTTCACTTTTCATTTTGACATATGGCTATCATGTTGAAGGGAGCTATTCATGCGACAACTGTGATAGCTGGAGATATTATTGATTCAAGCCAGGTGGCCAGTAGCATTTCAAGACTCCCCTGTTGTTTTACGATTGATTGATCACGTGCACATTCAAAAATCAAGTGACACTAAAGACACTGTTGACATTTAAGATGTAATTGAATATTCTGCAAGGTAACGGTCAGCTGGTTGATTGAACAGCCCTCATCATCATTACAATCTACCTCCCACTGCAATTGTCCCTTCAGATTACTATTATCAGTCTGTAGCCGGCAAATATTTGTTTGTTGACGCACAACACACTGGCATGCACTTTTGTTCCCATTGGTTCAATTAAAAGTTGCCGGATATCATCTATTTTGTCGTTTTCTGATATTAACTTGCACCAAAAACCTCGTCCTTGAAAAAAATATATTTTAATTCATGATATAAAAAACGATGCGCAATTTACATGATGATGGTATACGTTTATTTCTTAGTGAGTGACAAAAACAACATTAGTTATCATTATGTATGGTGTAAATTTGGGCTACGGAGGTCTATTCTTGATGAGTGTAAAGACACCCCTGTTAGTAATTCACTATTCTGCTTCAAGGACCGGCAGTTTATTTATGGGAAACGTGTGGAAAACTTGGCATAGATTAGTTTCAATGTGTTGACAGTTAATTGAGCTTTTGTTAGAGAAACCGTGGGTGTGTTAAACCAAAAGAACAGTGGGGAGGGTTTTAAAAGGACCCGCAAAGGCGTTGTCACACCGTCAGGTGTTCGCGTAAGACAACTTCAGAAAAAGGGGGAAATAAATATCATAGCCAGGCATAGTCACTGCTGAGAAATCTGCTGTCCTCTTTATTTTTCACCTGACTCGCATTCCGCTTGTTTCCTGTTTTTGAGTTGTTGTTGTTGTTTTTTTGCCTCTCCCAGAATTGCATCCGCCCCGTGTTGATGCATCTTGAAGATGATTATCCACTGAGATAGGGGCCTCACCCTCCAAACCTGCCCATGGGAGTCCCATCATACCCGCTGTAATAGACGGAGAACAAAAGGAGAGTGGAGGGGAGGGAAGAATTCCGTGGAGTTGCAACAAAGCCGAGTCTCTCAGCCCGCCGCAGAAGCCCCTCAACCTGTTCTACGTGCGGAGACCGCCGACATAACTCGATCCAGATTCTAATCCAGGGAGAGGTACTGCTGTGTATTGATCAGCAGTCTGCTTACAGATATATTTAATTCACTCACTCTTAATGATACTTTTTTCCCCTTCTGTCTATCTTTGTTTTTCTGATTCTTTTTTCATAGAGCCTTTTCATTGAGGGCACTGGTCTCCACAAACTGTGACATGGCAGGCTTTTGAATGCTGACCGACGCCGCCAATTCCACCATTAAAAGATTTATCTCTCAAATGAGACCTGCGGTAAACATGCTAATCTGTTTGGCAGCACTCGCAGCGTTGGATGAATAAAACATTTGACAACACTAAGCTCCCGAATCTTCCTATCTCTTCCTGGAGAAAGCCCCCCTGTGCTCCCTCCAGTCTCCCTCTTTGTTAATCCCGCTGATCGCATTCTTCCAGCTCCTTACCGGGCTGCAGGGGTGTGGTCAGACTTTTTGTCTCGCCTGACAGAGAGTTCATTATGTGATTGGAGAGAGGGCTAATGCAATAACGCTTACCACGTGCTGCTGCCAGGGCCTCTCCTCTTCTCTACTCCTCTCCTCTCTTCTCCTCTCCTCACTTCTCTACTTATCCTCCTGCCTCTCCTCTCCACACCCTACATGCCAGCCAGCTCTCTGCTGGTGACTGCTAGTTCCCTCCAAGGTATTCATCCATGTGTCTTGTAAAACCTCTTTTAATTGAAATTATCAATTGGCTGATAATAGTAAAAAAAGAGAACAAGGGATGCTTTGGCAGGCCAGGTCTTTGCCCTTTGGAATTGTGTGTGTGTGTGTGTGTGTGTGTGTGTGTGTGTGTGTGTGTGTGTGTGTGTGTGTTTATGTTTGTCTGTGCCTGTACGGTAATCATAGATCTATCACAGTTTGAAAGTGGCCCATCCCGCCTGTCTGTTTGATGAAATGGTAGTTTTGGTCTGGGACTCATTGTGTGTGTCTGTGTGTGTGTGTGTGTTTGTCTGTTTTAGAGTGTATGTTTGTATGTGTGGGTGTGTTTGTGCATGCGTGTGGTACAGTGAGCTGCTGTATTTGTTGTACAGTGCACAGTCCCCCACACATAGCTGATATGACACGTCCCCCATTGTGAGCTGCCAGCAGCCACCAGTTAACATGGCTAATACAACCATTCTGTTTGGCCAGCCAGCGTTACAGCCATGTGTATTTTCTAATCAAACAGCTTTGCAGGTACTCTGTCCCCCTCCAGGCTCTCTCTTCCCCGGCAGACTGCTAATTCATCACTCCGCTCATTCGGCGCAGGCCATGCTGAGGCAGACGTACCATAATTAGGTCAACCGAATCTCTTATTTAATTTTGTCACAGTCACAACTCCAGGAATGTTTTCCACAGTCTGCGGTTGTGGGCTTTCATCAGAAGCGTAGAATGAACCATTTTCTTCATCACGGCACACACTGTACATTATGAATTATGTAAATGCATAACGGTCTCATCCATTTTGGAGTTTGCAATACGTTTTCTTGCTTCGTACTTTTTTTCACTGAGTCAGAATCTAATTTAATAGGAACATAATTCATAAACTCCCCCTCCCCCCCAGTGGAAATATAGCTCTATGGCGCTGTACTAAGACAGCAACACGTATGACATGAGAGGAGTGATGCTATCATACCACAGAGCTCCACAGTGCAGCGGTTTTGCCAATATGCATGCACATTAGGTTGGTTCAATATCGTCTGATTATACTTGCAGCACAGTACACTGTAGTTTTGAATGGGTTCCAACTCAGTGGGCCAAATTCAATATGAAAATGCAATCAGCATAAAATAATGTAAACAACCTCAACATGTCCTTATTATTCTAGGGATGACATAAATACATACATTATAAGACAGCATGCACACTGCTCAAAAGGCTACTTGTACTTCCAGGCAAAACAGCTGTTGCCATACCTGTGATGAAATAAGAAGATTGCGGTTGAGTTTCAAGCATCTGTGTGGATTGGAGAAATTCAATAAATAATCTGTGTGCAATCCCCTGTGTTGGGATATGTTTGATAAGTACTTAACATGCTAAATGGACTACACTTGTACTTTGTCTCGTTGGGTCATGTCACAAATGAATAGTACTATGGTGTGCCATAATGAAGAGGCGTTTTTTTTTTAGCTCAATTTGAGGTATGAACACATTAATCCGACGCCAGCTATACTATGTCTGCATAATTCATTTCCAGTTTTAAGGCATTTTAATCTACATGTATTAATTGGAGAAGCTAAGACCCATTTCTGAATGATAATAGGTATGCTTAATGCTGTCAAGTGGATATAATTGGCTTTAGATTTTCATAGTTTTGATTCATTGGTATATGCATTTCAGAGTTGCGATTTAAATACCGCAACAAAGTGAGACATTCAAAAGTGATTAGATCAATTGAGGATGTCTGATTGTAACCGTTTGACACATTTTACCTATAACACGGCAGATGCTCGTTCCCTAAACTCCAGCTTAAAGCATGACCAATGTGTCGCTACATTATTCAATGCACACAGATTTAAACCAACATAACGCCAGCAGAGTTACCATAGTTATGAATGGAAAGGAATGACGCCAGGGAGAAACGTGGCGGTGACCGAAGCTGGATCCGAGCATGGAAAAGGGCCTGGGCTCCAGAGGCCAGCCAGGGAAAAGCAAGAGGGGGTCAACAAAAAAAAAGAAGCCTGTTGGAGTCACCTGAGCCTGGACTCTGTCTGAAACAGGAGTGGCTCGCTGACAAGCGATCACTCAGAGGCTCCAGCTAGCCTTTCAGCAGCCAGACCCTGACACATACCCTCGCCCCACCAATGGAGGCAGCACACTGTATGTCAGCACTGTCATTAGGCTAATGGCTGATCACCTAAACACAACCGTCTCACCCAAGTCTGCGAGACGTTTGCGCAACGGGGATGATTTCGCACATTTACTGTAAATAGTTCAAATAGAATTTGCTCTGTCTATGACAGTGTGTCGTGTGTGTGTGTGTGTGTGTGTGTGTGTGTGTGTGTGTGTGTGTGTGTGTGTGTGTGTGTGTGTGTGTGTGTTTTAAAATCTTTTTTGGGAGTGAAACTGAAAGGATTTCCTTGTGGATTGTTGCTATAGACAGTTATTATGTATTATAATATATATAATATAATATAATATTTATCCTCTCCCAGGGCTCTGTGGAGTGGAGAGACAGACGTATGGCTGCCAAGACGTCACAGGCATGGATGAAAACTCAGAGCAAATGGTTTCGTTTTAAGGCCTGCTGATGGATAAGTGGACAATGTGTCACAGACAGGTAGCCATGAAAAATCGCCCTTGTTATGCCTGTAGACAGTTGAGATATCTGCGGAATTCAAAAGCGATTGAAGCTCCTTGGAGGCTCCCCGCCATTTTGAGTGAAAGAGCCCCTCTGTGCATTTTGACAGTTTGACCGCATTTATGCTACTTGAACCCAGTCACTGCTGTACGGACTCTGGGAGAATGGTATAGGCGTAGGCAAAATATAATGGCTACTGCTGAGCACATGGCACACATTGCAAAGGAAGCTGTAATAGCATAAACAGGAAGAACATAATAGGCATTTTAAAATGTTTCGATTTCCTCTCATTAAAAGGCCACCGTGGACACTATATGTAAAGAAGACCAGGTTTTTCCTCAAAGTTCTTGGACTCCGTGTACCGCTGGTTTTACTGCCACGGGGGTTTCTTACTTGCTCGTTTTGAATGAAAACATTACGTTTCCCCCGGGGAGAGCCCTCACTGCTTGCACTTCTCAAAAACATTGGTTTAAACGCCTCATCGAGATGGCGGTGCAGTGACACTGATGAAAATTTCACTCATCGGGCGGCAGAATCTGTTCGTGTCGTTAAAAATGCATGAATTCATAACCACCCTGTGATGAAGGCGTTAACCCATTGAAACCAGGAGTCAGCTTCGCAATTACACTGATCAGGAACTGTTCTCCATGAAAACCGTGCAGATCAGCCCATCCGTATTCCAGGGATGCCTCCGCATCTTTAATCATCTCGATATGTCCCATGGCTGTGATTCGCCTTCCAATTAGTTATTTATGACTGTTTGTGAACCTGTCCTAGGAGGGGAATGGCTGCTTTCTGGCTGCTTTGTACTGCGCCGTGTCGACGAGGCCGGATCGCCGGAGGTGGGTGGCCGTGAAAGCGAGGGTGACGGCCGCCGGAGCCGAGCTCCCCTCCGTCAGTGACGGGTGATGAGTTTATGCGTCCCCACTCCCCAGAGGCCACGGGGCCTTGACCTCCCATCCGTCTGTGTGCGCCCTCATTCATTTCACTTTCCTAAGCGGCCGTGATGACCTTGCTCCTGTGAAAGAGATCCGGGCAGCCTAAAAACACTTGTTTGGCGAGGTGGAATCTTCTCCAGTGTGAGCGATTGGACTTGCTCCTCAGCGGCGCTGCCAGATTGGGTATGGCAATTACAAAGGTCACGAGGGAGAGGCGGCGCACTCATTTCAGGTGCTCCATGCATATACACAACCCCTACTGGCGCACAAACAGACTGACACGTCACAACGCAAACACACCCGCTTCTAAACACACACACTTACAAACACCCACACACAATTCCAAATCACAAGAAATACCTAACATATTGCTCTGTTATTCATAGCACTCTGATAAAACATGCACACAAACACATATATTTACACACACACACACACACACACACACACAGACTCACACTCATGTCCGGGTCGCTGATGGTCTGATGGCCTTGGTATTGTAATATGTTTGGGAGCCTGTACATGGATTAGCAGCTCATTTCAGTGGTTGCACGCTTGGCCTTCACAGCCTCCCTATGGATTGGGACAGCTGTGTGTGTAGGGGAGGGGGGAAGGGGCTGTTTAGACAGCAGTGGGAGAAGGGGGGATGTGAGGGGAGAGGGGGGGTGGAGGGGGTTAGCCGGCAGGGGCGTATGCTTATCTGACACTGAGGGCAAATTTGAGATGGCCAATGCCAGCTTAAGCACTACACACCACTGAACCTAATTGAGAAGGGGACGCAGCTGACTCCAGGCGCTCATGGCAAGCCTTATCGTATCACAGCTACTTTAAACAAACCAACAACTTCACAGGCCTAAATAAGCCCTCTACACATTATTTTTTAACATTCATGATCACTTAAAAAAAAAAGTATATTTCCGTCCATGCAGAGCCTTCCACTGTTTCGAGTTTCAACTCTAAATGCAGTACAAGAGGATTGTTCTATAGGAAGGGATAAGGTTATGCTGCTTAGTAGAGCGCAAGTTAGACATAAATAGTCTGTGAGCCAAAGATTTGCTCAAAACCACAGGACCTTTAATTACACTTTGCCAAGACAAACCACTTGCGGTGGCTGCTGCTGCTGCTGATGAGATCCAGGCTGAGCTCATTATGAGAAAGTGAGAGAGGTCTTGAGTGACACGCAGGTTATATGAAGATGGTGATGAACGGTCATGACCTCACACTCCCCAGGAAAGAGAAAACACACGGCCACCGCAGACACCGATACACAAATAAATATTTAAGTTGCAGTCGGTTACTTTCTCTGTCGTGTGCAGACCAGACTGGCTTCCGATGTTCTGGTTATCTAAAGTGACAAGGTGCTAATGCTTGATTTTGATATGATGACCTGTATCCAATCTAGTGACACAGTGTCCCTGGTCTTGCCCTGCTTGAGTATTTGTTCCACAAGTTAATTTTTACCACACAATTTTTCATGCGCAGTTCAGGTTTTTCTTAGTATTGATACAAACAAAACGAGGCAAGCTTATGCCAGCATATTTTGGACACTTTCTGGGTAATGTGGTCAATGTTGCAGAGTCCACAGATACCAGTTCTTCAGACTTTTGTTATTACAGGTTAGCCGTTCAGGCCTGTTGGTGGGCCTGCTTCCGGAATCCTTAAATGTCGACCATCAGCCCCAAAGCAAACAAGCCGGCTGCAGGACGGAAAGGAAAAAGGGAAACCGTGAACAAATCCAGAGTTCAGTGCTCCAAGAAAACCTCTGGTAGCATAACACAGTATGACAAGGGAGCGGACTCTGTCCCTGTGGTTATTTCCCAGGCACTCCATGAGTTTCACAAAAATGATCATTCAACCCTACTCTATAATGCCCCCCTCCCCACCACCCCTTTCCCCTGCATACCCAAAGAAAAGAAAAGAAAAGAAAAGAAAGGCAGAGAAAAGAAACAGAGATCCTCTCCAATTGATGCCAACGTTTGTAATTTTGCTGACAAGAAACCTTTTACTGTGTTTTATGCATCCTATTATGTCGGACACCATGAGCCTTAGTGGCATTTACATGAGAAACAGAACTGGTGAGTCTGGGCTCCATCACACAGTTAGCTGTCTCTCTAATCCAATCTAGTCCAATGGTGTTGGCATGGAAGTACCAAGGCTGCAACAGCAGGGGATCGCTTTGTGTAGAATGGAAAGGCCATATGATTTTGAGTTCCAAAACTTGCATAGGTCAACGGCTTTGCTTTTCTGGCTTCCTCTCGCTGTGTCGACATGAGGTGTGCCGTAGGTGGTATTGGGAGACAAAGACACTCCTAGTTGCAACCGCGGATGAATATTAATAACCTTTTGTTGTTAGTGCTCACTTTTGAGGGAGAAAAAAAACCCAGAATAATTCTATTGTGATTTCTTATGAGGGCAATATTACCAAACAACAAGAAGTAATCATGCGTTCGATCATTCAAAGCCTATTAAGGGAAACCACCATGTTTATAATGATCAAACCCCTTTTCAAAAAAAAAGTAAGCAGAAGCTTATGAATAAGCTCTGACACACAGAGGTTTAGATACAAATGCTTGCTCCCGAGTTCCTTAGCTACTCCTTAGCCATTGTAGTTGTCCCCCACTCTACATCCCATCTTCCACTGGGGCCGCGGTGCTTGGGTCCTGGAGAGGGCTGAGAAGAGCCCAGGCCTCATTGTCCCCCACACAACAGCTGTGACTTAATGAGTCCATTCCAGGGTGCTCACCCTTTTACCCATGTCTGAGCTGCCCACTGTTGTCTCCTCATTGACCACATGACCATTGTCGCTAAGGTATTCACTGGGTCTTAATGGTAAGACACCGAAGAATGTGATCGCTGCTGAGCCCTTTGCCACCTCGGAGCAACGGTGGGAAAGCTCCCAAATGCAATTCCATCAGCTTATTTGCAGCATAACAAACGAGTGACCTAGGGGTTCACCCAGATAGTCTGAGGAGTATCTTCGCCTCTTTCTCTAAGTCTCAATCTGTCTCCATTTCTTTGTGTGTGTTCGAATATGAGCTGGAAAATTGTCTATAAAGTGTCTTGACGTCGAGAATTCTATCTTCTAAAAGAGGATTTCAAATGGCAAGAATAATTGAATGCCGGGGACTGTTTTGTCCCCAGCCTATATCATTGTGTTTGAGAATATATTCCGAAATCAAGTCTTCATCATCATGCAAACACCATCCTTTCAGCAGGCAGTGCATAGGTGAGGGGGGGGGGGGGGTGAGGGGGGGGGGGTGAGATGAACCACCAAAACTGGGACTATCTAGGGAAGCTAAATGTTGCCATAGCGATTGAGATGAAATGCTCAAGAAGTTGTTTAATTAAACCCGACCGCTTTTGTCGATTTGACAGTCAGTGGGGTTGACAACAAAAGCCAGCCATGATATTAAAAGTACATTATCACACATTCCCCATGGAACCATCCGAGCGTTCACTCTGTTCTCCTTTCTCTAAACAAAGCCTCTTTAGGGAGACAATTTGAAAGTGAATTGTTTTTTTAAAAAAGGTGCACTTTTATGAAATGAACCATTCAGAAACGATGCAATGACCTCGGCTCACGGAGAGATTCATGTCTATCTATTTCACTTGTTTCACTTTCATGGGCGAGAAAGTACGCGTGAGAAGTCTGCGGCTAATGGTCTTGAGTATCCAGCATTTAAAAAGTCTATCCTTGAAGAAGGGAGAGGGTTTGAAGGCTCATGGAACCATTGGAAATGTGGTGTACTCTTACATGCAAACGGCTTATGATAAACAAGAATGAAAGGTTGTGTTTTCTGTCAAGGACAAAGTTGAGAGCGGGAAATGTTTGAGAGAGTGTCCGTCTTGGAACAAAGAACGTCTCTTGCCACATCACCCATCTTGATCAGGTAGTGTGCTGTAGTAGCCTTAAATTACAATTACTGTTTTTCCCTAAAAAAGACCACAGTTTGTTTCATGATTTGAAGATTTACTAAACATGGCTGCTTAGGACAATCAAAATTTAATTTGAAAACAAGTAAAAGTATTTAACACAGGATTGAACAATAACACATGATTGTGTGCCTTTGATGCATGATCTGCAGCCAAAGAGATTCTTTAAGTCTTTGAGTTTGACCCGGATGTTAACCTCTGTCTGATAACGCTTGTTGACTACCACATGTGCTAATTTCAAGATAACCTTTGCCCTCAGAGATCAGATTGGAGATGTACTTCTCCTGCATCTGCCTCTAGACGTGTCACGCAAAGTGAATGACGTGATATTAAAGCACTTCCTCATCAGATTGAAAAGCTCACATTTCTCTGCCTGCAAGCAGTCATTCATTCTACAAGTGCACATAATGAGCAATGCAAGACTAGTCAGAATTTAATCAAAGCTAAGACAGGGGCCAGCACAGATGAGAATTGATTAACAGAGTTAATCAAACATCCAAGTATTAGTTTAACTATGACAAGCCTATCCTGTCATTTAAAATATGCATGGGATACATGATACATTTCCATTTTATGATTTCCTTTCGGTCATAAAACAGTTATTGAATTTGTTTCTCACCATGAATATTCTATTGATTTGTAAGATGTTCATGTTCTTCATTAAAAGTTGTATTTTTATTATTAACTCGTCTTCAATAGAGGAAACAGAGGTGGCAAATTGTCATGAAACTACTTGGTTACAAAATAACTGACTCTTACCAGGTGTTTAGATCAGTACATTTAACCAATTACACAGTTTGCACGTTGTTAAAATAACAATTGCTATGTTATTGTTATAACATTACCTACGCCATATTCAACTTTTAAGGTAAATAACGTGTAAACATGTACTGTATGAATTTATGCAAACGTGATTGGATGTTTTACAACATTAAGTCCTTGTAAAACATAGAAGTTTTATTGAATTTGATTTTTGGTTGAACAAAAATGCACTTTTCCAATAATTTTCAGACATTGCACCTGATAGAATATTTTATAAAAAGTATTAGAAAGTATCTTGACAAAGTGGAAAGGGCACATTTTGTGAAATGTACAATATATATATTTCCTTTTTATTAATTTAAATTCCATAACCTAATTTGTCGCTCCCTATGTCAAGAATAACACCAACTATCCATGTGATTGATTTGAAATAATTTATAAGAAATACTTAGCTTAATAAACTGTTTAGTGAAAAAAAAACTGGCCCTGAGCCTACAGCCAATGCGTGGAGATCCACAGGAATATGCTTTTAGTTCTGACTACTGGCGGTATTTACTTCCTGTTCGTAGGAATTAAACTTAGGTGAGCTAATATAAATTGGGGCTTGAGGCACAAAACACACATTGGCAAAGTAATCAAGGTCCAGGACCACTTAGTTTAGTCACAGGTGCACTTTTGGAGAAACCAACTGGAAAGCCTGAGGGGATTGTGACAAAAAAAAGAGGTTGTTGACTGGAAATACGTTCAATAAGGTAATAGCAAGCATCACTTTTGTCAATTTTTTATGCATTAGTGAGCAGTGCCCTAATGTATTTAGAACAATAATGTTTTATGGAAATATCTATATGTATTTAAAACTTTTATAATTGCTGTCTTTTATGCTAGTACAAAGAAGCTACTTTTAAATTAGTGGAATTAATAGGAAAACACAATTGAAGGGAGGAATGTGCGTTTACAATGATGAATGCTTAAGCAAGATTTTCCTTCAATTAAATTTTCAAGCAATTATTCTAAAAGATTATTGACCTCTAAAGGGACTTATGATGTCACATCGTTTCTTCTCTCTCTCTCTCTCTCTCTTCTCAGTATAAAATTCATCTTAATTAGCTAGAACAATTGAAGGAGTTTTCCTCACATACAAGACTATATTAACTCAGAAAGATTATCTTCCCTACAGTGCATTAATACGTACACAAATTACTATGGTTTTTCAGGGAAGCAAAGTTTATACTACCATGGACTGAATTCTACATTTTCTTCCTCACAGTTAGTTTGTAAAAGTGTAAACAAATATAGCTTCAGGTCGAAGGCATAGAGTTCTTTTAAATAATTGTATAAATTCAGGTTTAATTTTTGCTATTGGCGTATTTAGTGTTGGTAAACCCACAGTTTTTTCTCAATTCAAAACGTTTTTTTACTTTAATGAGGTATAGATTATGAGGCAGACAGTGCCTCACATGACTAAAGCACACATGTTTTGTGTTGACCTTTGTCTTGACGCATACGCGCGCAGAATTTTGTTTCTGCAGTGGTATAGAAACACTATCAATAGATATAAAGACATTTAGGCTGTTGAAATGGATAGAGGAGTGATGGCGAAGGATTTGTCTGAAGAGGAATCTTTATAGAATTATGTTGTTCAAAGCATACCGAAAGTTACAAGCATGTCACCCATTTTGTTTGAAAACTATGTCCACGTTTACACAAACCAGAGATCCCTGCTGCAAAATGAAGCAAATTGGAAGTGTTGGCCTCTGCTGAACCATATTACTGGCCACAATATATCATTTTTTTGATAAGTCACAAGTGAAGCACATCTGTTTCCACTTGGCTTAGTTTCCATACAAAACATCTGAATAGAATATCTACACCTACATCTTTCATTCTGTATGTACGCCTCATCTGATACAAACTTTTGCCTGAAGTCTTGAACCTGTGAATTGCATGGGTACAGTTTATAAACTAGAGAAATGTTTTGTTTTTTAGGGGAATCAATTGGAAAACACAAATATGCCATTTTTCTTTGTTTATTCCCGAATATGTTTTGTTTAAATGAGTTGTTTATGCAGCATAGTCTTTTAACAGTCAACTTACTTGACAGTTGTGCAAACCAGAACTCTATGTGTTCATGTCGGACCTTGGTTGTTCAAATTTGATCTCAAAGCCCCTCGTGTGTTTGACTTCTTTTTAATTGCTTCCTGTCTGCCGCCTCAATTATAAGTAGTGAGTTCTTTTGGGAAGCTGGCAAAAAGCAGCATTTAAAAAAGGCAGAGTGATTAAATAACTGAAATTTGAACCCAATGGTGAGATCACTCATTTGAAGCTGGATTTGATAATATTTTACTTGGTTTGTCAGCTTGTTGCATACACATGTCCATTTATATTTGGTCACTGCTTGGTTTCCTTGGTGACTTTTCGTTAGGCCAGGCAAATGGGAAAAAAGGGGAAAAAAACATTGATAGAGCAAAGCAGTCATACTCTATTAATGTGTTATTGATTTTTGCACTAGGTGAATTGTATATCTCACCAGTATAATTATAATGACAAACTCTGAGCTAAAATACATTTTGAGACATGCTGCTGTACCTACATATATGAAGTAGATTGATTGATTTATCTGCATTTTTCTTTTTTATGAATTCATGTCTTAACTTGTAAAGATGAAAGATAATTTTTAATTCATTCAGTTGCCCATAAGTCAATTAATTTTTTTATTTGTTCGTGCCTTGTTTTTTTATGAATTTACCCAGATATATTGTATTTTTGTTTTTCCCTTTGATTAATTAAATCCTGCATAAATAGACTGATGTATTGTTATTTTCTTGATTCACTAAGAAGTCACATGCAGTAATGATTGATTGATTTTAGTTCTTGGAAGACCACTTTTAATTCCACTACTACTAGTACATTCCGCAATGCCAACTACTAGGCAAATATTCCAAAATGAATCTACAAAATTGGGAAGCACAAGCCTCAGTGCTGCTCTAAATGAGTGCATAGTGCAGTCAGTGAAATGTAAATGGAGAGAAACTCCACACTGCTGGGTTGCCAATGGTTACATAAATATAAACTGAGCCTTTAGCTTATTCAGGGGCCTTCTTTTATTGTGAATCTCAGAGAGTTTGACATCCGTATAGACTGGTGCAGCCAGCTAGCAAAATAGTTTGATGCAAATAAATGAATTAAGACATGTCTCTGTGTGGTGCACTTGGTCAGGGTAGATCAAGAAAACCTAGCAGATTTTATGTAAATGAGTGTGAAAGTGTGCGTGTGTTTGTGGGTATCTGTGAGTGTGCGCGAGCCTGTGTGTGTGTGTGTGTGTGTGTGTGTGTGTGTGTGTGTGTGTGTGTGTGTGTGTGTGTGTGTGTGTGTGTGTGTGTGTGTGTGTGTGTGTGTGTGTGTGTGTGTGTGTGTGTAATAAATATAGTCGTAGTTGGTTCACATTGCACATCATTAATGTTTGATCTGTATTTTAAGGACTGCTGCTTGGCTTTTTTATTTGTAATTTGAACAGATGTGAGGATGTGGTAATACATAATTCGTAGGTGATCTGTCTGTGCAATGCCATTAATCGTACGTAGAGATCAGATGCTATTAACCATAGACTTCAATTAAAATTATGTCTACGGAAGTCTCTTAACAGGGGGGAAGAAACGTCAACTTTTGCAAAGAACAAACAATCAGTTTTCTGGTGAGGGAGGTTTGAATTATCTAGGTCAATCAAGCTGTGAGGCACACAACCTTAACAAATCCTCAGCCATCACCAGAAACCAGACAGCAACTTGTTAGTGCTGGCTGTCCTGTGGTCAGTCATGTGTACATGCAATGTCAATCATGTGTAAATATTTTGGAAAGAACCTATAAGCATTGTACAATGAACAAATAAAGGCTAAGAACTCTAGAAAGGAAGTATTGGGAAACAAGGGGACCTGTTTTCCCACACAATGGTTCTCACCATTTGAGTCTGTCTGAAGCTGCTTCAATCCTCTACATACAAATAAACACATCCTTACTGATCTTGGGAATAAACTTGTAAAGTCCTAGATCATCTGTATGTCATGCTTTAGATTAAATCTTTCAAGCACTTAATAAAAATTTTATTCTAGGTTGCTTATTCCAACATAAAACAATAAATATATTTGCACAGAACGCATGTATAATGGTGAACATACACACATGTGTTATTAACTGCTATGACTTTGCAAGGGATGAGTAAAGACATAGGCAACATCCCAGATTCGATAATTTAATATCACATCATCATCTGAAATTGTATGTGTAATGGCTATTGTGCAAGCTATAGACTCTACAACTTAGGCTAGCGGTTCAGTCTAGAAAGGTGCGGGAGCCAGTTTCAATGTTAAATAAAATGCAGGAATGTACTGTAAAATGATTGTTTTTAATATTGTATTAAAGACCCCACAGATGTTTCTACTCTCTGCTTATAAATAAACATTATTTTTGCAAACATGAATATCTGCCATTGGACGACCTTTAATACATCTGTTTTCTCTTTTTGTCCCTTAAAAATGGCGGCATTATTATGTAAAATTATGCTTATGAAAACACAAGTATGCCCCTTCTCGTCCGTTCACCTTCACCTGGTGAGTATGACTCAAATTCACATTTCTCCAGAGCATTTGAAAGTCAGCTTTATTGAAGCCAGGTGTACACCCGCCTCTCCTTTGATAACGTTCCTGGACAGAATTCCTGAACCAGATCATAACATGTTCCACTGCATCACCGAATAAAATAAGTAAACAGGAAACATTCACACTTTCCAGTCTTTCCCAGCTGTCTCTTTGTATTTTTACACAAAAATAGATAGATAATCTGATTTGATTACCAGCATGTGTCAGACGTAATTCAACACATTGAACATGTTAGAATTTTGTAACCCTAGTGAGTGTAATTGGAGGGGTTTGGATCTGTAGAAAATATACATGTGATCTTACACTTCATAAAAACAAAACAACTAGACACAATGTTATCTAATTTTACAAAATAAACTATAATTAACATTTAAAAAGAATACAAGGATGGATTTATTGCTTCTTTGTCTTTATTGCAGAGCCACGGTCATTCATTTAATTTTCAGTTTCTCTATTTATGGGGGTGGTGGGGGAGGGGGGGGGCTTCACTTTTTCTGACTTATTTTAATTTTTTTTTGCTTGGTAGCATTACAGTGAAAATAAGTCCTCAGTCATTGGTTGAATAGACTGGACTGCCAACTGTGAGGGGACATGAGCCTCTCCTATACAACGGAGAGGAAACGTCTCCTTTCATGTTGGAACAAAATAGTCATTAGAAGCATAAAGGATGATACAGTTCGGTTGCAATGCTTTCCAATGGTCATGTTTCCATAATTGTGTGTTAGTGTTAGATAGGTGAATTATGCTTTAATGTAATAATCTGTTCATTCTTAGACTAGCCGAGAGTAGACTCCAAGTCACCGTGGAACGGGATTCCATTTCACGTTTTGATAGAGACCCATTCAGAGACATCTCATGCAGACAGCAGCCTGCATTTGACTGCACAGACTCTGTTTACTGGAACCCTGATCCACTGTGTTGGGCAAGTGTCTCAATGCTGTGAGCAGAACCTTTTTCAAATGCAAGACACTGAAACTTTGCACTCACACTGACCGTTGTCTCCGTTGTCAGTGAAACTCAGAAGAATGGCATCAATCTCGCAGTGGTCCGCGTGTTGAGTTTAACGCCGGTCTCTCGCGGTCTCTGTCGCTCTTTTCTTTTCAGCTTTTTTGTTCCTCGGACTCAACTGGAAAACTGCAAATAAATGGTCCAGCTATTAATGAACTGTTGATGAGGAGTGGGGTAACATCTGGCCATGGAAGAGTGTGCCCGGCTTATAGGAACGTATGGGCTAAAAGGAGCTGAAGCAGCCGCCTGATAAAATCCTATATGTCCCACGTAAGTGGAGCATGCATCAGAACTGCATAGATTCTGTCTATGCTGCCTGCTGTGCTCTGAGCTGCAGAGGAGTTCCTGTTCTAAGACTGTCTTTTTTCATGCTGCCGTTGTTCAACTAATATTTTTCCTGACTTTGAGTACATATACCTTGGTCTGCTTTTCCAAAACGGTAAGGATGGATTATGTTATTTCTTTGAAATTTTACTCTTAGACGTACTCACTTGATAAATCTTATAGCCATGCAGGTAATCAAGACAAGTCGAAGGGGTGAAGTAGGCTAACTTTCCTGTCTTGGTAACATCGAGGAATTGTTCGGAAAGTTCATGCTACGGTTTATGTATGTAAAATATCAAACCATAGTTTGCTGCCAAACCATTACATTTAGTTCCCAAAACTAAAAGCACACCATATTTGGAGTAAGGACAATTGAATTACTTCAGATAGAAGGTAGATGTTTCAACCATGAATGGCTCTTAAAAAACAGAACACGTCTGTTTGGAGTAATTAAAATGATCCAAGGAGTACCATAGTTAATTGAAAAATGGTTAATCAAACCACAACCAGATGTGGACAGATTTGGTCTGCTGCCGTCTCCGTCCGACTTTGGCTGAATGGAAACTATTAGGAGAGAGACAGAGAGAGAGAGGGAGAGAGAGCAGTGCGTTTAAATGAACCATAACACTTAAAGCACCGTTTAATTGAAATTAATGTATTTAAAGTTGTAGGTGGAGTTGTGCTGGTCACTGTGTTTCCAGTCCATTGCTGGACTCTTTGGTGGACTTAGGATACAGGCTCGAGCTGTGACCCGATAATTAACGTAGATGTGATTTGTAAGAACAATTTAGATTGTTTATTATATCTACAGTAAGACCACAAAGCCTAACCTTATTTTTATTTTTCTAACATAGGATAGCAAACACTTGACACTTGTATATCATTATTTCACCCAGACGTTATAGACAAACCAACAGATATAATATCCCCATTCAATAAAAAATATAGTTGAGTGTTTGCATTTTGTTGTTTATAACCGTGATAGTTAAATTAGTTCCGCATGTTGAGCATTGATTATTCCCAATATTCATGTGTTAACGACCGAGTGATAAGCTCCTGCGGAGAGAAACTAGGCTACAGCGCTACAGTGCCTTGCATCGGCTAACTCATAGAGTTCTAACGTGATTGTAAAAAAAACAAATACAAAAAAAATAACAATTATACTTTTTGTCCACATAAGACTTTCATGTTGGTTCTCAAATATAGACCACTACTGCACGGTCTCTTCCACCCTTTGTTATCTTTCTTAGGCCTTATTGGAAAAGATGTAAAATCTCTTACTGGATCATGGCTGCGGGCAAGCCAATCACATGTTTGGCGACTTGGCTATTCTATTGCCAAGGCAAAACACTAAACAAGGGCCATATTCTTTGTATTTACAATTGACATTGTTAAATTAATCTAATCTCAATTTGTTGCACTGTTGATGATTCTGAAAACACAGCGTTTGTAGCAGCATATGTTTTATGAAAAATTATGGCGATAGATTCAGAAAAAAATATAGTAAATGCAAGATTTCTAGTCTCACTTCAAAATATTTGTCAAGCATCCATAACTATTATGTTACATTTAGTCTTGAAATATCTTTGTACGGACATCTGTAGCATGTGTGGTTGTGAGTATGTGTGTTTGTGTGAGACAGGATTACTTGTGTGTGAGTGTGTGTTTATAAGTGTGGGTAAGCAATACACAAAATTATAGTATTCCTCAGTCCCTTTCATAAATGGATGCCATTTTAAATCATCCTGCACAAATGTTGGAATTAATGCAAAAGCATTTTTTCCCAATTTAGAAGCAACTTATTAGCATATCAAAGTGGTCACAGTTCTTACATAATGGAGATTACTCTAGCCCGGTCTCCCATTAGTTTTGGCTGAGGCCGAAAGGCTAAATAGAGTATCGGGAATGGCGAGCTGGTAGAAGGGGAGGAACCTTTTGTAGGGGGTCTATCTTCTCCCCATATATTTGAAACAAAAAAAACACAGTCCTACTACTTTTTCTTTGCATATGGTATTGGTGGAATGTAACGTAGAATCATTCTATTTTGGACGGCTCCTGGGTATGTGATGTAAAATAGAATGAATAATTTTGTCAATCTTATATTAATCCAGATTTTTTTTGGTGATCTTTCTTTTGTTTTATGAACAGTGAATGGTGTTTTATCATCTTGTCGGAGCCTGCGGTAGAGTGGCACAAAAAATTGCCAATGATACACTAGTCACACCATAGTTACCCCTAAATATGACTTGCCAAAGAGACTCCATGGTTATTTTGATGTTTGTGTTTAGCAACCTCTTGAGCACTCAATCTCCCAAAGCTTTTACTCCCATGCTCTTTCTTAAATTGAAACCTCCAGTAGCTTTTTTTATTTTCAGTACAGTTGTTTGATAGGAAGTGCATTGTAAGAACTGCAGCTGTTGTTGATCTGCCCAATTCCAGATTGCTTCTCTTTTGTATGTTCCTTTACTCTAATCAATATAGCTCAATGTACTTCTGGGTGCAAAGGAACAAAGTGCTGCATATTATCACTGGCCATTGACAATAAAAACCATGCTACTTTATAGCTGTCTTGAGTAAAATAAATAAATCAAAAAAATAATAATCAGAATTAAGATTATGCAAAACATTCAGATACGTGGTAAAGGTAAATTTAAGATATGCCTTAAACAAGCCACTCATATCAAGGGTTGAATCATTGTTATAGTGTTAAACAACCGATCAATTACACACACTACCACTGTATTTAGGTAATTTGAAATATATTTATCTTCTTGTATTTGTTCTGTACCTAAACTGTCAGTGTAAACATACCACCAGAGTTTCTCTGGACCCCTTCTTTTGAATATCAGTGTAAAACTTTGCTCTTTACCGTCTTGGGTACCATGGGGGTCCAGTTTTATCATTTTTCAATGTAAAGACCACCCGACTTACTTGTAGTATTAGTAGTTGTGTATTAGCTCACAATAGCTACAGGCTCTTCTTTCATTCTTGGATTAGGAACGTGCATACAGGCCAATACACCTGGAAATCTAATTGATGATATTATTTTACATCTCAACTGCTTTGTAGTCATTGTTTCAAATCTGCTTTGTAATGTGAAAGAGCGGGCAAAAAGAAAGGTCAGAGGGTCCAAATGAGGTATAGATTTGTGGATACAAGTAGATCAGAGAAAGTTAGGTTGTAGGTTGTTGAAATAATTTACATCCCATTGCTGATGGGCCGTGTAAATTGTGCGGCTGTGTTTTTTGGATGATATAATTTCTATGGCTAAACCTCCTTTGTGGAGTCATGCTGTGACTATAACTGCTTGCCGTTAAGGGGAATAAACAAGGTTGTAAGAATAAAAGCTATGGCAAATTTGAAGTAATGTGCAGATCTTTGGTGGGCCAAAACACCCTGCTTTTTTATGACAGATTTTATTTTATGATTTGCAATCAAGAAAGCACTGTGAGCCAGGGTGTTCCCTTCCCTGCCATTTTGAGAAACATTTGTTTCCACTTGCCAAAGGCTTCTGGTGCAGTGGGGGATTCCACGGCCCTGAAATGGCAGGTGAAAGTTTCTTCTTGCCTGAATCATTTCTTAGCAGAACATTCCGAATATGGGAAACAAGCTAGAGGATATCATTTCAAACTTGTTTAAGGCAAACATAAAGAATATTCGTCTCTACTTTTTTTTTTTCAGTATTCATTAGTTTATCTTGCATCCTTTTCATTAGTTCTACCATTTTTGCAGAAAGGTGAGTTAAAGAAAAGGTGGTATAACACCACTTTTGGCCAGTACAAATTGACCTGGTTACTGTTTCTAAGCAATACATATTTTACAGCACCCTGCTTCAGGTAGTGAGAGGTCGCTGTCTTGAAAAGAACATGCCTTGTGTGTGAATAGTGTTGCAACATTTCACCATTGACGCCCCTGAAACTGTTTCTGGAATTACGGCTTAGTGTATAGTGCACTAGATTAATCTTCAGTTCCTTAAAATGAGTAGAATTTATATACAATCCACAAATTGTCATTAACCATTTTTATTCAAGTTAGGAATAAAATGCTAGTATTATTGATAATTATTATAAATATTATTTTCATTCTAAGTGGAATTCATAAATAATAATATTCAGTGCTATTTGAAGACAAATTAGAATACACACACACACACACACACACACACACACACACACACACCCCTCCTCTTTCTCTTTCTATGTCTTTATCCTCCCTCTTAAACAATCACGGATTCTCTTTTCTCTCTCTCTCTCTCTCACACACTCACCCTCACCCGCTCTCTCACACACACACACACACACACTCATGCACACCACTATCTCTTTTTTGGTGGTATGTGAACAGGAGTTGTCCTTATCTTGCACAGCTGCAACAGTATTTTGGAAAATATTAAATTTCTCTATGACAGAGGAGAACCTGGGAGGCGAGGCTTTAAGTAAACAGCGTTTATTGCGCCTTTGCCATGGCAGCCAAGAGAGAGGCTTGGCTAGTGGAAAGGGGGGATCTGCAGACGTCTGCCAGGGGAAGAGTTGTGTCTCTGGCTGGATTATAGGAGGGCGCGTCACATGCACACTTAAAAGCCCCTTTTCCAACTAGACAGGCCTGTTATTTAGGTGGACTGTGGGTAAACAAACGGCACAATATATTTTTTTTTCCAGATTGTCCTTGACAATATGACTCGGGAGAAAGTTTCTTCTGCAATTGTAAAAAAAAATCACATTGGCCCCGAGAAGTTGGGTTTATAGTTTAAAATTGTTTCTTAAACTAGAAAGATATGCCAGTGATGTGCAATATATTTTTTATTTGGTAAATATATGGCGTTTTTCCATAATAAGTATTCCCTTTTTTATGTAATTTTGAAAAATATTTTACATTTATTTATTTCATTGCAAGGTTTTTTATGTCAAGAAGTACAGTTTTATTTATGGTTGATCATACGTATTTTTTACACATATACTTTATTAGGTATGTTCTAGATTTAAACCCATTTTATTATGATTTTTTTAGTTTGTTTCATTCACAATAAACCTGTCTGTAGATGGTTAACTTTTTTGTGTCCCTTGCAAAATATTGAAGTTTGGTCCTTATGTTTGTTTTCTCAGTGCGAAGATAATGCCTCTACAAATGATTTAACTGCCTTCATACTCCTTCCAGTAATTGAACAGGCAGAGGCTTGGTGCTTAAGAGCAAAACAAAAGACTCACTCTTCCGATTTTTATAACTCTGTTGGCCCACACCCCCTGAGATTGGACTTTACAGACAGCGATCATGTAACATCCAGTCTATGGCAAATACTTTCTACATTTCTTAGGCACAGTATTATTACTCGATTGCGATAACCACCTGAGGACAGAGTTCCTATAGGCAGCCCTTGGTCTAGAGGAGGCTAGTTATGCTACATTTGTATGAGGTGTAACGTAATTACTTACAATTGTGATTTAACAAACACTGGTTAGCAATAGGGCAAAACCTGCAGCTGATACTAGAAAATGGATAGCCTATATTTTTGCAAATATGAGTCAACCTTGTTGATATATATATATCTTGAAATTTTTGATGAAAATGTTTTTTTTTAAATCCTTGAGTGTCAGTAGAGTTCTTATTGAATCTCTTAGAAATAGACTTTTACCTTCCATGTTTGAAAGGTTTTTCTCAGTTTTAGAGTAAAAATGTATAGCGAGAAACTGAGATGGCCCAAGGAGAAGCTGCTCTTGACAAAGATGCATTGTTTCAGGCAGCCTATAAACCATTGCACTGAGTGGCTACATCTGTGAACCTCATCTTGACTACAGTGAGAGGCTAGCAACAACGCGGCAACTGTCACAGCTGCACCTGCCACCATCTCAACAAGAAGTTCCCTCCCTCTCTTTTTCTCTTTAACTCTCTCTCACTCCTTCGCTTTATGCTTTCCCTTTAAACATCACTCGTCTCTTTGCCACACGCTAGTGGCGATGGACTCTGCTTGGGTCAACTGAAAAGGAGTTTCTCCTCCAAAATGATTGGAGAGCAGAGGGTAAATGTCAATCCAGAACAGTGATTTAATCACATTTTTGTCCTCCGGGACAAGAGTTTGTTCAGTGTGACTCTTGAAACGTCTCCTCGGTCGGTAGAAGCTATCATTATTCACAGTGGTAAGAATAGCCTGGCTTAGTAGTAACTTACCTCGTCTTGTTACTGGCCCACTGTGGCCTATTATGCTGTGTCATGGGATGAAGCTTTTCTGTTCTGTGGCTATGTGTTCATCTCGAATGATAATAAGGTGAGCAAAGATGAGTTTGATACTAATGTCCTTCTTGTGTCCTGGAACTAGGCCTACTCAGAATGGAATTGTTATCAAAGGTTCCTAGCTTGTAATAGATTTCAGGGTAGCAAACATTTTTACGAAACACATTATCATACAAAATTATTATTTAAAGAGTTTCATGCATGTAAGTGACAGATGAATAGTGCCCTTGGTAATAAATACTAATCAATGATTTATCAATCTCAGACTTGATCTAAGGAAATGTTGCCAACAGCGTTTCCAGAATAGAGAAAAGTATGCAGCACGCCAACCAACCAGCTCTGTCTTGGTTTGAAGAACATAAACCTAGAGACACAAAAGAGTGGGTCTGCTGTGAGTGCAGGTTGTGTTGGATTAACATTTAGTTAGATTGTGCGACAGTACCCACGGTGGCTATTCCCTCTGCAGCTTTGCTTGTACAGCTGCGTGAGGCCTGGCACTTTCTGATGCTTGCTCAGAAAGTGCTATTCCTGGACCCAGTCGCTTCATGCAGACTGGGGGGGCTTAGGTAATCAACATGTTAGACATTGCGGTTAGGTAAATCCTAAAACAAGTGACAAGATGTACATGTAAAATGATTCACTGTTTATCATATATGGGAGATTTACACCAAGGGACATGTTTGTGTAATAGCATATAATCAGAAGTTATATACCTGTTCTCTGTTATATTTAACACCTGAGAGAGGTGAGCACCCGCTAAAGTTAAATTGTTCAATGTTGTATGATTTCCTCCAATGAGGTGTGAGACTGCGGTTGTGAATTTTTTTTTTCATTAATCACACAAACAAAACTGTTAACCCTTAGACAGACTTTGTGGAATTGAGATTATTACCTCCTACCAGTGCAGTTTTTATGAATACAAGTGTGAAAATAAAAACTCCTACTTCAAACCTGCTGTTATCATCAGGACTGAAAACATAATAAAGGTAACCATTTATTTATGTTGGACGATTGCTTTGTTATTTCTCTAGCAAAATAT
This sequence comes from Galaxias olidus, assembly GCA_026901105.3. Lineage (NCBI taxonomy): Eukaryota > Metazoa > Chordata > Actinopteri > Galaxiiformes > Galaxiidae > Galaxias > Galaxias olidus. The sequence continues at coordinate 440,206 of JAPMUY010007096.1, forward strand.
TTTTTATTTTATCTTAACACATTTAACTAATCTTAACTGGTGCACTTCAAACCACCCAATACTATTGGTCGCTATAGAAATGTAAAACGAGTTGCAAAAACGATGGTAAAAAAAAAAAAAAAAAGTATAGGCAAGGGGAGAGGAGTTTTACGCTTCCAGAGAGTTTCTGGTCGCTAGTGGCATTCCCATCATTCATCACCCCGAGCCGATTACCAGTGGGTCTGGAGTGGGCTGACAGGATGCAGCTCCAGCACCCATTACCATCAGAAATAGGTCCAGCCGGCCTGAGGGCAGCCAAGGAGTTACGACAGTCAAAAAGGCAGACAGAGACTGTATAGAGAGTGGTATTCGTTTTTATTTTTTGTATGGCCTAAAAAGACCCTGATGTTAACCCTAGTAACCTTCACTAAATTATTGGTGTTTTAGAAAATGTTGCCGCAAGGAATCAAGATGAGTCCGACCATTAGCTAAAGATTTTAGTGCACTCTGAACAAGCATTAGACATCTACTCCAAAAAGGTTCATGATTCGACAATGTGTATAACTCTTTGTTAACTAGCTTTAGGTTAAAGGTCTTTTCGGGGGAATTTTTATTATAATTTAACCAAGGAACTTTCCGAAAAATTTTATACTAACTGAATAAGGCTGATATTTACCCTGAAACATGATGACACAGTCAAATGTAACATACACAGATTATTGGCAGCTAATGTCTCCTCATCTATTTTGCCATAAGTATGAAATGTAATGTTTCTACTTTTAGTTTAAATATGTTGAGCGCATTACTTCTATTAATTTTTTCTGCCATCAGTAACTTTGTATCCAATACCTGTAGAGGGCACTGCACTGTACCATTTTTACATTTTAATAATTGCTTAATCATTTATGTGGGGTTTTTTTTTCGTCTGAAAAAGTACATTATGTTGTTCTGAATGCTTTGGCGTGTCAAGAAACATTTAAGTAGATGTCGCACAGAGAGGCTGTTGTCTTGCAAGCAGCTTTCCTGCTCCTACAAGCGCAATTGTGAAGGCTTTGCCTTCTGCCGCAGCATGAAGCTCTGTTATCGCCATCTCCATATTCATATTGTGTGTCATACTCCTGTTATTATTTCGTATAACTTACAGCCGCAGCAATTACACTTCAGTGGATTACCTGCGAAGAGAAAGAGAGATGGAAATCTCTACCTAACGCTGGCTCTGCATTGCAGTTCAAAGGTACAACCCAGACTGCACCCGTTATCAGCCAATGTAACTCGGATTTGGTCAACCTTTGAGGGTTTGTTTGGGAATTTCAAATCCTTTGGTATTCAAAAGGGAAGAGCCTATGACAAGGAGATAATTTCTCAGTGAATATTTTATCACAGTTCACCGACAGTTTGCTGTATTATCCTCTGTGTCTTTGGGGCTGGAGACTTTGGTCTCGTTACCCAGAAAACCGTTTGTTTTTCCTTCCTTTGTTATCACAAAAGAGCAAACACATCTTGGACATACACAAGGTGCAGAAGCAGTGATTGCTGTATCAGGTGCCCTGCAGAGGGTGGCTAGGGATGATAACAAAGCCAGCATGCCATTTACATTCAAATATATATATATATTTTTTATCATCCAAGACCTTGATTCTTAGAAAGATTCATGCTCCGTTATAGACAAGGTGCATCCCATGAAATCAAATGTATTCCGCACAATTCCATACGACTGAAATTGTGCCACCTGACAAATGACAGTACAGTTCTTTGAACTGAATAGCATTTATAGACTAATCTAAAACAAATGACTGCACATAGCTTTAGCCTACTTCCTATTGCCTATAGAGTACACTAACCCGGCTTCTTAAAATCCACTCTAAGGAAATGTCTGTGATGCCAAAGACGTAGTGTGTTCTCCACATTTTATGACTTCCTATTATGCTGAAGTGTATTACGGTGACTAGGCAGTCGGCACTAGCGAAACTGTAAGAGATCCCCTTACTCTGTTATTCAAATGTGTTCTCTGAATGGCCTAATCCAAGCTTCTTTTTTTTGCATCACAATTGTGTTGGTGTAATAGTTTAGAGGCTATGCTAATCACAGCCTACCAGCTTGAGGGAAACCTGTGGACGGAAACTGCTGCTTCTTTCTGACAACTCAAGGCAGGAGAATTGGGACAGAGTAATGGATGAAACTTGTGCTAATAGGAGTATCCAAACTCATCTTCTACAAAGGAAATTAATGAAATATTTGCTCATATAATTAGGTGCTTTCATATATATTTTTTTTAATTTCTGTCTATGTTTAGATTTTTTGTTTTTGTTGGTAACTTCTGTGAGAAAGTTTCCTGCATGTAATCCATTTATTTGTGAGCAGTGGCTAAATGGGCTTTTAGGTTAGCATGTGTCTTTGAAAAAGGGTCAATATCCCCTCATCAGGTTTAACAAGCAACATTACCTGTCAGGCCAGTCAATGAGTGAAGATTTAGGGCTGACAACTGATTGCTCTCAGCAAAGAAGACTCCACCCACTTCTTTTGTCTGAGCATGCTGAATCACGGTGCGGGGCTGTATCTAGTTTAGGTTGACATGCGCTGCTTCCCTTTGTCTGACAATGGCATTCATGCCATCTTTGGAAAAAAGAATACTTGCACTATGTAACACTATGGACAAAGACTATGTATGGTAAAAGTATGCTATGCCAGCTTTGTTGTTGGTTCAATCTGTGCTGCTGCCTTAAGGATAAGGTCCCTTGTTTTGGCTTGGTTTGTCCTTCCTCTGAGCCGTAGACAGCCCCAATGAGATGAGACGAGTCCCTTTGCAAACACTGTCCATCATCTCAAAAGTATGACCACCTCCAATTTCACAGAAACACACAGTCACATTTGGATGGTACTTTACAATAATGTAACATTCATATCCTAGATGGCCATTCTGTTTCTTTCTTACAGCTACTAGAGGGGTAGGGAAGGACAAGGATAAATGGCCTGTTTACCCACATGCCCAACCTCCATTTTAGATGGCTTTTACAAGTCATCTTCTCTGTTACCTTCTTTATGTTTTGTGTTGCCACCCACTATCTTAAAAATTAATCATCCTGTTGAATAATGCCTCACGATCATAGTGAATTATTGATAGTGCCGGTCCTTAATAGAGGGCCGGAGCAGGCTTTTTAACCATTCAGCCGCTCGTTTTTATCCTAAATGAACACAGCGAGCGAGAGGGGGAGGGAGAGATAGAGAAAACAGAGTGCGATAGAGAGTTAGAGAGACAGAGAAAGAGCGTAAGAGAGGGAGAGAGGGAAAGAGACAGAGAGAGAGAGAGGTTACAAAGCTGCTCACTGGTGCAAGTCATGGTAAATACAGCACAGTTGAATTATCATGGAGTTAAACCAAGCACTGAGGGATGGGGGGATTGAGTCTGTGCGGTCCCCTGTAAAAGACTGCCTTTGTTGTCTATACTGTGGTGTCCACTGTGTTGTGCTGGCCCAACTGAAACACACACCAGACGGGGCCCGGTGTAAGCTACAGCCTTTTTGGCTGCCTGGCATGGCTTACGTGACCTCAAGGCTTTCGGCCGCTTGGCCTCTTATTGGTCGCCGCAGTTCGATTCCGGGGACGTCAGCACGGGCGGACGCTGACAACACTGACCCGACATCCGATGGTTGTTGGGCCGCGTTCCTGACCCTTGACCTTGCCAGCCCTACTGCATCGTATCATCCTTGACGGAGTGCGGAGCCGATGCCTCACGCTGGAATGGAGAAGTTGAGCTGGGGAGGATGTGACTGGGCTGACTGCCCAGCTTAGTCTGTGATCTCTGATTTGTTGTGACTAATTTAGGCACAGCAAACAGGATCACCAAACAAGCGCTTATTTTGTTGTGCTCAAAATGTGGTCTGTGACTGTGAGCAACAATTGTCCTGCAACCATTATTAATGTTTGACAGTACGTACAAGCCAGCTGGTTGTTCGGGCTGCACCTGCAGATGTAGTTTTGTATTCTGTGCACTCGGGGTGTATTTCAAGGTGAACGGTGTAGCCTCGTGGACTCATTGGATGGACTTATTGGAGTTGATTGGCAGGTGCTATCACCATGAGATGCCTGTATAATAGTAGGCCTCACATTTCTGACCTTCCTATTTATCTGGCTGTATTAATGTCAGCCTATTAATTCCTGAGCGGTGAAGCATTTGGCACCAACAGCATTTACCAGCCAGGGCGGAATCGTTCTTATCTCCTCAGACCTGAAAGGAGTAGTTTTGTGCTATCAGTAAATGGAAATGACATTTTCAAATTTCATTAGAGATAATCCACTTCACGTCCACTAAAACATCAAAATGACCACTAACAATGTATCAAACCTGTATTATAACAGTGTCACCCTCTCAAATCACCCAGCTATAATCCAAACAGTGTGATTGGTGTAGGTAGCATTCTAGACAAATAGGAGCTCCTTCACTCTCCCAGAATGACTATTGGTATATGGATATCACACCGTTATGTACATCACAGACAGGGAAGATGGCAAATCGACACTCCACTGCACGCCATATGAGCATGCAGTCCAGAAATTCATCTAATATCATATTCCTCTAACAGTAAAAACATAAATTCCATGCAGAGATTTTATGGGCCTCTGGGACATGGAATATCCAGCAGGTGTATTACATAAAGTGTACTAAAACAGGCTTTTCCCCATCTGATAATGGGTGTATTATTGTGGATAGCCCTCCATTTATTCTGCAAAACTATATTGACGGCCTAATGCGTGTCAAAGTTTGGGTCAGGATTGTTTTATTTAGTAGCCATATGTCCTGTCCAACGGGGAATGCTCTAATCGATTAATTGAATGGCTCGTAAAAATGATGAATGAGGTAGAACACTAAAAGCAATGAGCGTGACAAGCCCATCTTTACATAATTTAGGACGCGGGGTTTCTATGGAGAAGGCTTGGTGGCAGACCCGTTGCCTAAACCGTAATAGCATGGCAGTATTAGAGTAAATATAGAAAGGAACAATCATGGTTATGTATGAGCATGAGATGAAATGATCAAATGAGGAGTTGGCCAGGGCCTGTAAATGATGAGAGGGGTTTGGAATATACCTGACTCAAATCTGGATTGTGGATTAGTGTAATACCATGTGCCTAGGAGAGGATTTAAAAGTCGCTACGAACCTCCCTTGGAACAGCAATACTTCATTGCTAACCCAGTATCAAAGCTTAGACTGCAATTGATTTGAAATATATGCAATGCATGGGATGAATTGTTGGCTAACGATGTTTGTGTTTACTTGATGTCGGGACATTTTTTTTTGTTTTCACACCACATTGTATAACAGCTCTGCCATCTGTTGCAGAGTTACATTTCTCCCCAAAACAGTGACCCATTTTCAAACTGCTCCTTTTCAGGCAAAAGTATATATAGCATTTATTTTGTCTTTTGTCGCCCTTCTTGGCTCTCCTTTCCTACCCAGTACTTTGAAAGCTCCTTGCCGAGCAGCGTGTGTGTTGGACATGGTGTTTCACTGTGCTGATCCCGCTCGGGGTCAGAGGTTATGTTCTAGGGCAAGTCAGCAGTCACACGTTGTTTGGTTGTGCCCTGTTCCTACAACCTGTCCTGTGCTCTCAATCATTCGTGCCACAGAGCGGCCAGCCACTGGGTTTTTCTCCCCCATATCTGGCTCAGTGGGGCGCCAGGCTCATCCGATCACCGACCCAATCTCTCCATGCTGGAGTGCGAATTTTCAGATTTACGCTTGCAAATTGCCCATCTTCAGCAGAGTCAAGGAAGACTTGCAATCTCTTTTTGGAATATATTTCTTGAATAGGCTGAGCAGAGTACACCGTGACTGAGCTATAGGTCCCAAGGTATTTTTGATTCCCCCCTCAAATAGTGTAAGAGACGCACAGATAAGGACAGTTTTGACAAAATACGTGTTTGAATTCATGTATGAATGGCCTGTGGGGAACACCCGAAGGATACCCAATGGAATGCACATTCAACATGTGGTGGTCTGTTGCTTGGGATTTACGTTTCTCTGAATAGCTGGCCCCATTTTCTTTTCTCACATCCCTGTGATGTTGCATGACAATTAACATCCCAACTCTTTCTTAAAGTTTGTTGAAAGCCCGGGGGCTAATTCAAGGGTCAAGCAAGACTTGCAGGCTGTCAATCTTTTATTGTAACCCTAGCTGCCCTCCCCCGCTCTGTTTCTTTATCCTGTGTCCTTGCCATTCTTCCAGACCTCGTCTAATAGAATAGCCCAACTCTTCTTCTATTCTCCAGTGGCTTTCTCAACAGCTTGAGAGGGACAACCAAGAGCTTTGTCCAAGTAACCCAGCATTCTTCCACATCTGCCTCTTGTTTTCAGCCCCCCCACCCCACAACTCTTGCATTGGCATTTCAAACTGTCCTTTTTATACCCCCATTCCCTCTCTCCTTTTCAATAGCTCTCTTCCTCCCATATACTTAGCTTCTGTGTGTTTCTGATTAAAAGTCCAAACCAGCCCACCAATTCACATTTTTGACACTCTTACATTGATTATAATGTACTCTGCCCATTCGAGCGCTGGAAACAACAGATACATTAGGCGCGCATATGTTGAAAGCCTCTGGGTCCACGCCCCTGTGGCTTCACCATCGCTCAGAGTACTTTAACATCTGTCTGCACCAGCTTCTTATTTAGCCAGAACAATCCTGGCGCCTGTTGACATTTGGCAATCTGTGCTTAACATTCACACAACACTGCCTCTATCATACGTCTTGTGAATTAGACGGCACCACGAGTATGATGGACTATCTCCATCCACCCTCCCCTCCGACAACTCCCGACGTTAACCGCCTTCAGACCTGATCTGAGATCAACGCTAGTTCGGGGGAAGGCTGTTTAAGAAGGCAGTCAGGGTATGATCACCGGCGTTTTGCGGTGGGAATCAGAGAGAGAAAGAGAGAAGGGGAGATCTCCTGCTGAGAAGGGAGACCTCGGCCCGTTTAATGAGAAGGATGGCAGTCAGGCAGACTCCCCCTGTCTGTGCCTTTGGTGCCTCAGCGTGTTAGACACTCCCAGCATGATACAAAGATATTTAAGTATAGGACTGTTATCACTGATTTACAGAACACCCATCGCTATGTTCTGGGGATCTGCGTTCTTACTTATTTATTTATCTACTTAGAGGGAGGCCCTGCTGCTACGGAGGTAGTCTGTCCTTGTCCGCACAGTCTCACTTAGGAAATCTCTCTCGCTAGCTCCATCTCTTCTGCACAAACCGTATTGATAACGATACAGCATGTTGTGCCAGTAACATTTTGTAACTTCAGACACAAAATTAACAAGTCAATTTCAGTATATTATTTTGATTTAGTTGTAATAAAAACATGAGAGCACTACTGTAGCATAACAGCCAGGAATGGGATGGCATAGAAAAAGATGGAATTATCTTTCCAGAAAATTTAAATAGTAATGCTCCACTTAATCTACTGAACCAAATCCAATGTGAACTGATTTGTTTTCAGCATCGACAAAGCTAGAAAATACTTTTCTCATGAAATGTATAACATCCAACCATTTATGATCTACGAATCTTTACCCCAAGGTCACGTCTCTGATAGATAGGACACAAGGGGATCTATATAGCAGTCCAATCCAGTTTGGTATGCAAAGACATCATGTTTGTGTGGGGAGAATCCGTAATCCTCACGAATACTTGCCAAGTTGACATGCTCAGACTTAGCCCATGTAAACAGTGACCTTAAGCGCAGGGCTATTTGGATCCAATTGCCTGATTAGTCGGATTCGTGCCACATGCAATGATCATTATCAGAATGCTGCAGAATGAAGATAGGTTTTTGTTGTGATCGGATAAGGCCTATCCTTCTAAACCATGGCTTTACAGTCAAGTCAATCAACACACACTTTTCCCATGGAATGACATACTCCGTCAATAAGCATTCCACCTGCTAACCTTTTTTAAATGGCTCTAAAAGGAGAGGTCTCAGGTGAGAGGTAATGTTATTCCAGAGAGGAGTTGATTATCCCAGGCCTAATTATAACTTTGTTTGGTAGTGTGCCTGCTCTGCGCGTTTTTATTCAGCTTAATTGTTACTTTGTAAACAGACAGAATAAATAAAATAATAATTCAAATAACAGGTATCTTTAGAGACAGACTCGTTCAGTGAGGTTGAAGCATTCAGGAGTCAACAGTGGATTTTTTGCAGCTGTTGTGTGCACTCTGCCTGTCACAATTACCCCATATCATTGCAACTGTCTTTCTTTCCATGTGGTCTGCACCTTGAACCACTCTTGGTCTCAGAACTGGATGCAGAAACTCAAACAAAAACAAACCAAAAAAAAAAAAGAAAACATGGTGGAGGGTTGTTTTTTTGAGTGTGATAAAACGAGTGGTATAAAAACAGTTCTTAATGGGGTCCTGTGTGCCTCGTTACCAGAGTGACGCTGCATCCCTGGGTGGATGTGCTAATGGTTCAGGGGAGTGAGAGGACGGGCGCAGCAAGGCAGTGTAAACATGCACACAAAGGGGAGCCGTTAGCAGTGTGAAATGCACGCCTGGGCGCCCAGGTAGAGACACCGGGTTTCACCTTGCCCTGCTCCGCCGCTAAACTTGTCCCACTGAATCCATGATGGAGAGGACTGTTTTTCCTTTGTGGAAAAGAGCAAAAACAAACAACAAACAAACGGAGTCGTTCTAGTATAGCTACGGGTAGGTGTGAAAGAGTCGGGGCTGCATTTTTGTGTGTTTAAGGTGGGGGTTCACTCTCAACAGAGGGGAGACACCATTTGCTGACTGTAATGTTTATTTGTTTTTTGTAAGTAAAGATAAGAAGTGAGAATGAAGGCTCTCGCTAATGCAGGGAAGGTGGGGCCTATGCATCTAAAGGGTTGCTCTTGGCACACCCCCAATGAAATGGTCAGCACTTATCTTCCATTAAGGGATTTCCCCTCTCTGGATTATTGACCTTCTGGTTTATTTTACTGGCTTGTGTAGATTTGTAGGATTTCACAGTTTTCCCCTTAATTTAGCAATAGAGGAACTGACACATATATGAACATTATACATGGCAAAGTGAAATCAAATGGAATGCAATGGGATCCTGTTGTAAACGTGAACTCTGAATGTGCCTTGCTTTGCCTCACAGGTGAGAGGATCCACAATGAGAATCTTCATCGAGAGCTGTTTGCCTGGACATTTCTAACCACCGCTGTAACCACCAAATCTGCCAGAGAACATCCTAACCAGGCGCAATGGCATACTCTCTGTGGAAACCACCCACCTTCTGCTGCTTCATCATTGTACTAGCCCAGACAACCCAAGGTAAATTCACCTGACACTGTCACACTATGCTCTTTTGTTTTTAAATCTTATCTTACATTGTTTTATCTGATGCTGACTGGTATTATGAACATTTTTGCAGTTCTTTACCGAATAAAGCTAAAGTTCAAAAAAGACAAATGAGGATTTTCTCTATATCCCCAAATGTAGCTGTGCTTTATGTGCAATGAGGGTCATTGTAACCAGAATGGCTCTTCTACTCTGATTGCATGCATTACTTGTAAGTAGCACAGCTCTGAGGACATTGGGCTCTAAGGATAGGGATAATCTTGAGTGGTTTCATTAGTTGGTAAATTGTGATTCGACTGAGATTTTCTGCTTCAAAGCTTCAGCTGTCCCTAGTGGCATCAGAGCTGTATCCATGTTTAATTTCAAATAAAGATTTGTGTCGCAGCACGTACATCTTAACCATCTAAAAATCTAAGGTAGAATTTTGTATAATCACAGATTCTTTAGCTTTGATTTTAAACTATTCAAAGATGCATCACTATACAAAAAATGTTTTGCAAAATTAACTCATTACACTCATACAGAGGTCGGGCGGCAATATAACTGTAAAACAAATGAAAACAAAAACAATATAGTTTATTACTTCAACCTCAAGCAATTTTGAGGTACATTTCTGCATTCTGATTGATGTCTGAATTTACACCATTTACACCTTACATGTCAGTAGTTGTCAAATAGGCTCCGTTATCTCACAATTAATTGTCCTATCTGGTGAAGTGCATGCAGCTTCAGATTAGTACTGTTAGTGTGTACTTTACAAAATTATCATCACATTTGACAATTTCTTATGGATTTACATGAATCTCACCTGCTTTGGTGCGCCAAATATTTAAAGAGAGAACAATATTGACTTTTTGATAAAAACTAAGTGGGTAGCGGGGCAAGCTACATTGTTAACAGTTAGGAAACACACAGTTTACAACATAGCTGCATCGGCGATTCCCCGATAAAACATGATCTGCCACCAGCAGTGTTAGCTAATCAGAATAGCAAATTTGACCTTTCATTTTTAGCATTAGCATTGGACATAAATATTATGCAGTGACTAATTATATTTTTTTGTGCATTTGCTAAGCCATTTGCGGTTGCTAGCTAGTTGTGTTGATTCATAGTTTGTCAATCAAAACCTATGTATCTGTCATATATTTTTCAACATATATTTAAGGGGTCAATCCATTAAAGCCAGCTGTTCACTTTCCCATCATATATCGACTTTTGGAAATTTCTTTGAGAAATACTATTGATTTATGTTTATATGCTAAATTACTTTCCCGATGGCTAAATCACACTGGATGAGTTTCATCGACTCAATCACGCCTGGGATTATGGTCCCTATGTGGTTGTCTCATATGATGTTTTACACATTTTGCCTAGGTACATTCCCAACCCTGACTGTTTTCATGTTTGTCTAGAGAATAGCCTGTGGGGTGGAAAGGATTTGGGAATTGCCAAGGTTAACGCTGACGGTAATCGTTTCCCCTATATGCCTGTGCTCAGAGAGATTGTCCTTGAAATGAGCCCCAGGCAAAGACAATGGTCACCAATTTTAGGCCTGTGCGTGTTTATAAATAGATGCATCTATGTGTCATTCTATTTATCATTCATCTTTCCTTCCCGTCCCGTTCTCTGGTTAGTTCAGTTCTAACCCTCACTGTCCCAAGCCAGCCTCAGAGATCAGCCCAGCAACAGTTCATTACAAACAATATCCCCAAGTAAACATGCTTCATTAAACTGCATCCTGCGCCTAATATCTTTTTAATGCATTTTTATAATTGAATTAAATGGGTTAGTGCCACACTGCAAATAGCTACACTTTTTCCTTCTTGTCTTTTTACGTTTCTCTATCTTTGTTTTTTTTTCGGTTTTCCAAGAGGCTGTGCATGATTGATAGCTCGGGGGGGGGGGGGTGTCTCCTTTCCCACCTTTTTCTATGTAATCCACATCTCATCTTCCACATTTGACTCCATGGGCGTACACTTGTCTACGAGTGTGGATGTCTTTCATCTGAATCCATCGAGATCCCTCTATCCTTTCCAGACCTTTACAACTCTTCATTATCTTCCTCTACGTTTGCCCCTGTGGAATGGCCAATATTAGCCGAAACATTTTTCATTCCAAACTAGCGTATGGAATAAACTACATTATATTATTCTTTGTGGTATTACATCATGTATGACTAAACTTTTATGTGCCAGTCTTATTTTGTTGATTATACAAATGGTTGTCACAGAGAATAATATTGCAGAGTGATTCTGAGAGGATTTTCTACTGAAATAAGACTTCTGTTAATGTGGCACATAGCCTTCATCTTTCGGTGCAATCAATACACATTGTGACACTGAATAGCAATGTAAAGGCGAAGGTATGTTTGGTCTTCCTGACCTTACATTCTCTTTACCAATACCTTGTCATGTTAACCATATTTAGAAGCTAAGATAAAAATTGTGATGGGTGATGATTTAAAATAGGGCAAGTTGCCTATGTCCAGTACTATGATGCCCTGTTGGTTTATTTTCATCAGTAAGACTGGTTTTAACCTTGTTAGAAATACAGTGCCCCCCCTGGCACTTAGATGGTTTTCCTTTGAAGCTAGAGCTTTTTTTGTCTTAAAAGAGCTAACAAGTATGTCACCATAGCAACGTGGCGAAATGAAATGTACCTTACTTGCTTGCGGCCTAACTCGTGATTAAATTAGGTCGTACACCCTCAAAATAATGTCCCCTTAAATATCAGGTGATTGATGACTTGAACAACACCTATGCCACCCCAGCTGTGTGCGGCCCTGAGAAAAAGAACAAACCCGGATGCGCAAGTAGTTTGTCGATAAGCAAAAGTAGCAGAATAAGAAGACGTGAAAACACGTCAGAGATAGAGAAGGTTACGTTTGTAATGTGCCAGAAGTGATGTTAGGGAAAACGTAAAACGCTGCATGCGATCATTGCAGGCAGCTACATTCCCGTGTGTCTCTTAGGGATACCAATAGGTGTAGTATTAGGGAATGTCCCCCTCGATCAGGGAATATTGGATTGTTTGTTTGTGTGTTAAGGTTTGGAACTCACAGGTGCTGCTGTGCTTGTTATCTTGGTGAAGGAAAGGTTACACAAAGAGCAGGCTGTGATATGAAAGCCATTTTCAACTATTTCAGTAGCAGAACTTGTGTGAACAAGCCTGACACAGAGAATTCCTGTTCCCTCCACATACCACAAAACCAGCGTATTGTTTTCTCTCAAAAGCTTTAAATGTTTGAAGTACTTGAGATTTCTCAAGGGAAACCGCTTTTGTATTCTGCCAAGGAGAGAAAAAGAAGGGTGCAGGTCTGCAGTCTTCGGCTTGGTAAATGGAATGAAGTAGACATCATCAAATCAAATTATTTTAAGCATTACAAAATGCAGGATCCATAGCAGAACGTAATGGAATCACATTTTCAAGGTACTTCTTTCTGCAATGGAATACATATTATGTTTCCACTGATCTTAATCCAAAATCACTTGTGCAAGTGGCAGCTAAAAGCTAATAGCTAAAACCAAGGGCTGCATTCCTTTTTCCCATGTGCCTTTAGTCAACAACTTTTGTGTGTGTAACGTCTTTCAACCCCTTCCCAGCCTTGCTTGTTCATGGCGGAGTGTGGAATCTCAATTCCCACTGTGCTGGGCCGGCATGGGGCCTGTGTCTGGAGACCCTCCATGCTGCTGGGTTCTTTCATCAGTGGCCAGCTATGGAAGATAAGGAGATAAGGGGACAATGGCTGGGAGCAAACAGTGGCAAGGTGTGACTGCAGCCCTGGGCCTCCACCCTGCCGAGCACTTTAAATCCTCATTAGGATTTTCAGCAAAGGAAGGAGGGATTTATGGATTAAGGCTTTGTCACAGCTGGCTCCAGGTTGGTGTTTGTCATGCAAGAGCATGGCAGGCCCCTGACATCTAAACAGCCACGACTCCACCAAGGGAGTCCTCTCCTCCCCGTCCACGCAGTTAGAGAATGTGAAATTAACCTGAAATGGAGGAAACATTATTAGCCGAGTGCCCTTGCCTTAGGTTTCCCCCCGCTATTCTCGTGACCCATGTCTGTTTCCAGGTGGGTTTTGCCTGCCGCATCAGCAATTCTTTTAATGGTTATTTATACGAGGATAACCTTGGAAGGCGTCATTAGTTTGCTGTTTGCTGTCACCATCCATAATTCCTTGGGATCTTCTCCGTCACGCCTACATTTTTTTGAAGCGTAGTGAGACACAGTCGCGGACTCTGTGAACACAAATGCTTGATTCCATTTATTTATCAGCCACTTACTTCTCAAACTGCTTTTTACGGTAATCTTGACCCAATTTGTTTTTGCTCTGTTGAATTAATCAAAGGGCATTTCTTTAGGGAGCTATACATGTCTCCTTGTTTAATGAAGTCATAGAAACTAATAGAGTTTGTGAAAACAACAACGGCATTGTGTGCATAGACATGCTGTCCAACCTTTAACACCCCTCCATAATTCTGTTTTTTGCCTGGTCTACCACACTGCAGTCCTCTTCCGTGGTTCCTCTTGTAATATCCGTGGAAAGGGGGGATTTACAGGATGACCACAAGACCCTTGCTGGGTGGCATCTCTTCTCTTGGATTAATCACGTACCTGCATAGTCTTATCTGTCTTGCACTACCTTGTCTGATGCTTTGTCTCGTTTTGTTTTTGCCAAGTTAGAACGATATGGGTCTCTCTAGTATATCACAAACAATCTGCAAAACATGTTCTGTTATGCTACTCGACTGCCTGAATACAAAAGAGGCAGAATAAAAAAAAATACAGATATGATTTATCAATCTCCAGTGTGGCAGCCTACATGCAAGCTGCAATTATTCATGGCACATTTGTTTTTCAGCGTTGTTGTTTGTCGTTGGTAATCTGGCCATAGCCCACGTGACTGGTGGAATGTGTGGATCTGAAATTTCACATACGATAGCTCGCCGGTTAAATGCGGCAGTCTGGCGTTTTCTTGTGCTTGCTGTGTTGATATGTTTCCTTTGTGCCTTGAGAATATGAAAGTGGCTTTAACTCATTCTCCCACAAGCTCTGACTTCGGAAGGCCGCCACACACAGTTCCGTAGTATATTATCTATTTTATATATAATCAAAACTGCCTGTCAGCAAAACTACGCATATGCTTTTAATCAAAGTTGTGCTTGTTTAGTTGTCACCTAGACTTACGTAGGTGAAGAATCACAAAGGATTTCCCATAGCTTCTGTTTAGAAGCAGCGTACTATAGGAGGCATGTTTTTTATTATCGAATATCTTAAATAGGAACTTCAGTTAGTTCCTGTCTACCGCAGGCCAGAGGTATGGAAGCTGAGAGGGGTCAAAGGATAAATGTAAAACAGTTTCCTGTTTTCTACCGTAATGTTGTGGAATTTTAAGGTGATTAGGCTGTACAAGATTAGGGTCAGACAGGCAGCCATATTCATTTCATGTGACTCTTAATACGTTTTGGTGGCCCTAGTCAGAACAACCCCTCAAATGTTTAGGACCTGGGTGTATTGCAATTCTATATGATTGACTGCTGAACTAAAACAATACAAATTCTCCTTTTTGTTTCTAATGTGTGTCATGTATACCATTTCATGAAGTAGTGTGATATGTTGGTTGTCAGTGTTACTTTGCTTACTCTATGCATCACAGCAAGGGGTGTCAAGGGATAAGTGCTACCTGTGTGAATTGCTACAGAATCGCTCAACCTTCAGCATTTAGATTTCTCTTTTGCTTCATGTGAAATACATTTAAACCGTAAAACTCAGAAAAATATTCTGGGCCTCAAGGTATGTAATCATACCTTTTAATGGAAAACATACAGTTGAAAAGCATGTGTATTGAAGCAGGACAACACATGTTTATGATGACAGCCTACAGGATTGGACACTTTGAGTAGAATCACTCACATAATGGTCTCAATTCCTCCGCTAAGAGATCTTGACATTATAGTAAGGCTTAAGAGCAGAGTAAACCAACATTCTCAAAATGAACACCTACATGATATCCTATCGTGTGATCATTTCAAAGATCCTTTTCTCTGTTAGGGGAAATAAGGGTAGATATTACTGCACACCCTTAGTGAAATCCCCTCTGTCCTCTCACTTCCAGTCGTGATTTAGGGCTGACATAAATCCTAAAGAGGCTCCTGTAAACCAAAGGCGGCGAGGGTACAACCATAAATATCAAGGATTTAGTACCAGGTTCTTATGAAGGCAATCTGAGTGCCTGCTTATGGAGGTGGTTTGGCACACTCATTTTTGTCCTTTAGGGTTTTGAGTCCATGCATGGACAGTCTTTAAACCCCCCCAATTTAAAGCCACTACTATCTACTAAAACTACCACTACTAGTAGTATTATTGAATCAAGCTTCCTGTAATTTACGTTTGTTTTTATTTCTTCCTTTAGTGGTTTAGTGTTGGTTGTTGTCATTAGGAGTTAACAGGTCATTAAGAAATGTCTAACTTCCCGTCAAACATGGCACACGTCAGCCCTACCCTTGGACGTTGGAGACAGTCATTTATGACTTCACTTCCCTGTGAGACAGACGCTGACCTTGTGAGTCATTTGACCTCTAAGTGCCTTTGTGTGTCAAGGGCCTGTGCCTGTGCACTTTGGCTTGGTTCTGAAGTATATGATTGCAGTGCAAACAGTTATTAAAGACCACGCCGCGGATGCCCCCACTGGGGAAACACATTACCAATCAATATCAAAGGACTTAGTCATTTCAAATCAATCCCCTTTAGTATGTCAGACGGCCTTTTATGATATTGAGTTGTCACAGCTGGAGCGCTATAGCTCAGTTAATTGTCGCCTTGTACCCTAATTTCCACTGCACATTTTTTCACAATTCCCAAAATTATTTTTTAAGTAGCCAACAAGCAATAATTAAGGGTGATAAGCACGAGGAACATCAGATAAAGTCTTAAATGAGAACATCAAACGTCCCCCCGCTGAGCCACTGTGAGTGTAGCAACAGAGGGGAGAATGGGAAATGCACCATGTCCATGGAGTTGATGCAAAGAGGTTAATCCAGTTGAGTTTCTTTATAATTTAAAACCTGTTGAGACAATTAAATCTCTTTTATCATAACAGTCAGAGCAGTATGCTCACTGAAGGAGACAGAAATATGTTTCCGAAGGGGTGGCCAACTATATTATGTTATCCTCATAAATAGTGGGAATGATTCTTAATTAGTTGTCACCAAGGGAAAGATGTATTGCAATTAAAAACATTCCATTTCAGCCATTTATTGAAATGATAATGTTGGATATCTTGAATAAAGTAGAGAATTGAGTGTTTTATGAAGGGAATGTACGTGCATTAAATAACTTCTTTATTTTTTAGTTAGCGTCCCTTTATGGTTGTAGTTGTAAGAGGTCTGTGTATGTTCACTACGGAACTTTGGCAAGCTGAGTTGGGAGAACAAAGGTTTAAAGGCGTGTAAATACATGAATAAACGTGACGCCTAACCACCATTGAGCTGAGCCTGGGCCAGTTCCCTTAACACTCTAATCGGAATGACAGTGGTGCCAAGTGGGGAGCAGCGCTAGTGTCATCAGGGCATGACTACCCATCCTGTTGGTCAAGGAATGTAAATGGCAGGTGGAGTGGGGGTCAGTTGGGGAGCAGCTTTTTACAGAGAAGGGGGCGGGGGGGGGGGGGGGGGGTGTTGTGGGGGAGGGAGGAAAGGGCAACGCTGTGGTCTCTGCAACAAAGTGCATGGTGAAGCACGAGAGGAGCGCTCTCATTTGCGTGAGCTGCCACTGTTGACCCATGGGGGAATGTTTCTTTATTGAATCGAGGAGCATAAAATGGTTCATTGGAGCAGAAAGGGAAGTCTGCACTGCCCTGCGTCTCTTTACTCTGTTTTTTATCAGTTAGGCTAGAAGGGGGGAGATAGTTTCAACGCTGAGGGTCAGCAACCCAAAACCATCGCAGACACGCCAGTTCTTTCACAAGAAAAATTGGTCTGTTTGTGGGGCAACATCCTCATTTCAGAGTTAAGCTCTTGATAAGTGGATCTTGTCCAAAGTGATAAAAATGGCAGATGCAGTCCAAAGTCCCCTTTGTCATAAAGTTAAACCGGACACACCTTAGAATGGAACGATCAATGGTGTTTCTTCCCTGGCTTTCAGTGTGAGATTATGATAAGTAATGAATCATTCAATTTGCCCTCATGATCAACTTTATTTGTGTAGAGCCAGGGAAGCAGAAATAATAGCTATTGTCTGCTGGCCATCCCACTGCCCATTATATGAATATGTCCTTGCTTTGTCTGTTTGTGACCTGACTGGTGCCCCCTGCCCGCCCTCGGGGCTATCCGATATTAGACGGCGAGATGACACTGTGCCTGTGCAAACACAGTCAGCAGACATGTGCTTATGATGTGTAGTCAATAACACATTACATTCATATAAAAAAAAAGGGATTTTCGACCTTGGTAAAGCCCCATAGTGCTTAATTAGGCCTTGAGGTTGATTTACATACAAGTGTTCATGGAACACGATGAGGCTCTGTTTCCCTGCTGGCAAAGTGCAGTTATCTCTCAACTGTCAGCACCGCTGGATGCTTAGCCTTTTCTATCCACTTTTACCCCAAAAAAAAAAAATCTATAAACACAGTCGGAGACAGGGATAGCACAGCAGGAGTTTGCTTAATGGTCTCATTGTATGTGCATTATATGATTCCGTATACTACCTTGCTGCACGTTTCAGAATTTACATATTTATTCAAGAGCTGTGAAGCTAATAGAAGCTATCAGACACTTTTTTAAGCCCTATTGCAGAAACACTGGGGCAAAGCACGTACATTTGTCCCTGTGTGAATATGTGTGTCTTTCTACAAGTGGGTGGAAAGGAGGGTGGGGGGGTGTAAAGACGTTCTGACAGGGTAAATTTCTGCTTAAAGAGTCCCACCTGAGCACCAAAGGGAAAAGCAGCGGGGGAGCTTTTTTTCATACAGTCTATCCTGAGATAAATGACAAGATATTTTTCAGAGTCATGTACCTATATCAAAGATGCTCCTGATAGCCCTCCTGCTGTTGCTACGGAGGGAAGAGATGTAAATGAACTGGAGCGAACTAGATGGTGGAGAATACAAATGAGGTTAGGATTCTGGTCCCCCAGTGGTCTCCCTGTCTCCCTGTCTGTCTGTCTCCCTGTCTCCCTGTCTGTCTCCCTGTCTGTCTGTCTGTCTGTCTGTCTGTCTGTCTGTCTGTCTGTCTGTCTGTCTGTCTGTATGTCTGTCTGTCTGTCTGTTTGCCTGTCTGTCTCACACGCACAAACACACTAAAATAGTATTACAGTTTTTCTGTCTGTCTCTCTCTCTTCCTCTGGTCATCTACGTTTAGATTATCTTCTTACACAGAGTTTCACCACTTGTGTTTTGTGTAACACTTAAACTTTTTAGCTTAAACTAAGTTGTGATGGAGAGCAGATGCTATTATTTTACTGAAAACTAGGGTGATTTGTCGACTCACTCAATGTATTGTAGCCTACTGTGTACAGACTTTCTGTGTGCAGCCAAATAGAAATGTTTCTGGCTTAAGATAAATCAGATCCAACTTTTTTGGTAAATAGATTTCTTTCCACAAAACTAACAACATGCGTATGTTCATTGGTTTGAACATCCTGGCATTCACTATGGCGGTCTGGTCTGAAAGACTATTAAGATTGCTAAATTTTATTGCGTTGATATACGTTGGTGAAAGTGAATTTATTTTTCCATTAGCCGTGCTCAAAATAATTATGTGATATTTGTTTGTTTAAGGGGTTTATGTCAGCATTTATCTCATAAATATAAATATGTAAGATAAAAGTAATAATTTGATAGTTTGTTAATGTAGTTCATTTTATTTGTATTTCTTACTGTTGCTTCCTGCAGTATACCCAGTGTCCTGCCATTCTGCTGGCTTGTCCTGTTGGGAGGAGTCCAATATTTCTTTCTCATTCCTCCCCGCTTGGACCTGACTTCTTAAGCATGCATGCTTTTCTAAAGGATATCTGCGGATTATAGAATCAGCACTGTAGGAATAAACTCAATTTAAAGCTTTCTTTTCCTCCGTGGACTTCCTTAGCCTGCACAGGGGGGAGAAAACCAAACCTGCAGGATTCACACCGCGTTTCCTGTGGCTCTTAGTTAAGGCTGTAGGCCACACTCTCCTTTCACCCTAAATCCCCACAGCGAGCCACATTGTCAGCAGTACACTGTGAGAGAATAGCAGCTTCTAGCAGAGATCCTAGCTCATTTACAAGCAGCTGTGTAGCCCCGGTCAGACAGAAAAGTGAATCAAAGAGCTGCATTAACAGTCGACGACAAGCATCATGAGCACTCTCGTCACACTCCTCGTTCCCTCTCGACAGAGAAATTATCTGGTTTCACATCAAAATAATCTGGAGACCCTTTTGTCCTCGGGACACAATGGCCGGGGTATGAGCAGGGTGAATGGGGCCTTTTGATCAAGCCCGCGTTGCCTGGACAACTCAAGAAGCTTATCGAGTTACAACACAAATTTTTTTTTTTATATGAAAACCATTTACTGTGTTCATGACAGTCCTGATTAGAAAAGCAAAATAGTTTTCTCCCGTATGTTCGAAATTATCATTGCCTGGTTATGGTTGCATCACTCGTTAGCGGTGTTGCTATTTCTAAGATTGAAGTTGGGTCTGGTGCAACATGACACAGGTCCATATGGCTGCTGGTGAGTGACTGGGATGTTTTGGTGTGCAGCCTTCAGTATGGGCCGCGTATGTTTACTAACGCTAACAGTGATGGCCTCGTAGCGTCACGAGGCCGAGGAAACGCACACATAGCTGATGCTGCTGATCTTAATGGCTCCCTGTTTGTGTAAAATAGGAGACATTTTGTTCATAACTTCCGCTTCAGTGACATCCATACCCTGGCAGATGGTCACTTTCCAAGTCATTTGGCTCACAAGGAAATTATAAAACAATACGTTCTATATCACCCAAGAGACATATTTTACATCCACATACATATTCATATTCTCCACCGCAGCTCATGCATTGACTCACCATTTGAAAGGTTAAATATAATAGTTGATGTGTTCCTGGGATTCTTTTTGTGGTGTCGATGGAGCAAGGGCAGTTCCCCATAGAAACATGTTGGTGACAGTCTATCCTATTAACAGTAGAGCTTGTTTTATTAACACACCAATTGCAATAATTGTGTTTCTATTTGGAAATTTCTCTTATATGTTTGCACGATATATTCTACTGTACTATGCTATATTGAGTGTCAATTTAGCTTGTTTCGGTACACCGTTTCCACACCTTTGAAAATATGAATACAAAGCAGTTACGGCTAAGACAAAAAAAGGTATTTCATCCCTTTTACAATCATGGTAAAATCTAATCATTTAGCTCGCTCTTTACCAGAGCTTACAAGCTAATTACAGTCTGTGGACAAAGAGAGGGGGCACTGATGAATGCACACTATTGGACTTGGTGCATGGGGCTATGACCACTTTTGAGACCCATCCTTGCTACATGACTGTCTGGGAGGAATTTGAAAGCTTGTATAGGAGGGACTGACCAGAATGGCTGAGAAGGTGCAGTGTCAACATGGCAAGAGCAGGGATTTGGGCAATTATGGCACTGGTGGTCTACGAACGGTTGCCATGGATACGAGATTGAGCATTCCTTGTAATATATTATTGAATTTCCCCTGATCCTTGGCGCATTCCTTTAATTAGTAAGTGGGCTGCATCTTTAAAATCTCTTCACCTTTGCCTCCATGAGTGCTATGCATCTCACCATTAGCTAATAAATCATCAGAAAAGCAGAATTGCTTTAGCAAAAATGAACTTGTCTGGAATCTTTTAAATAAGGGGGTTGGTTGCTAAATCAGGCTATTTTCTGTTGTCAATGTAGGGCTAGCAAACCATTTTTATTATTATCTTAAAATAAAATAAAAATGAAAAAAAATGTAAAGATTGGGTTTACATTACACTGAAGGAAGACAAAGGAAATAATTCTGCTAAACCTAATAATTCAATCTTCTCCACTACCCTAATTGTTTACTTCTCGTGTGATGATGATTTTTTTTTTGCGAGCAGACACATTATCGATGGGCTTTGTTTTGGTTCAATTCAAAGAGATCATATTTTTCTTTTCTTATTGCAGTGCATTTTTGTGTGTTGGCATGATCAATGGTGCGCTCCTCTATGAAAAGACAGGAACAAAGGGACTGAAAAAAGTGCATGCTAGCTCTTCATTAAAGCGAGCTGTTTATTAGGGTTTCAACTCTATGACACATCAAGGTACAGGAGATATGGCTTTCAGCCTTTCCTTTTGGAACAAATAATTCTTAATTTGATAGTTGGGTACATCTACTAATTGGGTAGAGACATGTTCTGTGGAATATAGTGCTTCATAGAAAAGCACTGAACTGGCGATGATGACTCTAATCCTCAGAGCTGAAATAGGCTTGTTGGCCTGTCGGGTGTGTCCCTCCCATGTATTGATCTTGCAGTGTCACTCACCCCATGTCCCTAAAGATCACCCGACACCAGGGTGAGAAAGTAGTTCAGCCTGGGGCCTAATCAATCGTGAGGCTTTTGGGTGTTGTTTACGAACATGCTTTGACTCTGTGATGCGTACA
Source organism: Galaxias olidus (assembly GCA_026901105.3). Taxonomy (NCBI): domain Eukaryota; kingdom Metazoa; phylum Chordata; class Actinopteri; order Galaxiiformes; family Galaxiidae; genus Galaxias; species Galaxias olidus. Next base: position 462,155 of record JAPMUY010007096.1, read on the forward strand.
CTCCACTGCTGTGCAGTTTGCGCTCTGATCACGATACTTTTGGTTGTTTGAATCACGGAGGTTTAAAGATGGAAATTGTCCAATCCTTACAGACCTGTCTTTCTCGCCGTGGAAAAACGTTCAAGAGTTGTTCAGTAGTCATCTGCTGTTCAGCGCACATGTGTATTTCCCCCTTATGTGTCTCTCTCTGGTTTCAGCTTCACTACTCACATAGAAGGCATTGAGACTAAATCGTAAAACCAGACAGAGTTTTAAAGGCACTGGCGAGTGATTTAAGCATTTGAACAGTGTTTTAGGTATGCAGTGCTTGGGTGGCTGGACTTCAGCGAAACTCAAATGGCTTGTGTACGGAATCTGAGCTGCACCAGCCCCGAAGTGGGCCAGCGTAAATGAATAGAGCTCGTCCAGATATGCGTACATGACTGCAATCCAATTGATCCATATAAAAGTCCATGTGACCTACCCATTGAATAAAAATAGTAATGCAGTCCAATCTAGGCCAATGGAAAATATATAAATACATTTAATAACCTTGTCTGCTTATATCAAATGAATCAATGCTGAGTCCCTTTTTGTATGTATTGTTGTTTGTTCTGAATGTGCCTGATGATTCATAATGATATTTGGCTTGTACTTTGTAATAGGGGGAAATGTGGAACTATTTAAATATTAAATGCTGGTCAGTGGTGCTTCTGTTATTAAAAACAAACATAAAAAGGACTCACATATGAATTTCTTATGAGTCTGCTTGAAGGTTTATATTTGCATCCCTTTTTTTTGGTTGGCAAAAGACTCAGAAACGAACTTTTAAAATGCCGTGTGCACCATACTTCCCAATCAATTTCAAAGCTTTTTCCTCTCCAATGACAGACTGACCATGCAACAGTAAAGCAATACACAGATGTGTATTATATAATGTACATATACATTGACAAGTTCAGATAGTGTGGGTATGAAAATTATTATTTGGCAATGATTGATGTATTACCCAGGTTCCCTTTGTTATTACATAGTGTGTGACTGACTTTATGATGGAGCTATGCTGGAAAGCATCGACATAAACGTGAGATTGGCTGTCAAGTCCTCATGCCGGCAAGTCATGTTCAAATTTTTTTCCATTTTTTTCTTCCACTTGAGGTTTTTCTTGGGAGCCAACACCTCTGATGAATTTTGTATCACCTAAAGCGTTCTTTTTTCTACTCCAGAGAGCAAAACGCAGTGAAACCTTTGACGTGTGGTGAAAACCTATCAGGTTCAAATGCTTTTCTCTCGTCATGTCCTGTGGTCACATGACTTTAGTGTATTCTCAAAAAGACACCAATGATTCATTTCTGCCCCCCAAACGTACTAATATTGCTATTATACACTGAGACAGCAGCCACATTCCATGGGGACAAAGCAATCGTTAACTCTCAGTTCTTTTCTTAAAAATGCATGGGGCAAAAAAGCAATGCCCATTGATTAGTATGTTGTGCCATTGGGCAATTCAAACCAACATTTATTTCATTAGCAGGACACCACCAAAGCATTTCTTGCCAGAGACGCCGTGTAGAATGCCAATTCTTTCAAACAACCGCAGCATAGCATTTAATCAAACAAAGGTAATCGCATTGGTTGTTAGTTGATGAAGCATCCGATCCAGTAAAACGAACTTAGCCTTGCGGGCCGATACAGCAAAGTTCAAGTAATCGCTTTGAGTCCACTGTGAGCGTGCTGTGGAGGCTACAAACAAGGTTGATATCGGAAAGGCAAAAGGCCCTAGGTAATTATCAAGTACAGCACGTAAAGGGCCAGTCCGAGTTTTCCAAGTGCCAATCTTACAGAGCAAATTAGTGCATGAAAAGAAGTAATGACGTTTTTTTCCGAGCCACCAGACTGAACTGAGACTCATTAGAGAGACAGAGCTGAGTAAACAGCAACGACCTCTACTTCGACCAAGACACACAAAGTTGTAGCTAACAACACTATTATTTACCAGGGCCAAGGAGGTCTCACATATTTCCCCCAGTAGTTCAAATGCCAGATGGCATGCCTTTGCTTCAAATTGTCATTGCACACATCCAAGGAGTGATTTGTTATGTATTATTCAGTTTGCATCTTCTTGCCATGTATTGAGTTACATAGGGTTTTCCTATACCGCTTCACCCTTAAATTAAGACTTTGTTCCCTGACAAAAATCAAAAAGAAATAAATACAACTACCATTCATCAAAGAAAATGGAGCAACATATCTTACTTTACCCTAAGCACAGTTATTTGGTAGTGTTCACATTTACAGAGCACAAAGCCACAACATTGATTTTTTGCTCAATCCACCCCTTCCCCGTTGCCCATCAGCCCTCCCTGCCATTGTCAGCGTTGTAAAATGGATTAAATTACACTTCATGATGGTGAGATGGTTGTTTTGCTGTTTTGCTTCTGATAGAAAAGAGCTCACAAATAAAATGCAACATTTCAATGAAAGACTTTGTGATTGCAACCGGACTTCTGCATTGAAATGCTTTTCCATGAAAGACAAGAATCACCTTTTGTGCCTTTGTGAAGCATGCCATGAATGCAGTGTAAGCATAGAATAAACCCGGAGTACATTTTTACCCCTTTATTATCAGTGTCACATTGGGAATGGTATGGCTGAGGAGACGATGCTTTTGACGCCTTAGATAAATAGATTACCATCGTTTACCTCACAGGCACGTCCATGAGTCACTTATACTACCAGACCCAAACCTCCTCAAATTCTTTTAATATTCATTCAAGACATCAATGTTTTCTGAAAAATAATAAAAAAAAGTAAATAAAAAAAAAACTTCTCAAAGTTGACTGCTACGCTCAATGCAACTATATTACTGAACGCATTTAAATAACACAGGACCGGAGTACGTCTTTAGCTCAGTGCACATTCTCCAGCTCGTATACACTTCAAAGTCGACACTATTGAACAATGGTGCCCATCGAGGACCTATTCCCCTCTTTCCTTCCTCTCTTTGTCGATGAGGGGCTCCGTTTCCTTCTTTGATTTCCTATCGCACTGACAGCTCCTGACTGACTTCCCTCTTCTCCCCTAGGCTTCAGTCGGGCTGCGCTGCCGTTCGGCTTAGTGAGGAGGGAGTTGTCCTGCGAGGGCTACCCCATCGACCTGCGCTGTCCAGGAAGTGACGTCATCATGATTGAGACGGCCAACTACGGGCGGACGGACGACAAGATCTGCGACGCCGACCCCTTCCAAATGGAGAACACCGCATGCTACCTCCCCGACGCCTACAAGATCATGTCGCAAAGGTAACCAAACCCGATGTTCCCCTCAAAGTCAATAACAGTTCCACCTTTTGGTTTCACCCCACCAACCGACTTATTGCAGTCAAAACTGATTTCAGTATGTAGCTACAACACGGCAATGTTATCCCATGAAGGCCGCTTGGTGGTTCATTCAGACGTCAGAAGTTAACACTTAGGAGAGGGGTGTCCTGGTAAATCTTATTGGTGTGATTCAGGTCAGTTGACCTGGCATGGCTGACTTCGGAATGGTCCTATTTGTTCAATGCAGAGCGCAGGAGAATTCTTTGGATTGTTTGTCAGTAAAAATCAACGTAACACAAAAATAACTTGATTTAGTTGTTAAGCATCAACACATTTTTTGACATGCAACCAATGCATGAATACATGCATATACTGTATATACAAACACATGTACATATGTAAAAGCTCACATTTCACAGTTATGTAGAAACACACACACACACACACACACACACACACACACGTTATGAGAGTGGGCATCAAGCCTTGTCACATACCCGGCCATTGAGCCAGAGTGCAAGGGACAAAATGACGTATGAGCGTCAAAGCCAAAGATATTACATTGTATGAGACTGTCAGCATCTCTGTGGCACTCTGTCCTGGGAAATAAGAAATAATGAAATAATACAGCCGAGCCCTTGTACTGTAGGGTGTTATTGTCAAGCCGTATTTGATGAAGCCAGAAAGCTGACTCACACAGTCTGTCTTTAGAGGCTGTGGCCTCGCTGTTGCCTGTTAGTGGTCCAGGGTATCACCCGGGCCTCACTCGCCCTGACAGAGAAACAGTCAACTGAAGCACGTTATACAAACAGCCTAGCTGGTGGCAGCATACATCTAATGGATTCTTTAGCTTGCTTCAACTGAGGGCCAAGGGACAATTTCACACAATGTAGATACTCAGATCTTTGTTTTAGAGACAGAGCTTTATATAGATGACGATAATAATAATTACATGGCGGTAAGATATTCATTTTCATTGTGTGTTCAAATTTGAACATTGTTATTTATAGACGAGTCAACTATTAATTACTATTGGCCTATTTTTTGTGTGCATACCGTGAGACATATTGTTTGCATAATCAATGCATACATTGTCATATAAATATGTTTGGGACTGCTCTGAATTGCAACCATAATTCCATATGGGAATAATTAGATCATGATGTGGTTTATTTATATAAATGGGCTGCATTTTGGATTGCAATCTAACAAAAAAAAAAACGAATTTGCTGCAGAAGTCAATTATCTTCAAAAAACAGCAAGTGAACTTGTCGAATAAGGAGCTGATTTTATTGCCCTACTCAACCCAACTCAGAGCTCTGTGTGTGTGTGTGTGTGTGTGCACGTGTGGGGGGGGTTCTGTTATCACAAACCAGCTGAAGCCCTCCTTAAGTCTAACAAATAATATTAGTGTAAAAAAACAAGTATTGCATTGTAGCAGGGCCCAGAGTAATGAATTGGAAATAAATACACACACACACACACACACACACACACACACACACACACACACACACACACTCACTATTTGTTTCTATTAGCATTATTTAAAAGAAAAAAAAATAAAACATGTACAACCCTGAAGTATAGAGAATTAAAATTGAGGCGTAGATGAGTTTGATAGATCTTTTGGGCACTTGAAGTTGTTTTTATGTCTTGGTTGGCTTATTATATGAGTCCAACGATTGTATGAAAATAGCCGTAGGAGTAGCTGTGGCTCAATTAGACTGTTCAGCTGCAAGCAATTAGTTGTCTCAAGTGGGTGATAATTTGTAGAGGAATTTTTCATCAAGACCCTCACCCAACAGATGTGAAATTGCATGGGCTTACATTTTAAAACAAAGATTTTAGTGGCACTAATACAGTAGAACTATTATTAGTAACTGCATCTCCTGCAAGCACCACAATTCTACTTCTACTGCATAGTACTTCGTTTTGACAAAATGATCACTTTTTAAGATATATGATAGTAATACGCCATACACCTATTGATTTATTTTCAGACTAATGAGGTTCATAGTAAGTATTCAATAACAATGCCATTGATCGCTATGGCAGAACATAGAAACATATGATCCACAGACCCAGCTAAATGAGTCTGAGGAGCGTATCAATAACCACAGTGATCAATGCAGATTAAGCCCTAATGAGAACAGCAAGTTATAGCTCTGGCTCCTGCGAATACCATTCTAAAAAAGTAAGACGGTACACCCGTTAATCCATACATACTGCCTGTGATGGCGGCTTTTATGTGCCTTTCTCGCAAAGGGAAACCCAAAAAGAAAATGTCCATCAGGTTTTGAGCGTTGAATAATGCTCTGTGCTCACACTATTTATATCAGTGACAGAAGTGCTTACGGAGCTCTCCAAGGACCTTCTGCATTGCTGCCTGACAGAGCGCTACTTTGTACTGCCTCTCAATACATATAGTGTGAGTATTTGTTTAAAGACCTTTGGGTTTAGATTTTTGGTACATACAGATTAACATGGGTTTCCTAAACTGAGCAGGATTGAATGCAAAAGGCATGAACTATTTTCCCAATTAAATACACCATTTGCATGTGATTAGAGTAGATTATTAAGCCAGGTGGGTGCCACTATAGATGGTAATGGTGATGTGGCGGATTTGAGCTGAAATCGTTATTTTTTTACAAGGCTTTAAATACAATATGTCTCAATAAGAACTTCACTGTCGACTTTAGAAGCAATTGTGTTAGACAGAGAGAATGATTTAGAGAGAAGATTTTCACTTGGTCTGTGATGAGGAGGAACTTCAATCTCAAGTCTTTGGCAGCCCTTACGAATGAATCATAAACACAACCGTGTGACAGTAATTGCAGTTCGTAAAATGTCTCGCCTGGATATTGGGTTAGACCCCACTTTGAAAGTGACTGCTTAATGCAAACACTTAACTCCTAACAATCTATTTCCTGAAACACTTGTAAACACACATACATTGAGCAAAGTGTATTTTTTATTTTGCTCATGTATGCCTGTGGACACGCACACATGGGTGGTGTGGGTTGGAGTGGACCTTGTTTCCTTAAGCAGCTGTTAGGACTTCTGTGAAACTGGAAGTTATTTGAATTTTCAGTGGCCTCCACTATCAACAGGATGGCCCCCAAGAGAGGCAGAGAGAGAGAGATGTCTGCGTTGATAATTGTGTCATGAACCTCATCAGCCTTTCACGTGAAGTGGGTCTAGATGGGTCACTCTGAGTTTAACAGACTCTAATTTGATTGAAATTCAAAGTGGGAGCCACCAGGAAGTGAATCATCCCCCTTTTGGAGAGGCATTCCACTCAGTCACACTGCCTTCTCCTCAGCTGAGACAAAGCTGTTGTTTCAGTTAAATAGTTTTCACTTTCAATTGTTTGTGAATTTTAAATGACTTCTTTAGCCCCCACTCTTATGCTGAGCAGTTATGCTGAAGAAGGCTCTCTGTGGCACTATATGCCTTCATTTTAAGAGCTCATTGAATGGAATATTTCTTACTCTAGGTAATTTATTATTCAATTAGGCCTTATCTCTTTCTCCAATTATTCCTTTGACATGCTTTATGGTCTGAATGGGAAAGGTTAAACTGCATGTGGGTACATGGTATCAAGAGTGCTATCACTTACACCTTGTTGGCATCTTATCAGGCACTTCCCGCTGTCAGCCCAGTGCCTATTTTTTAAGAGGAGATCTCCATCAAACCTTTGTGACTTTCTGTGACGCTTTAATTGCACTGATGTCTGACTCTGTGCTGTTAGCCAGCTCATGACTAAAGGTCAGGGATGCACTGGGATTAAACTTGGAATACCTGCTTGTGATTAAATCATGTAAAGTGGCAAAATAATAGGATCAGGTTTCTCTTTTTTTATTATTGGGATCTGCTCAATGGAATAACTGATGGCTTGCATTACCTGAATATTTCAAACAATGGAAAAAGAAATCTCAACGAATTTCACCGAATCTGTGAAAATAGCTGTAATATATTTGATTTGAAAATGTATTTATTTTAGTCACTTTCCATGAATATTATATCTATATAAACTATGAAATTACAATTTACTTAATTGGAAAGAAGCTCTATTCAAACACCGATAATATGAAACTTGTAGGAGCAGAAAGGTGGGTTTGTCTGGGGGTATCTTTCAATTATATTCTGCCTTCCAAATTGAGGGTTTGGCTGGAGCCTAGAATAGTCATTAAGGATTTTTCAATTGGTCTCAGGAGATTCCTGTGGTTTCACAAATGAGATAAACTCAAAGTCACAAAACCTCATAGATCAGGGCCCCGTGCTTCCTGACTGTAAAATTAGGGCAATACATCAGAGGTTCCCATCACGGCACATGCTCACGTTGAGTCATAGGACACTGAAGCGTATTTTCTTCTTTTCAATACATTGCCTCCCTTAGTCAAATTCATTTGCATGATAAACACAGACAGGCCTACGCCATATTTCTGTCATGCATTTTAGTTGCGACATCATTTTGTTTCGGAATGTCACAAGGCAGAGGTTAGGTTTGCATTCTCCTGGAGATAACGGGAGAGCTGTAATTCATATTACTTTTGCATGATATGCTTATGCATAAGCAAAAAAGAAAATAGAAAAAAGGACGATGTGATCAAAGTGACCACATAAAATATGAAAAATGCTGCTCACTGCAATACTACCTACAAAAAAGGCAAGCACCATATTATGGGCACAGATTGGGTTGCATGTTTTTATTCCATAGCGATAATTCATTTCTATAAAACAAATACGCTGCTGCTCTCATCTGTTATCACACACGGAGGTCGTTAATAAAGCAAAATCCCTCATGAAACTCCCCATGCCCATGTGCAAACTGTCTCCACATTATCCCTCAGCCTTTGACCATAGGGAAAATACAGCGTGTGGATTGTTTCATGGCACTGTCCAAATATGGGTTTTATGCTGAGCTACTGCAGCTTTTACAATGGTAAAAGCAAATCAAATCACTGTTTTTGTCATTGACAAAGTAAACGCTGGGCCCTTGTATGTATTTGAAGAAAATAGAGTCGTGAATAATATTAATTGTCAAAGATGCTGACTGAGAAGAACATTGGGGGGGGGGGTGGGGGGAGGGGGAGAGAAGGGGGAACAGACAGAGATTAATTGCCTTCAGGGCCGGTCAAAAAAAAAAAATTCTAATGGCTAATTCAGCTCCCCGCTGTTATCATGATTTAGTGGGCTTTTCATTTTAACACCAGAGCTATTTGTTCAAGTCAGTGGATTTTTTTGGGGGAAGCAGAATGTAGTAAACTTTGTGGTTGTTGGTGCACACTTGATTGTTTTGCATCTCAAAGGTGTACCTTAATGGAACCAGTAGCAGAGTAAAACAATATGTGGAGACAAAAACACCTTATAAAACAAACCACAATATATTTCCAATGATCTTTTATAAACGTGTGCACTGGTTTGTGATAAGAAAAAAACAATGTTATCTCTGGTCCCTGCTAAATCAGCAGAACAGCCTTATTGATTTAGGCCCTCATGGCATGGCAGATAGAATGCTAAGTCCCCGTGGTAGGATGGCTTGCTCTGGGTATTGATGGCATTATCATGAATCCAATGTAGCAAGAGGTGGCCAGCTGCAATTCCCAGGACCACGCAGACACTTCTGGTTCAGTTAGGATCTCTGCGGCACATACTGTAGGTCATTGGTCAGAAACCATGAATAAGGGCAGACGATGGGGTGGCTTTTACTTCTGGTTGACCTATAAGACGAGTGATATTTATGGGTTGGGTATAATGTAACTACGTTCATGGGGGTACTACGTAATATGTCCCCTTCTCTTAAGAAATAATGTATCTCATAATCAAATACACACAGAACGGTTACAAATGCTCACAGCAATGTTGTGAAAAGGGCATATGCTGTAAATGTACAGCACACAGTGTAACTAACAAGCTGAATAGCATTGTAAATGTAGTCTATTGTCTTCACCATTATAGAATATTGGACATTCTTTGGATATAAAATGTTGTGTTGTGCTTGTGAAGTGCTCAGTGCTCAGAGCCATTTGCAGTTAATGTTGTCTTCTGCCGTTTTTTTTTTCTTTCAATAACACAATTTCTATAAAGACATATTGTACATATTATTGAATCTATGTATGTGTCTCTTTTTTTCTCTCTAGGTGCAATAACCGAACCCAGTGTATTGTTATCACGGGATCAGATGTGTTCCCAGACCCTTGCCCAGGGACCTACAAATACCTGGAGGTTCAGTACGAGTGTGTCCCCTACAGTAAGTGTGCTACCTTACTGGTGAATCACGTTTTGGACTACACGGTCTCTCTTTCTTTCTGTCTTTCTTTCTTTCGTTCTTTTCTTTCTTTCTTTCTTTCTTTCTTTCTTTCTTTCTTTCTTTCTTTCTTTCTTTCTATTTAAACAGCTCCCATTGGATTAGATTGTCGTTTATAATATTCTAGTCCTCCAAACTAATTATTGCATATTCACAATTAGCAATTTGGTAAATTGGCTGAGTAGTTAACCAAGAGGAATTTGCATTGATAGGTAGACCAGATGATCTTGTTTCCAAGGCAAAAAGTATTTGATATCGGAATTTGAGGAATTTTCAACCTAATGATGTGATTCAAATTGGTGCCATTTGTTTCCTTTTGAATATAATTCTTATGCAAGACAAGTGTGATGTGCCTCGCCAAAGTGTTCCCCTCAGAGAACTCAATCTGAATGTCTGAGGGAGCATCATTAGATGGTGAAGTTCATCACAAGTTAATGATAGGTGTCAGAGGATTCGGGAATCAGTAATTAGCTATGGAAATATCTAATTGGGATTATTAGGAAACTAACTGTTTAAATGCGCAGTCTTTTATCTAAATAACTTGAACATCTAAAACTTCAACTGTTGAAGCTGGAGCTTTGTCTCCTTGCCTTAAAGTTGTTTGAACCATCGATCCTGTCTCCTGCTGTTTTAGCTCAGACAGTAATGGCAGGATTAGCCTCAAGGTGCAGCCATATGCACCTACTGTTTTCAGTTTTTTACACCTGCCCTTTTATTTTGCACCAAGGAGGCAGTCAAACTTCCTGAACATAGTCCAAAACTTTAGTACAAGGTTAATGGCACATGTCTAGTGAAAATAAAACACATTTCCCAAGCAGGTCCCTTTTTTACACATGCCATTTGAAGCTTACAACTATGTAGCGCCCTTTTTTGCCTCTCAATTTTGTAAGGTCCATGCCCGCCCAGAGCAGGACCGAGAACACAGAATGTGTCCTATCGCAACTGTCCTGGTAAGTTATTGGTGTTCCCCAGTCGCGTCCAGCCCAGCCCAATAGACTTTCCCACCTGAGTCCAGCTAGCTTGTTGTATACTCTGATCCCTTGAATAGAGATGTTATTGTTTATCCTTTAACCACCACTTTGTGTCCCCTTCAACCCCATCCATCAAAACTTACTGTAAGCCAAACAACTTCTATACGGATAAGATTAGTCTAATCTATGTTTTAGTGTAAGCAATTTGATTAGAGTCAGACAGAGAAAAGTCATCATGGAGCAAGATTTAAAAAGTTATCCCAAGGGATTCGATCGTATGAAGTACATCAAGATGGAATGATTAAAAACTCTGCATTGGTTCAAAAGCTTACCGAACATGTTACAAGGATTTGTAGGGATACAAGCTTTTAAAGTAGTGCTTTCCCAAGACAACATATGAATCCCTATTAAGCAGATCAGCGACTGCAGTGCAGGCAGTGAGGGTCCAATTGCATTTTCCCCAACAGCTTTTTTTTGTTAATAAGAAGAGTCCTACTACTGCATGAAAACCACATAAACACATTTTACCTTTACCACTGGCTGGATAAAATGTGGTGTGGAATTTATTCATTGGTTTTAGCCTTAAAATCAAAATGCCTTTTTTTGGATCTTACTTTCAAAGTAGCCAATGACATTCCCACCATTTACCAGGATAATTCTGGTCTTTGGTGTAATATAGTTTATGTAAAATTCTGTCCTCATTAGGCACATCATTTCGGCACTCGGACAGACAATGCAAATTCTGCCCTTACCTGGTATCCAGTCACCTTGCGAGTTGGCTGTTGCAGTGGCGTTGAAACATGATGACATAATACATATAGTCTTCACAAGGATAATTCTGTTCACTCAGTATCAAAATGGTTAGACAAATTTGTGGCATGGCTTTTGGTGTGCTACAATATTGGACTGCCAGCAAAGTCTAAGTGGCTTTCAATACGATTAGACCTCATTTGCTTGGCCATTACCTGATGTTTTTGCTGAAACTCCGAACTACTTTACTTGAAAATAAATGTGTGTACTCAGACAAAAAAAAAATAATAATAATAATATGTTTTTGTAGCCCCTTCCCTAACAAAGATACAAAGTACTTTAACAACAAAACAATTGTTTATACAATTAAAAGCAGCAAGTTGAGACAATATAGATAAGATTATTAGTATCATCATTATTCTTCTTCTTCTTCTTCTTCTTCTTATTATTATTATTATTATTATTATTAGTATTATTAGTATTAATAATAATAATAATAATAATAATAATAATAATAATAATAATAATAATAGTAATAATAACACTTTAAATAACAAAAGGCAAAACATTATACAATTATGTTATAAATAAATACATTTAATACAGTAAGCCTTTTATGCAGACAACATCAAAATGGTTAGCCATTCAATGTGTATTTATTTAGTTTGGTATATCGGCATATGAAGGTAGAAAAAAAAGACTTGGCCGTATGTTTTCCGGAAGGCTGTTCCAAAGTATATGTCAATGTATAATACTGATTTGGTTTACTTTCTGTGACATGCACGGACCATTCAAGTCTGCCAAAAATAGTGAAGAAAATATTCCATTTTGTCTACAGATTTTCCATTTACAGTAGTTGGCAATTACGTTTGAGTCAGTCGAATAATGTTGGAGCCACAGAGTGAATCTTTATAGACATCAGCCATTTTAGGCCAGGAAGCACAGACAGTCTTACCAGTCTAGTCACTAAAAGTACATTACAAGCAATTCAAAGGAGCATTAGACTACCAGATGCCAGGGCTTTGTTGTTTGTTAAGGTAGAAGCTTAGGACTAATTAAATAAACGTTGAACGTTACGGTTAATGATATCTATAGGCTCATATCCTGCAATAGTCTTTACACAAACAGTTACTCTCCTACCACTGAATCCTCTCTATGTGTATCATATTTGTTTACAAAAGTTGTGGGTTTTGGGGATGGTGAAAGCAGGGGTTTAATTGTTGCTATTTCACTTGTTTTGCTTTATTATATTCTTCCCTTGTGCAATCTGCAGGACACCTTCTTGGCTACCTGAGTCATTCTGTTCCTCTACTGACCGGTCTCTGATCACTGATCAATCCTTAATTTTCTACTAACATCTGCTCAGGTCTTCCATCTTGTCCTGTCTCTTCTCCTTTCCAGATTCTTCTCTGGTCTCTGCTTTTATCTGGCCATGCCGGTTGCTGAGAACAGGCTGTGCGTTGATTTGTTTACGTCTTCTTTGCCTTTGATCTCTTAGGTGGTAGCCACAGCGTTGCTAATTTCTTAACCATGTCTTCACCCCAGACTCGCTTGCATCTCGGCAGAGTGATGTGCATAGTTATCAACTTACACGTTCTCCTGTGTACCAATTTCTATTTCTCCCTCCTCACGTTTTCTTCCATTCTCTTTTAGTTTAGGAGAAAGGCATGCTACCTATTATAGTTCAAAATGTTGTTGTTTAACATTTCTATTGATGTGTCTGATGATATCTCATTATCAAAATGTTTTTGATTAAATGAAAACTCATTAAATGTTTTTCTTTTGTTTGTTTATTAAATCGAAAACAGGAATGGTCTTTGTGATAGTTGATGTTTTCAAAAATGCTACTCAAACAGCCAGAAAAGGCAGCTCTGACTACGTTTCACTTTGAACTGTAATGCCCAAGTGAGTTAAAGCCCAAGTGGGTTACTAGAGTAATCAAAAACCACCAATTTAGAGAATAACTTACATTGAGACACTTGGTGTGCCCAAGCCACCTAACTGTGTTTTGATACTGTAAACAAATACGTTTTAGTCGCCATGACAACTTATGATCATGTTCCTTAGTGCAGCTGAGTGTAAATAAAGATAGAGATAAAATGTTTTTACCAGTCCACAAGTGTTTGCAGAAGCCCCACGCAGGTGTATATGCAGTTTAAAATGGACATCTATTGGTTTTTATGTTAAATTAAATATTCAATGCGTGTTCATTTTATTTTAGGAATATGTTATTTATATGACATGTGATAATGCGTTACTGTGTTTTTGTTTAACTAAGCACTGATTTGTTGAAATTGCTTATTTGGAATTTTGTATAAAAGTGCAATATTCCTATGAATTACATTATTATTTTTACATGAACGATACAAAGAATATTCTGGTGTGCTTTGTGGTTAGGCTTGGTTTATAGTCTAAGAGTCCAATGTTCTTTTTACAACAATCAATACAATACAGATATTTTGAAATGTGGTATGCATTTATTTATGTATTTATGTAAGAATAATTGATGGCCCCTACTCATTTGCGATACATAATAGGAAATTATGCATTGGTTACATAATAGTGTGACATTAAACAACCTCCACACATTTTGCATTTCTCTGAAAATCCCCAAATGGCCCGAAAACTTTGTTCTAAGAGTGTAATTTAAGGACAAACCAAATAGAAATATTTTTAGAAGCAGCACCGTGTTAATTCTTCAATCTGAATGGCCTGTAGTGAACAAGCTAAACAAACAAAGAAGTTACTCTTTTAATGCGTAACACCATGGACTTTCACAATAATATCTTTGAAGGCATTGATTGACAGAATAAAGGAAAAACAAAATCACCAGAGAAAGCAAGCTGAACCCGATTGATTTTCTTGTCATGAAAAATAAATAAAAAACACAAAGAAAACACGAAAAAGTCAACCTTCTACCTGTCAGGCTATGATGAGATGAGACGTTAAATTTCTCCCATTCTAGTGGTTATACAACCTGACCAAGGCACTATAAACCAAGCACAACAATCGCAAATGATTTAATAATCTGTTGGGCCATTCTCAGTGTCCTAACGCAGATGTTTTTGTTTTTTTCCTGAGCGTGGATCTCATCTGCTGTCACTGTATCTGTCTCATCTCTCGCTATCTCTAACTTCTCTTTTTAATTTCCTCTGAATAGGTTTGCCCGTCTCTTTCCATGTCTCGTTAACATATTAATGCATAAATATATATAACCATATAGATGCCAGTTAATTCATATTAATCTCTTTTCTTCCCCTTGCACCCCTTTCATTCTCTTCCAACGCTTAAAATAGAAGTGGAGCAAAAAGGTAAATAACTGACACAATCCAAACCCTAGCTCCTTGTTTTGTGGCATATGGTTGTAAACCTATCTTATCCCCACAAGCATCCCAACTGTCAGCAGTCAGTAGATTCCGAAACCCTCCCTGTAATGTTAACGGCCAATAACACAACTAGGGGAGCGAGGCTGATGTATAAAGAAGTACCACAACGAAACACAAACCGATACAAGTAGGGGCATATTGGCCGTGATCCATGGGGGTTCTTTCCCCCCTTTAACCTGGGTGCTTTGCTACTCAGCAGAATCTCATATTGCCTGGCTTCCAAACCTTTCTCCATAGCATGCCATGGTAACAGTCTTTCTGGCCTTCGTTTTTTAAATCTATCGCTCCAACTATCTTTTTCTCTCTTAGAGCCCCTTCCTCTCCCTCCTCCCCCTTCCTTCTCCGCCTCCACATTACTCTTACCCTGCCCGCTTGCTGCTCTTATCCCTGTTGATTTATATTTCTGTGCTCAGAGCAACAAGAAACAAACACCTCGAGACCCTCACTCGAATTTATTTAAACTTTAAAGGCTGTGACATTTGCACCTTACTTTCATGTCAAGCCTCTCAGGTACACGATGTAGAAAGATGGAGTAAGTGACAAACGTCTTAGTGCACACATTTGCAGACCTGCTGACTCCTGCTCTCGTAACCTCCCGTCTGTTGCCAAGTGACTTTAGTTGGCTGCTTTTTATTTTTAATTTTGTTATGTTTTTTTGTTTCGTTTACAGGACCAATTGATTTTGAGTTTATGTTCTGTTTTATTATTCCCCTTATTTTGTTTTCTGTTCCCCTACAGTAGATGTCTAAAGGGCCAAGGCTTCCTTTGTTACAGTACATTTCCTTATTACTATAATATATTATACATTATGCTTAACAACTTTCCTATTCCTTTTTTTCTTTCTATGCACAAAAACCAAACTCCCCGTTCTGCTTGTGATTATTGGCTATAGCTGTAGTCGTCTTTCGGCCATTCGCAATGTGTATGTTTGTCCCCACTCTTCCTGGACAACCCGTAAAACAAAATGGAGAAGTTAGTGAAATGTTGACGTTTAGTTTTGTTTTTTTCGCCAAGTTTAATATTTTGTCATATTGCATTAACCTTGTATTTATGTCTTATTCTACTCTTCCCCCATCACTAGTTTTTGTTTGTCCTGGGACTCTGAAAGCTGTCAAAGAACCAACCTTTCTGTTTGAGGCGGAGCAGCAAGCCGGAGCCTGGTGCAAAGACCCGCTGCAAGCCGGCGACAAAATCTACTTCATGCCCTGGATTCCCTACAGAACTGATACTCTCATCGAGTACTCCTCCCTCGACGACTTCCAAAACGCTCGGCAGACCATCACCTACAAACTGCCTCACCGGGTCGACGGGACTGGATTTGTGGTGTACGACGGCGCCGTGTTTTTCAACAAGGAGCGCACCCGCAACATCGTCAAGTTTGACCTACGGACCCGAATCAAAAGCGGCGAGGCCATCATCAACAACGCCAACTACCACGACACGTCGCCCTACAAGTGGGGCGGGAAGACGGACATCGACCTGGCCGTGGACGAGAACGGCCTGTGGGTGATCTACGCCACGGAGCAGAACAACGGCATGATGGTGGTGAGCCAGCTGAACCCCTACACGCTGCGCTTCGAGGCCACCTGGGACACGGCCTACGACAAGCGCTCGGCCTCCAACGCCTTCATGGTGTGCGGGGTGCTCTACGTGGTGAGGTCCACGTACGAAGACAACGAGAGCGAGGTCAGCAAGAGCCTGATAGACTACGTCTACAACACCAAGCAGAGCCACGGGGAGTACGTGGACATCCACTTCCCCAACCAGTACCAGTACATTGCGGCCGTGGATTACAACCCCCGCGATAACGATCTGTACGTGTGGAATAATTTTTACATCCTGCGGTACAAGCTGGAGTTTGGACCACCAGACCCTGGTCACGGCGGTAAGAAGCGCCCCGTCTCCTCCTTCTCATCCTTTCCTCCTCTCTCTCTCTCTCTCTCTCTCTCTCTCTCTCTCTCTCTCTCTCATCCTGTCCACACAATACTGCCAAATTGCCTTTTTGACATTGTGATTTTAGCCTCAGTCAAAGGGTGTTCGGTATTCCGTTGGTATTTCCCTCTCTGTGTGTCAAGTGTCACGGTTGGCCGGTTTTTAATTTAGGGTCTAATATGGGTTGGATATGTTACGGTGGAGTAGGATTGTATGGAGTTCGGCGGCAAACAGCATCTGAAACACAGTAACCATATCATAAGGGATCAGTATCCGGGGGAGGTCTGGAGTTTAAATGTGCGGGCGTCTCGCGATTCCCCCGTGCAAAGGCCCACGAGAGTCCTGCGAGCAGTTTCCCTCCCCGAGAGAGCGAGAGAGTGAAAGAAAAGCAGAGACAGAGCCTAACCAATGGAAGTGCACCTGCCTGGACAGGTACAGAGGCTGCCCTGGAGCGAGGAGAGATCATCCCTGCAGTACAGAGCCTCCAATCCCCGACGGCCGTCAGACAAACAGTATTCACTCTGAGGATTGAAGACAAGGAGGCACGCACACACAGACACACACACACACACACACACACACACACACACGCTGGGGAGAGGGATCAATCACCAAGGTCACGTCAGACGAGTATGTTTTTAATTTAGCTTTTCAAGAGCTGCAACGAGGAGGAGGCCCACGCTTCAGTTAGTCTTTACATTGAGTATATAATAACTGGCATTATCATAATCCCTCTTTACAGTCACAACCCAATGTCTTTTTGATGCTTTACATGAGGGTCAAGCAACTTTTCCCTAGATTAGCACAGCTCACTATTTATTAATGTATTTTACTAGCCTACTTTGGTACTGATAGGGCACATGTCACTAAATTGGGTTCAACCACTGGAACACAAGAAGTACTACGCACCTTACATATCCAGATTGGCTTTAATGTAACAAAAAAGTGAAAGTAAGTTATGAAGTGGATGGGATTAGTAGAGGATTCACCCGTTTGAACTCCTATGGTAATCAAGTGGAGGTAAGGACGTGAAAAATTATGCTAAAATATTATTATATTATACTATTTACTGGGTTAAGGGTTAGCGAAAACTTGCGTAATAACATTTGTTACACAATAAGGTTGCATGTTTTGGAGCCTCCCATTCGTTTAATAATGATGTGATTAACAGACCCTCATTAAAAAAATGATGACAAGTAGCTGTAGCTGCTCGCAAAAAGCTGTTTATTTGTTAAATATAAACAGAGTGTCGCACCATTCACACTATTCTCCAGAGGATAAAGTCGTTCCACCTATTTCCATTTGTTTACAGTAGCTCTAGTTATTTAAAAAAAACAATTCAACCTTTAAAACACGGATTCAGTGCAAATGCTTTGGATATCAATAATGGGTTGCGGTACACAGTTTTCTCAATAATTGAATGTGCATCAATTGTAAAAAGGCAAGCCAAAGATATTGAGCGGCTTCCCTCAAAAAAGACCGGGTCACCACCAGTGAATGGACGCTGTGTGTGCTTTTTTTTTTTTCTTCTTTCTCAGAAAAACACGCCTGCCAAGCTAGGCGATTTAAACACACCCAGGCAGATAAACCACTAAGTTCTAGTTGAGGATGCAGTTGTCTCTGAGCTGACAAATGAGTCATGGGACTGGACTTGCTCCTGACTAATGCATGCTGAGCTGCAGTCAATGTGTGTAAGGGGAATGCTTCTAGAAGGCTCATCATAATGTCGATAAACTTTTCCTCCCACACGCCTGATGTTGACATATAAATGATGGCACTTTTCTCTGGCTGTCATACTGTGGATTCCTCTGAAAATCCCTATTTGGTTGTGTCATAAATGGATGCTTGTTGCTCCACTGTAGGCCAAACATACTTAAGAGTTTGTGTGTTTAGTATGTTTGTATTAATAATAATAATCATATTATTATTATTATTATTATTTTGATTTACTTTTTTTTGCTACTTTAATTTAAGTTTGTGCGGCTGCTTTGTACACACAGCACAGCTTCCTTTCACTAATCTCTCGTTCAAATCCTCAAGTTATGGAACGGCATCGACTAAATCGCATGCTTTCTGTTAAGCTCCGCCGCAAAACGCAATCACATCAAAGACGCCATGTAGCAGACAGTTGGGTCGCTGTCAAGTGCAAATGTTGCCCATGTCCGTGCCGGATCATCCTGTGTGATTAACGGGGGAGGGGCTGTGGTCAAGTCCGATGGGCAGAGACTGGAAGTGAGAGCTAAATGGGTCAGACAGTCCCTCTTTTTTTTTTTTTTTTTTTGCATGGGGAGGTACAACCCCAGTTCAAGCCGGCAGTATGTTCATCACCAAAAGCTGTAATCCACTTCTCTTCCACGCATGGCTCGATGCCTGTTTTTTTTTCTTTTTTTCTTTTTTTTCCCTCCCATCCCCTAATTTAGAAGCCGAGGATAAAAACAGACATATTCCTCCATCACACCTTCTAAGTGAGATGATTAAATTGATTTAAATGAGACGTTCCCCATGAAAGACTCGTTATACCGCCATTTATATGGGCTTCTTGGTGAATGCAGGGCACAGATATGCTGCCTCAAACCTGAGTAAGCAAGTAAAACGATGCTTTTCTGACTGAGGGAGACACAAAGGGGACTCATCCACAACCTCAATGGGACACAGGTGAGCTGGGGAAAACCTTTATTTATCCCAAGTCATGAAATTATATTGCAGAATGCTCCAATAAAAAACCTCCTGCTCTGCAGTTAACACCCACACAACTGGCAGCCACCCCTTTTAATTGTTTCGATGTCAATACATTTGCATACAATTTCCATCTGTGCACCCTCAAATTATACATTTGTGAGCAGAGCTCATAAGGGAGTGAATGAGTCAATTTATTTAAAATTATATGGTACAACACATTGACACAACTTGCCAATTAGCTTACCATTCTCTCTGCATGTGGCCAAAGCAATTCCCTCCCACTATGGCGCGATAAAAAAGGGGTTCACTATACAACAATGCTCATTGGCTGTCGAATCTTATCTATTCTGCACAAGGGCAGTCGACCATGAGAGCTCAACCTTGGTTGTCAGGTGAATTCCCATCCCTGTAATTCTATCATTTCCCCTGCAAAGTTAACGTGGCCATGTAGGGCGGGCCAAACCTAATTGAGATGGGCCACACATGGCTGCATCTGCATTAAGTTAAAAGAAGCATATATATAATATAAAGATATATATATATTGAGACATATATATATATATATATATATATATATATATATATATATATATATATATATATATATATATATATATATATATATATAAATGGATATAGACTGAAACAGAGAGAGACCGACATAGACAAAGAAAGAGGGGAGAGAAAGCCAGGAAAAGGACACAAATCGATAAATAAACAGAGAGAGACAGTGAGGAAGAGAGAGAGAGAGAGACAGAACAAGAGAGAAAAGACACCCAAAAAAGAGGAAGAGAGGGAAAATGGGAACCGTCCTGTGTGTCTCCCCTACGGTAATGGCTCGGCTCTTCCTCCTACACGCCTCTGTGTGTTTCCGGAGCAGGGATCAAGGTGCCAAAGGAAAATGTTCAAGATAGCGTGTGTTTGTTTTTGACGACACTGGCCCCGGCGCGCGAGGCGTCCGAGGGGAGGTGGCGTGAAAGGGAGAGCGTATTGATGTGGAAAATGACCGCTTTTTGATTCCTCTACCCCTGTAGCCTCTGTGGGTACGAGCAGACAGACACATGTCCGCGGGCTCTGTCCTACTGTGTCGGCTGATAGCCAGGTGCTATTGTTCTCCTCAGTCAACATCCCCCACGTCCTTCTGCCTGAGATGAGAAAGTGTGTGTGTGTGTGTGTGTGTGTGTGTGTGTGTGTGTGTGTGTGTGTGTGCCGAGCATATGTATTTCTGTGGGTGTCAGTGTCTGAATGTGAGTGTATTTCTCTTTCTAGCTGATTAGACCAGACTTCCATGGGTACCCTAAGGTGCTGCTCAAATACAGCCCCTCCTCCCCCTGGACCCACATCCTCTCTATGTTTAGCTGTAAAGACAGGAATGATTTCCACAATGTGTGCCTGGGATGGAGGCTAATCCAGTGATGGATCCTGGGGTCCAGGGTGGCATCGGTGCACACCCTCCGCTCTCAAACGCCCTCCGTCTCCTTGCTTGGTGTCCCTGCTTTTCTTCCTCGAGTAGCTTTTTATGTGACTTTTTATGGTGTGGTCTCCAGCTGACATGATATTCTAGGGGACTCCTAACTGGTGATGATATGGGGACTGTGGCTGTGAAAAAAAAACACACCCATCTCAAGGATTTACAGTGAAGTTCATTTTGCATATAGTATTACAATGTATCCAGTTCACACATGGTAGTAAAAAGGTGCCATAGTCAAACGAAAGGTCGAAGGTCGTCTGCTCTCGTGAAACGTAACCTTCTCTGCTGCCCATCCAGTAGTCAGACACGTGGTAAGAGAGTCGAACGCATCCTTTCGTCACAATGATTTCCTCTATGGTGACGGGTGCTGCACGTTCCAGTATTGAAGTGAGCACAGCATGTGAGGAGAGCTAGCTTCTTATCCGGTAGCAGGAATACACCTTCCCATTGAGTCATGTAGTCTCAACAGAGCGTAGCAAAGTGATCTATACTGACAACATATGTGGGCAACCTTCAGCCTTGGGGTTGTGTTTCCGAATGTCACTGAGAGTTGTTTTACATAAGAGGGGAATTACAGCTAGTCTAAGTCAGGCTGGCTGTTTTTTTTTTTTATTTCCTTTTTTTTGGGGGGTTTGCCAATGGGGGGACAAAGTCTGCAGTTGGATTATGTTCTGGAACACGGCATATTAAATTAATTATTACATAGACTTCTCAACTGTCACTATATTTGTTGCGCCTTTTAGTTGATTTATTTCACCCCTTTTTATGTCTGTGCTTGTGCATGCATGCGAATGATGTGTGCGTGTGCGTGCACGTGCGCGCGTGCGTGCGTGCGTGCGTACAGAAGTGCAAAATCTGATATCGACACCCGTTGTGCATGGCATGAAATGCAGTCGAGTTCAGTGCTGCTGAGGTTAATGCTCGAAATGTGAGGCACGTACAGTAGAGAGAACTGCCAGACAAAAAGACAGGCAGCTGCTGCTTTCCCTATTTCTACTTTGGTGTGTGATTCACACCAGACAGCCTTAAATAACAAGTCACGATCAGAGTTGATTCCCCCAATCACATGGACACGGAAACAGGGAACAGTTATTATCTGTAAATATCCGTTATAATTAGCAAGCAATATTGGATTTATGTTAGATTGTCAATACCTATTTAAGCAAACAGTGGTTTGCATTGAAAATTTCTTTTCATCAAAAATGCAACACACAGCGGGAAATGTGTAATCCAATTTTGCTTGCATATTATTTGTAAGATGGTCGGATATTGCACTATTAAAAATCCATCACCCAAGTCACAAGCATATTTGTGTGAATCAAAAAAACAAAGGCTGGCTCTTTGTTATAGAGAATCAAGTAAAATATTCCCATCTGTGGACTGCAGGTCATTTCCGTTTTTCAGGACTTTATTTTCATAACTCACTTTCTTTTTGACAAAACCACAAATAGCTTAATTTGACCCTTTGAAATGCTTTTGAAGACAGATTACTTTTTGTTTATTTGTATTATATATGTATTTATTTTCTTCCCCTTGCTTTGCTTGGCCGTTTTACAATGGCAGAGCTTTGCTCCCTTTGATGGTAGAAAAACAAGGTTTTAATTGTTTGTGCTGCCATTGACTTCTTCTGCTCGCTATTACTCCTCCATTAGGAGGTCATTACCACCTGGGACCCATATTTCAGCACCGATAAAGAGTCACTGGTCCTTTTACTTTAGCAACGTGAAGAATAACAGAGGAAATGTCTTCAGTAGGTTGATTTTGAGTTAGGACGTTATTTTTTAGTGCCAGCATAGCAAGGAGAACAAATGAAATAAAAACAACACTTTTATTTTTTTACCCAAACGGACAAATAATCTGGACCTGCAGCTCTTACATTACTGTCACTCTGCTTTTGCCTGTTTAGCCCCCACCTTTGTAGATAAACGGACTCAGATAGGGCGTATCAGACATTACTCTGGTGAACAACCATGCGCTGCACATCATAAGTGTGGCTATTAAGCATAATATAAAAGACACACGCTGTCAGTTTTCATTTTTCACTTGGCCACGGCTGGTGAGGCTTGGCAAAGTCCAATCGGGGCTGTTTGTCGAAGGGCTGACTGCTCCATACACCCCCCCCCCCCCCCCCCCGGCCTCTCTCCTTATTCTCCCATCATGGTCTTATTGTGTTGTCCATCTTAACCTGTATAGCTACACAGGGATTACATGTAGAAGAAGAAGGAGATCACAAAACAATGAGAAGACCACTTTCATGCCGGCTATTGGCAGTACTTTGGAGGTTATCAGTCCTCTTCTCGCCCTCTGACAGCTAATTGAAGATCTCCCTTGGGGCGAGTGCTAGACTGACATATTAAATGAAAATCCTCAGGTTTTTTTTCTCAGTTGTAGCCCCAGAGAGTAAGATGTCCGCTCCTCCTGTTAAAACCAAAAGGGCTATTGTCCAGGGGCTAGTCAGACAATGAAAGATATAGACCATGAAAACGGTCAAAGTACAGTTCCCGTGCTATAGTGGGAAATCGCTGCTTTAGGAGTCCGTGGAGAAAACCCGGGGAAAAAAAGCTACCCGTCCATGGCTAGACATGCCTGTAGACGTGCAGCCAGTGACAGCCTGGTTGGAGGGTCCATGTCATTACCTGTAGTGTTAATTCCTCCCAGTTTTCATTGGATTAAACAAAGCGGCAGCATCAAGGTAATGAGATTATGGAGTTTCAGGATTAGGCTCCCAGCAAACTGTGCACACTTGAACGTCAGTGGTCATAGGGGCATTGTTTACAAGATTCCCACCAGGAAGTACTCGTACCTGCGTTCTGCTTGCCATGTACCATTGCTTCTCATTGAAAGGGGATTAGTCTGCACTTATGAAACATACTGTACATATTTGGAGTCCCCAGTGAAGTCCCCAGTAGGATTAGTAGAGTGTGCCACTCTATTGTCATAACAAGACCATTTTATGTATGAATATATTTTTGCACATTGACAGCGACTGCAAATATGACAGTTTGCCTGAGCGTTCCACAAAGCACAACCCAGATAGTCACAGCAAATCCAAAAAATGTATTCTCTTTTTTCCTCTTCCCTTTCTCCGATCCCAAAAGCAGTCCAGTGTGTCGTACAGCAATGAGTGAGGCTCAACAAAACTAGGACCCTTCTAATGGGTTAGTAGACAAGGAACGAGACGATGCTTTTGTTTAATTATATCCACAGTTATTGGCCTAATAACCATAACCGAAAGTTACACAGAGGGAGAAGAACTACTTAAGAGAGATGTAATTGAGCATCTTTTAACATAACCAGAGCACGAAGCTTATGCTGGAACAAGTCCACGCAAGCGGTCTTTTGAGTAGAGGAGTGGGTGTGGACAGGATACAGTTGTAAGCTTACACGCCGCTGGAATGTGCAGCACTTAGATTACAGCAAATTTCATTGTAATTTATTGGCAAGCAAGCTATTAAATCATATTTCTTTCCAAAGCAATTTATTTAAAAAAAAAAAAGTGTTTTGTTTGTTTCTCAAATCGAATAAAACGTATATAACTTAAATATCCACACGTTCAGATAAATCCACATCTTTTACTTTCCTACATAAAAATGTACATGACCCAAATAATCTGAAAATGTGTATGTGGAAGTCTACCAATCCCCATTGGGTTTGATGATATAGCTAATCACAGTTGAAAAGAAATGGACTGTTTTATTGCATTTATTTTACTTTTTTCAGATCAGCGAGTCAGAGGAAAACAAGGCGTCCTATTCGAGCCTGTTTTTCTGCTGAAGGGAAAAGACGTGATAGAGACAGGCATTCTCCCGGGCAGCTAAATGGTGGTGCTGAATGGAGAGAAAACACTGGTTGTCTCTCAACCCCTATGACAAGTGTGGCCATTTGGTTGAGAGTGTCATCATGTTGAGTAAAATGATATAGGTAGGGAGAGAGAGAGAGGGTGTGTGTGTGTGTGTGTGTGTGCGTGCGTGCGTGCGTGCGTGCGTGCGTGTGTTTGTGCACGTACTTCTTTCACCATGTGTCTGTCAGATAAAACATACCGCTCTGACGCCCAGGCAGCTCACATGCCAAGCTGTGTATAGCGGTCAATAGAGACTAATTCGCCACAGGTAGCAGCCAACCTCAAAGATGGTTCCCTCCAGCTTGGCTGTGCTGTGCTGTGCTGAAGCCTTCCATCCTCACCATGGGGCTGGCACAAGGGGGGGTCCCTGGCAGACGTAAACTATATCTATCAACCAGACCCATTATCCAATGGAAGCCATAGATAAGGTGGTGATGATGCCTGTCTGCCTCCCTTCTGCTCCCCAGGAAGACGGCAACAGGCTCACTTTCTCCTGGCACCCAAACCCCCTCTCTTTCTTTCTTTCTTTCTTTCTTTCTTTCTTTCTTTCTTTCTCTCTTTCTCTCTATCGCTCTCTTGCTCTCTCGCTCTCCTATACTGTCTATGTGTCTCGCTCTCAAAAACGTTTTTCTCTTTTTTCTCACACTCTCCCCATGTCCTTCTGTCATTCTTCTCTTGCTGTTTCCTCTTTAATAATTGTTTGCCCTCCTCTTTTCTTCTAATTCAGGTGAACTTTCTCTCTGTCTTTCCTTTCCTTTATTTGTTTGATACAGGTAGAACTACCTTACCAATCAGACACTCTTGAAATCCTCTAGTGTCGAAAAGACCACTTGGAAGGGAATCAAAGAGACAAACACAGGATTTAATCCCTTGCACATATTGCATATAATGATAGGCCGTTTGATCGATATAGAATTTGAAATTTTCATGCTTTAGTGCTTCTGAGTGCCTAGAGATTTGAAACAGATGTATACCAAATAACGGTCTTTATCAACAATTTACTGTCTGAAACCCCCTCATGTTCTACCTTCACAAAATGTAATTATAATGTGATTTGTCTACTGTGGTGCAGCAAGACAAATGTCTCTCTAGTTTTTCCTCCTACTTGTTTTATGTTAAATGTAGGAGTGCACTTTTTTGTTCTGTTTCCATTCACCTGACTGAAATATATATTGAGGTTTGCCTTGGGCTTTTCCTGAGTCACTGTATACTTGCTTTATCAAAAAAATATGTTAGCTGTAGCTGGGAGAAGCAACCACAAAATACATTTCCAGACTACAAGGCAACACTTACAAGGTTTGTGTTTTTCGGGTGAAATGTAATCAAGGACGCTTCCAAATCTCCCAGGAAAGGATGACTGCTGGATGAGAAGATGTTACTGTAATTATTGTCTTGATCACAACAAACTGGAATGCCATGAAAAATACATAGTCCGGGAAAATAACAGATGCCTTCTTTACCGTTCAACCCTCTCTTGTGTTGTTTTAGCTCCTTCTGTAAACCACATACATTCGTTTAAGACCGTTTGCATTAGTAGGACATGTGTTCCAACGCAACACCTGACCTCAGCTCCCCTCTCTTCACAGGCACGCCTGCCCCAGAAATCCCCAAGCCCAGTCCTCCAGGCCGAGTCCCCACCCCCAACATAACAACCACGGCGCGCCGGGGCGTGGCCAACACCACCACCATCAACACCCCCCTCAGAACGCCGCCCAGAGAGGTCAGCCGGGGAGCTCCGCGGGCCCCTCCGGAGGCCCCCCCCACCACGCCGCCCCCGCCCCTCGAGTCCTTCCCCCTGCCACAGCGCTTCTGCGAG
Organism: Galaxias olidus; assembly: GCA_026901105.3. NCBI lineage: Eukaryota > Metazoa > Chordata > Actinopteri > Galaxiiformes > Galaxiidae > Galaxias > Galaxias olidus. The sequence continues at coordinate 488,610 of JAPMUY010007096.1, forward strand.
AGCGTGGAGAGGAGGGACATTATGTGGCCCCAGACCCAGAGGGGCATGCTGGTGGAGCGCCCCTGCCCAAAGGGAACCCGAGGTAAACATCCAACACACCCCCCACAGGGCCTGTTTTCACTGCCGCCAACAGGGACTGGTGTGGGACGTCTCCCAGAGTGTTTGCACAGTGTACGTGCCATTGTTGTACATAACAATCAGTTATTGATGAAGTCCATCGGTTCCGTCGGGCATTCGGGGAATCTTGCAAAGAGAGTAGTTTACATCTGTCCGAATAATTGGCCGTGTCATTCCAAGTCAACATTTATTTAGCAATCTGTGGCGGCTGTTGTGAGAGGCAGGGGCTCAGCTGTTCTTCTCTAGCTTGCTTGAAGATGCTCCAGCCTTTATTGAAATGTGTGTGAAATCATGTTCACATTCAGGGTTCGTTAGAGGCTCTGGTAATTGGGACGGAAGAACAGTCTTGTTATTGCCCCATTTGTTGCAAACAAGGGGCAGGCTGTTTTCTTTCTCACTTCTTTAGCCTTTGACAACAGTTTAGTACATTAACCAGCTTGTGATCGTACACTGTTGATCTGGTTGGTTTAACAACACATCAATAACAGAGACTGTACTTTGAAGTGTTGTCACACCTAAGAAAATAAATTAAACGGAGGAGTGCACCATTTTCATTTGAAGTGTTGGCTGATGTTGTTTCTCTTTTTAGGCACCGCCTCTTACCTGTGTGTCCTCTCCACTGGGGCCTGGCACCCCAGGGGTCCGGATCTTAGCAACTGTACCTCTCACTGGGTCAACCAGGTGGCACAGAAGGTTGGTTAAGCTTTGTAAATGCCTCCCATGTGCCTTCTCTTACACATCAGTGGTTCTGCCTGTATTCTAATTATAAGATGGAAGGGTAGCCATTTTATATCGAGAACGTCACGACAGAGCTGCATCGAGTTGCTTAACCACGTCAATGATAACTCTTACTAGGCAGTAAGGCCACTTGCATTTTGACAACAGGAAAAGCCCGTCATTGTTCCTCAGAAAGGCATACCGTCTTCCTGTCCCGTCATGTCCCCGTCTCTCTCCCCTCCAGATCCGTAGTGGGGAGAACGCCGCTAACCTGGCCAACGAGCTGGCCAAGCACACCAAAGGGCCCATCTTTGCCGGGGATGTCAGCTCCTCGGTGCGTTTGATGGAGCAGCTGGTGGACATCTTAGACGCCCAGCTGCAGGAGCTGAGGCCCAGCGAGAAGGACTCTGCGGGCCGCAGCTTTAATAAGGTACTGACCCGTTCACCGCACTCTCCCAGGCAGCCGTTGCAGAATTCTTGCTCAGTCCTGACTGATTTATGAGGATAGGAGTGGTGTCGTTTTACTACTCATTCCTTTTTTCTGAGACACACACTCTGGGATGAATTCTCGTAGACGTTCTCTGACCTTTTCTGACCCACGCCACTTAAGCAGCAGCGAGATTCCTTTTGAACAGTAAAACATTATGAAATATCCATGGACGTTTTGGTCCGTTCATATTAAGTCTGTCTCTTTCACACTTTCTTCTGAAAGTCGTGAAACAGCCCACAAAAGACAGGGAAAACAGCAAAGCAATTACAATTCGTTCAGATTCTGACACGGAGCGAGATCTATATTCACAGCCATATTTGTACGTTTGAGGTAATTGCTGTAATTGGCTCTGCCATGGCTAATAGTTCTGTGATGTGTCAGGCGTTTTGGAGAGAAAATACACCGTGTCTAGAGGGGAGCGAGAAAGCTTTTGTTCTCCAGCCTCCAGGTAGAACCGCTCACAGTAGCGGAGACTGTTCTCTGAGTGAGGGGGAGGGATCGGTCAATCAGACAGTCATTCAGTCAGTCAAGACGACGCCAATAAAAAGCCTTGAACACTTGTCCCCAAGTGTCTACATGTGCTAATTGTGTGTATCTTTTTTTCTTTCTTTTCTTTTTTTTTCCTTTCTTTCTTGTATCTTTATTTATTTGTATTTTTTGTTTGTTTGTTTTTTCTATTGAAAAAGCTTCAAAAACGAGAAAGGACATGCAGGGCATACATGAAGGTACCTGAGCTGTGCTACTGTTCTGTGCCACTCTGCTTGTGCCCCCTCCCCTCCTACCAGCCCCTTACGCCTGCCCCAGCTCAGCCGCATGCCTCCTCCCTCCCTCCCTCTGTATTGTCATTTAGCCTCCCTCCCTCCTTGTGCTTTCTGCATTTTTGAGTAATTGCCGTCCTCCAAGTCGCTATGGTGCCAAAAGTGCTATCTAAGGTGCGGGGAATTCATATGCAATTACTAATGTTTTTTGTTTTTTTTGGTGTTCCTTTTTTTTCATTATGTATGCTTACATGGAGATGTTTTCAATGTATCTGTTTTGAATATCTGTAGTTTATCTTCTTTTTTTTCCACCGGAACGATTGCACGACTAACTCAAGCAATTCCGCAGCATATAATGTGTTTTTAAAATATAGAATTATGCATTAAGCATTCTGGATTTTGCCGGTCATACTCGTTTTCCATTTTTTCTGTGTTGCAAAATTAACCACAGGATGTTACAATTGCACCATAATGCGGTTTTACTCACTATTAAAGTCTATCAAAGTGCTTTTTTAAGGACAGCCATTTACAGAGTGTGTCCTGTGTGTTCACCTGTAAATTATTCATCCTTTTTGTGGAGCTAAATCCAACGTGCCACCCACCACTACATAAACTTTCATGACAGTTCATTCATCAGGACGCAGATTTTCATTTGTGTCATAAATTAGAGACACAAATCTGTGTGTCTGCGTGACTAATAGGGCTAGCAGGGGCAAATTAATTTGTGTCCTTCTCCATTTTATGGCTTACGCTCCGGCCGACTCCAAGTGTTTTGGCCGTAGCCTCACCCATTAGGGACCGCTCGGTGTCCTCCACCTGCCAGCAAAGTCACCCCTCCCCCTCGTCGTCCACATCCCTCCTCCGGGAGGCGGTTTAAATGGATCGCGCTAATTAGCCCTTTAGACGGCCTGTAAAAGACAGAGGGAAAGAAGAAAAGGATGCTAGGACACCGCTCACCTCCTTCATGTGACACGACGCCAGCTTTGGAACGTGATGCCCGGCGCGTCGCATGATCTTTGTAGCACGCTTTTATCTTTCTTTTCGTTTTTTTTTATTCCAGGGGTTGAGAAAGGGGTGGCGGCAGGAGGAATAGATGTGAGGCTCTGTGTGGGTGTGTGAGGAGGGTGGAGGAGGGTGGGTGGGGGGGGGGGGGGGCTTACTGGGGTTGAGATGGGTCGATGAAGATCAACCTATTTATGTGATTAATGACACTATGAGTGGGACGCCGGAATGCCAAAGCGAGCCTGCTGAGTCGGCCGTATTTGACATCCACTATATCTGGTGCGACGTCACATTTGCCCAATGCTGGCGCACAATACTAGCCCCACATTGATTACCCGATTAGACCCATCGATTATATTATTTGCTGAGGAAATTCCTGTGCTCTCTGAGGCCTGTGCCCACTTTATCTGTTGTCTATCGAAGGCTGGCAAGCTCGCTTAACAGCCTGGCTTGATTTATTTTTGCATGGCTTTTTAAAAATTTTTTTTTGTTATTATCAGATGAGATGAGATTTGACAATGAACCGTTTTTTGTTTGGTTCTTAGTGTCCCAGAAACATTTTGATCCTTCAAATTAAGACATACTCAATTATCTGCATCGTGCCCAGACACATCTCTCAATATGTCCCTCTTTTTGATGGAGAAAATAACCACTTTGTATCGCTGCTTCTCAGTAAACAAAAAGTTGTCACCCCAAAACATGTTTTTCCATAATCCTTAGCATGTGCTGTGGCCATCGAAATTATTCAACAACCCACATTATTACCTCAAATCTGACACGCTGTAACTTTGCACTGTCCACAGGTTTCAGAAAAACTAAAGTCCCTCTTCTCTTCTTCCCCCGGCGAGTACAGGCCATTGTGGACACGGTGGATAACCTTCTGAGACCAGAGGCTTTGAAGTCTTGGCGGGATATGAACAGCACGGAGCAGACTCACGCTGCCACCATGCTACTGGACACGCTGGAGGAGGGAGCCTTCGTCCTTGCCGACAACCTCATGGAGCCAGCCATCGTCAAAGTACCCGCTGACAATATCAGTAAGCCAACGAGTTTCCCGACAAGCGCGCGATAAGCACACCCGATCATGTGAAATCCAAGTCTTTTTTTTTTCTTTTTTTTGAATACTTCTTTGCCACATTAGTAAAGTCATTCTATGAATGGTAATGAGACCAAAGGATCTCTGTGTGTCTAATGTTTATTGCGTTTAAACCTCGGGGGAACGGCAGAATGCCGGGTATTAGGTTTAACGAGTCTCTTACTGACAAAGTGATGAATTTCAGACAATTAAAGATCCTGGATTCCCTGATTGGGAGTACTTTGGTTTATAAATGTGTGCGTCTGGACCTTGTAACTCTATACATTAATGTGAGCATTAGCTCGCTGCGGAGTCTCATAAAAGTACAAACAGTGTTTAGACTTTGCCCTCCTCCCTTGTTCTTTTTTTATCCACCTCTGAGCACGAAAAAAAGCAACAGCAAGTAGTATTTTTCTTTGCCGCTTTTGTTTTTTTTCTTTGAAATGCTGAGTTAATCCTCCAAAGCCAGCCAAAATACAGTGTCTCCTTTGGATACGACAATCACCTTGGTGGCTTGACATTTTCACTCAGCCACCCATTGTTACAAAGGGTTACAATGTGCAGTGTAGGTAACACTCCAACCCCGCCTGCGGAGGCATTACAAATGTAGACAAAGGCAAGGCCTTGACAAATATCCATTTTATTTTGAGTATTTTTCTTTTGTTTGTTTGTTTCATTGCGCGGTTCTTACTGAATCATTTATTTATTTGTGTCTTTCTGCTTCTCACTCTCTTCCTCTCTCTATGTCTCGCCTCCTTTCTTTCTCTCTCTATGTCTCGCCTCCTTTCTTTCTCTCTCTGTCTCTCCTCCACTCTTTCTCTCTCTATGTCTCTCTTCCTCTCTTTCTCTTTCCTGCCTCTTGTCATTCTCATCAATCCAGTCCTGGATGTTTATGTACTCAGCACGGATGGCCAGGTGCAGGATTTTAAATTCCCACAGACCAGCAAGGGGGGCGTCTCTATCCAGCTGTCCGCTAACACTGTCAAGCTCAACAGTCGCAACGGTAAGTCTCAGACACACTCAGGGAGAGAAAAACTCTCACTTCCTTCACAGGGTGTGAGCCTTTTCGACTGTTTATCTCGTGTGTAAGAGTGTGAGAGTTGGCTTTGACTTTTGTTCACTTTCCCGTGTCTACGAAGAGAGTGGTGAGGTGAGACGTCTGTCAAACCGGTCTGCCAATGGAGCCTGTCAAAACTGACAATACAGTGTGATTACTCTGCGGGACTGTTAGATAGGAGCCCCACCAGGGATTTGATCTCTAAAACCCCGGCTTTATGATATTGGCAAAAACATGACAGGCTGTACTTAAAAGTTTCTTTTTTTTTTTTTTTTTTTTTTTTGCTTTTTGTTTGTTCTCGTTTCCAGACATTTTTTTCCCCCCAGCTTTTTCTTTACCAGACGACAGTTACTGCGGGTCTTGTTATTCTTTGAAAAGAGCCCATTCTCCTCTCACCCCCTGTGTCTACCCCCCGCTCTCTCCAGGTGTTGCCAAGTTGGTGTTTGTGCTTTACAAAAACCTGGGCCAGTTTCTCAGCACTGAGAATGCCACCATCAAAATGGCGAATGAAGCTTATGGACGGAATGTGTCGGTGGCTGTGAACTCCGACATCATCGCCGCCTCCATCAACAAGGAGTCCAGTCGCGTCTTCATCAACGACCCGGTCATATTCACCCTGGAACACATCGACGTGAGTCCGCTCGCCGAGGCAAATGGAGATGTCTTTGTCAGACGGCCAGGGGAGAACAGCCTTGCAGACAGGGACTTTTTCATTTGAATTGTAAATGGCTGGCTAGGTCACCCTCCCGTTTATTTAAGTCACTGAACATCAAATTAAAGACGTCTTTTAAGAACATAAGTGAATTCATAATGAAAACTAATTCTCTAATCAACACAAGGATATAAATTATACCCATTTTCTTTTTATAGTGGGGGAAATTAACTCCTAGATTAGCTGTACACTGTAGGATGAAATTACTGGAGCACCAATTATCCTCTGTCTCTTAAAGTTGTCACGAGCCGTCCCACGGGGCTGAGAGCGACTCCGTTCCTTATCAAAGAAACGGCGCTGTCCATAAGACAAGCCATCGCTTACTCCAGCCAATACAAACAGCTCACATAACCAATCATGTTGTGGCTGATCTGACAAGCATGCGGCGATTAAGACATAATGTGGGTGAATGAATTTAGAGGGGGAATGCTCTGAGGTAAAAAGGACCTCACCCTGCCTCAGCTTATCAGCTACTTGGCGTTCGGAAAGGTGAAACGGCCAGGCCGTCCTGCGCGCACTTCAGCGTGGCTAGTCAATTATCCGGACACTCAACCATATTCCTTGTTATTCGCAGACGGAGAACTACTTCAACTCCAATTGCTCCTTCTGGAATTATTCAGAGCGCAGTATGATGGGCTACTGGTCCACCCAGGGCTGCAAACTCGTAGACTCCAATAAAACCCACACCAGCTGTTCCTGCAGTCACCTCACTAACTTTGCCATCCTCATGGCACATCGGGAGATTTCAGTAAGTAGCTTCCTGGGGAGATAACATTTCTTTTTAGGTTTCAGTTGCAAAAAAATAAAAGAATGCTTTGGGCTGTTGGTCTCTGTTTATACATTATACAAGATATAATCTCGTATTTTATTATACAATTTATTTTGGGAATATTGGTAACTAATAGAGTATAATTACAAGGTTCATACATGCAAAAAAAATTCTCACCATTTTACAAATGTGTAAAAGCCATATGGCTTTTACACAAAGAAAGAACCTTCAGCCTTCCTTTTGCCCTTCTTAGTCAAGTCACGCTTTGGGTTTCACCGTGAGTCAGTTGGCCTCTATCACCTACTGATCACACCCATCTAAAGTGGCCTTTGCTGACTGATTGATGGCGACTCAGTGTTCCTTTCCCGGCGTCTCTTATGAAATAGAGCGGCGATTGTCCCTGTGACTGCTCCCTAAAGTGATGTAGGGCAGTGTCAGGGATCCTCGCTGTTTTGATTTAATTTTTATTGACTAACAGGAATATTTATTTGTCTCATCCGTTCTCCCCTTTAGGGCAAAGACGGAGTGCACGAGTTACTCCTGACAGTCATCACCCGCGTGGGGATCGTGGTCTCGCTCGTCTGCCTGGCCATCAGCATCTTCACCTTCTGCTTCTTCCGGGGCCTACAGAGCGACCGAAACACCATCCACAAGAACCTCTGCATCAATCTCTTCATCGCCGAGTTAATATTCCTAATTGGTATCGATATGACGGAACCCAGGGTAAGTCCACAGATCGCGCCTATTGATTTTCTCTTGATGAATTTCCTTCCTCTCTCTAACCCCACCCCCCCAACCCCCCACCGCACCGCAGGAAACAAAACAAAAGACCCGTCCATGTGAAATGGATGAGCCTTTAAACATCGTTTTCTCTCTCTCTCTCTCTCTCTCTCTCTCTCTCTCTCTCTCTCTCTCTCTCTCTCTCTCTCTCTCTCTCTCTCTCCCCCCCCAACCTTCACTGCTTGTCCTCGGCCCGACGTGAGGGGGACAGCACCATTAATATGGATTACTGAGGAGCCGTGTCTCGCGGTTGACAGATCCGTCCCCCGTCCCCCCCCCCTGTCCCCGTGTCACTTAGCCACTAAAGGCCGCTGTGGCGCAGAACGTTTTCAAACACTCAATAGCACCTCTCTCCCCATGTATTTCTTTATTTCTCTCCTTATTCTCTCTGAGCACTTTCCTTTTCTTGTGACGGAGGGCTTTTGTGTCGCGGCGAACGGAGAGCGTTCCGCCTTCACGGAGTCAGTAAAACTAGGCAGCGGTGAAATGTAAATGAAAGGCATGGCGTGATAGTCGGGCCGCGAACTGCAGCGCTTCACCTCGGAATGTAACTGTCGCCTCGTTGTAGCGTCTGCATTATCAAATTAACTCGAGCATTCTAAGAGCCCGTTTATGGTCTGATTATTACCTTTATGTGCGTCCATTTTAACGTGGAACGATGGTGTGCTGTGACGGATATGTTTGTTACACATTCATTTATTTAATTAAAATCCTAATGATCCTAATTGCAAAACACATTTTTTTTGGAGTGGCTTTGTTTTTGCTTTGGTTGAACTGCCTTTCTGTCTAATTACATTTTGTCCTAGCCTATATTAAAACTCAAGGTACCTTCTTTTATAGCTTGTTATTTTAAATAAACCCTCTAGTTGGTTAATCAGCAATTAGCGGACCACTGAAACCGATGTCTAATCCATCACACTGTATCCCTGTCCGACAGATTGGGTGTTCCATCATCGCTGGGATCCTGCATTTCTTCTTCCTGGCCTCTTTCTCGTGGATGTGTTTGGAAGGCGTGCAGCTGTACCTCATGCTGGTCGAGGTCTTTGAGAGCGAGTACTCCAGGAAGAAGTACTACTACGTCTCGGGCTACCTCCTCCCGGCCATCGTGGTGGGCGTCTCGGCAGCCATCGACTACAGGAGCTACGGGACTAAGAAAGCGTGAGTGAAGGCCCGCGCGGCCCTTGAAATGCCGCGTGGGAAGTCACAGCCCCCCCTCCCCACCCCTACCCCCCCCACCCCCCGCTCTGGCGCCTGCCGCACCGCTGTGGCCTCCCGCTTCTACGGACACATAACCACCACCGTCTGCCGTCGCCTAATGTGGACCCCCCGAGACGAAACCAAAACATCTGAGCTCTCCATGTTGGACTAGCCGCTCTATATTTTATGTCATTTTAAAGCGTTCGACAGACTCAACACTGTGGTTTGAGCGGGGGCACGGTCTACATTAATGGCTCTCTGCTCAAAGACCCTCCTGTGACCTCTTGTTTGTAAATGCTCTCTTAAAGAGTGGAGTGCTATGCGGGGAAAAACCTCTTACATAGATTAATGATGGCGTTTTAAGCTAAGCCTCGGCGAGGTTAGAAGCCCAGGCTTCGGAGGGTCCTTCTTTTGACTCATGCAAATCGCAAGGAAGGGTTACTAGGGTGTCTAAAAATGTTCAGCGAGTCGACTATTGCCCGAAATTAACTTCTCCTTGTACAGAGGGTGAGGGGCTGTTAGCTTCTCACAGTTAATTTCCTCGCGTTAATATTGGTGTAGAAACAGGCTGAAGATAAAACAAAGAAATGTGTGCGACTGTTTTTATTTTGTCCTTGTGTGTGTTGCGCTAAGCTGCCATATTTGTTTGCTCTTTCATCCCAGTTGCTGGCTAAGAGTTGACAATCACTTCATATGGAGCTTTATAGGACCTGTCACCTTTATCATCATGGTAAGTTATTTCTCTCTTTTCTCCAGAATAAAGTGAATAGACTAGCTGAAGATGGATGGCAGTGTGAGGGAGCAAGAGTAAAGTTTTCTCTTAGATTTCTCTCGGTGATTGGGGCTTGTTTTTTGGGGGGTGGGGGGGGGGGGGGGGGGGTATTTTGCGTCAAGGACAGATCTTTTTTTTTAAACACCTAGCAACTGCTCCCCAGACAAGAATCAGAGTTGAATAATGCCTTCCTCCTCCTTTTTGCTCCATACCTCCCAATACCTTCCCTCCATATCCATCCAAATCTATGCTCACCGTGTGCAATCAGTCATAGATTACATCTGATGGCTGAGAGATTTCACTTTTGTTTGATAGACGAGGGAAGATCTCATATCCTCGCTTGGTTTTCCTTTGTACTGTACTTAAGAAGGCAAAGCTGTACTCTGAAAGGCAAAGCCAGGATTGTGTTTTTTTTCCCCCATCTATGCCCCCAGTGTCCTGTTTGCTCGCCGATAGTAAATAGCCCAAGACAGTGTCACGGAGCGAGAGAGAGAGAGAGAGAGAGATGGAGTGAAGGACAGAGAGAGAAACGGAGAGAAAGAAGGGAGGGAGAGAGAGAGAAGGAGAGAAAGAAGGGAGGGAGAGAGAGAGAGCGAGAGAGCGAGAGAGAGAAAGCTAGAGAGGGGCAGATATCCGTTTGGTCAAGAACGGACGGGGTGAAGGACGCAGAGCATATTATATTGACATGTGTGCCGCTGAGGCATGCAATTATTTACTGGTCATGACATTATTATCTCCAACTCGATCAGAGATGCTCGGAGGGAGGTGTCATGGGGGACTTTTACCGCCCCACTTGAAAGAATATAAAATAGCAGGTGGGATTGGTAGCGCCGGCCCGCAGAGTCCTTTCCACTGACTATCGCTTTGCCCTCGTTCACACTGACAGATTAGAAACGGGCTCCAAAGGGTCTCGCACAGGGAGCATAAACACTATTTGCTCAGCAGTTTGTCCATTACCTGGTTTAATGGTTAGTATCGGTGGACACTTCGACCCCTTCTGAACGTTGCGCCGACATAGACAGCGCAGAGGCGAGGCCAGGCACGAGGTGCCAGGTCGCTGTAGGTTGTGTTTTAACGTTGGCTGACTACATTGAGCCTTCTCAGCAAGTATAAAGTATGACCCCCGCAGCTCTGTGGAATGCACGGAAGAAGAACAAAAAACAGCTCTTGTCAGCCACACAGGATATCCTATATTTCTTGCTCTGTAAATTGGGCCGTTGTTTTTGTTATATATTGGTTTCAAATGGATTTGCATGAAAAATGTGCTGGCTGTTCAGACGATGATCTCGGTCCCTATGGTGATGACCCCAGAGAAACCGTGACCCCTGGAACAACTGATGAATTGTGGGAGTGCTAATGTAAGACAGGGCTGAGGAGTAGCAGCGCTAGAAGAGGCATGGTACACTGCATTTCTGTTTCCAAAGCATTGACAACAAAAGACAAAGCACAAAGGTAGGCTGCTCTCCGGGGAGTGTGCCGGAGCAATGTACATCGCGCCCTCTGACCCCGCAACTTTCTCCACAAATTGGCTTTGTCCTTGTCAATGAGAGAGCCATAGAAACAAAAAGAGGGCGAGGAAGATAGTCGGGGGAGGGATAGAAAAAAAAGGACAAGAACAGACGAGGAAGCCGGTTCAATCTCACAGTGTTGCTGCAGCCACCTCGCTAGTCTAGTGCCCTCTTGCCCAAACCCTCTCCGCGTCCCCCCGCGGCCCCTGCCGTGGAACTTTTAGTCTAACCCGAGGTGGTCACGCTCAAAGAAAAGCACTCAAAAATATATGTTGTCGCCCCCCCCTCTCTCTCTCTCTCTCTCTCTCTCTCTCTCTCTCTCTCTCTCTCTCTCTCTCTCTCTCTCTCTCCCCCCACCCCTCGCCCCCCTCCCCTCTCCCCCTCTCTCTCTCTCTCTCTCTCTCTCTCTCACCCTGCCTCTCCGGGTTTTCTCTGGCCTGGTGGCAGCAAACGGGTCTGAAAGGCAGACAGAAGGGGGGTCGCGAGGAAGCACTTTGAGCCCTGTTCTCATGCCGAGGTTGCCCTGTCTCCGGGCACAGGGGGTATTAGCTCCATGGAAAGGGAACATGGAAGTAATGAGTGGTGGGGAGAACCATTAGTATGCCTGAGATGCTTTGACGCAAGGCCCCCTGGATCATGACACGTCTCTTCTGGACAGCTCCATCTGCACCTTTAATATTTTATCCCAGTTCACTAGGAGTTCAGCGTGCGCACGCACGCACACACACACACACACACGCACACACCCAGGCACACACACACACGCAAACACACTTTCTTCGGAAAAGCTTTCTCCTCGGTCCCACTGTGGCGAGGTGCTTCTGCATGGCTAGCGGTGATGATTCAATGAGAGAGGAGAGGGAGAGAGGGGGAGAGAGAGAGCCACAGAAAGATTGAAAGAGTAAGAGGTGGACTAGAAAAAGGGGGGGGGGAGGAAGAGAAAGAGAGCGAGAGAGGCTGGCTGGCAGCGGCCCCGCTCTCGCAAGGTAACCCGGGGGGTCCCCCAGGGAAGACAAAGAAAGCGTGTCGGTGGGGGTGGGAACATGTGCTGTGCTGCTAGGTTACTTTAAAGCACTGTGTCCCTCTCCTCTGTCTCATTGGATCCGTGTCCGCCACTCCAGGCTGTGTGAAAGGCGTTTTCAAAGCCCCCCCCCCCCCCCCCCCCCCCCCCGCCCCGCCCCACCTCCCTCCACGTCCTCTTTTATCCTACAAACTCCCTGACTCGTACAGGTGAGTGATGGAAATGTTAGGCCGATGGACGCGACGCTAACCCCGCCGTCTACACGGCCTACCATATCAAAGAGCCGTGCCATTTTGCTTCCTTTCAGCTCCCCTGTCTCCCCGCTCTCGCTCGCTTTCTCTCTCTTCCGCCGGTGGGGTTGATTGTCTGGGGGGGAGAGGAGTTTTGATCATTGCCGGCGTTTTGTGAGCTAGCAGTGCAAGGTCGAACGCGGTTGTTCCGTGTCGCAGAGTAAATGACCCGGCTCTTTCAGGCTACATGAAGTTTACCAAGGGCGCCCATTGTATTGCAATACCTGTCTATCAAAGAATACAGTATCAACTCTTAAATGAGTATAGGTTATTTTCATAAGCTTTTTCATTTTTTTTGGAGGGGTTGGTTAGTTTAGCATCGACTGCCTGTGTCCTTAACCTTTCAGATGCATTTGGACTTCTTTATGCTGTGTGGGGGACTGTAAGGTGTGGTGTGGGTGTTCGGTCGGTCGGAGTTTACACCTAGAATAAATGTTGGAGAAGTACATGATTTGGAGTTCTCCTGGCTGGCCAAACCTGCCTCTTGGTCTCTAAATCACAATATGGATTTTTCCGGATCCAAATAAATGTGCTGAGAAACAGCACGCGGTGCCCTTGTCTGAACTTGATCTGCACCCGGCCTCTAAGGAGTTCATGTGGCATTAAAACAAGTAGTAGAAGCCAATGGGAATGTTTCTTTCTTTCCCATAAATAAATAGTCTCTGTACAGTTCGCTCCTTCTCTGTCTGAAGTACGCACCCAGGAATAGGAGCAAACACACTGTTTTCCACAAGGCTTTTCACTGCTGGTTTTATATTGTACTTTGTTGTACTAAAAACAAAAGCGTCAAATTATATGTTTTTGTTTTGTTCAACTGAGCAGTCTCGTATTTCCCTACTCTCTTCCCTCTTCCATTGCCAGACAGTTGGCATGTAGCTTTTTTTGAACGACAGTGTATTTTAATGCATTTCCATGCTCTTATTGATATAGAATGACACTGTCCGGCGCCAGTCTGCTCGTCTGAGTCTTGCCGGGCGGTAGATGTCTATTGGATTAGTCTGTGGAAGAGACGGTCTTTTGAGGCACTCCCCTTTTAATAGTTATAGACAAATTAACAGGGTTTCTCTCTCTCTCTCTCTCTCTCTCTCTCTCTCTCTCTCTCTCTCTGTCTCTCTCTCTCTCTTTCATCCATACCTTTTCCATGCATCTTCATGTATTAACTCTGCCATTACTCTGTTTTGACAGCTCAATCTCATCTTCCTGGTCATCACCATGTATAAAATGGTGAAGCACTCCACCACCCTGAAACCTGACTCCAGCCGTCTGGAGAATATCAAGTAAGTCGACCCACATTTTCATAGTAGCAGTTGTCTATTCCCATCCACCCTAACAAACCATCTGAATGCATAACCTCTTTTCAGAGGTAATATTTTTGGACGTGACAACATTTAAGAACAGAAATGCATTATGTCTCCCCTCGCATGTCAAATTTGCTCACGGACTAGTTCTCGTCTGCGGCATTATAGTATCGGCCTCCCTCTGGTAGATATTTAAATTGTCCAGACAGACTATTTACCAGAGGAATTCAAATTGACTCCAGAGATATCGCATTTTACACAGAGGCTGGCGGTTTTGGATGAGAATCATGGCGTGACCGTCCTGTAATAATGACAACATTGACTTTGTGAGTGGTCTTTAGCCTTTGTTGTCTCCCTACCAGCCTCCAACCACAGGATGGGGATGGCTGAGCACACACCAGCCTTAATCTGTGACTCAACTATGTGCTTGTAAGGCTGGAGGGTGGAGTGGGTAGAAGCGCTACCATGTGTTTCCCCTGGCACAAGTCAAATTCTTTTTTTTTTTGTATATAGTTCCCAGACCCGCGGTCCCCCGCGAAAAGAAGTCCCCCTCGTCAGCACGCTGACCGTCAACCCCCGCCCCCCTCCCAGACTCTTTAACGAGCTGGGTTTTCTCCTCTTAAGTGTTTTTGGGAAGCTAAAAGAGTAAATGTTTTCCAGAAGCCCTAATTGTTTGTTAGCTTTTTTCAGAAAAAAAAACCCAATATTCATTGCTTCCAATCAGGAAGTGGATTTCGGGGCCAGTGTCAGACGGGAGAGGTTGTGGTTTGTCGTTTCACTGGGAAGTTATTTTTGACACCCCAGCGTCTGCAGCAGCGTCTATGGGCTGCACGGCGTGATGTCTTTGGAAGGCAGCGGCCCCCATCTCCTCAGTGGACGACTATTTATTCCACTGTTTGTTGTTGTTCACTTCTTTTGATTGCCATGTTTAGTATACACGTATTCAGCAATTACAGAGGCCCAATAGAGCTACACCCAAAGGCAGCGGTCACACTTGCTCAGTCAGAGTTTGGATTGCCGCTGTACATTTGTTGGACCTACTCTCCTGTTCGCTGCCACCTATTATATCCTAGAGCAATACATACTAGTTACTGACAGGGCAGCGAAACAACACCAACAGCATATGTATACGTTGAATTGTACGTTTTGTCAGTGCCTTGTTATTCCAGGAGGGTTCACATTCGCTACGTTTTGTTGTCTCGTTTGTTCTCGTGTTTGTCTACTGTAACCCAATTCTCACATAATTGTATGGCTGCCCTAGACTGGCTTTAATAACAGCATAGCAGCGTAGCAGGTTCATTGCATGTCGCATGAAAACGAGAAAGCTAATCCACGGCGTCTCCTTTCTCTTCCTCCTTATGCGTCTTCTCTTCTCTTCCCTTCTCTCTCTCTCCTGTCATCCACACCAGTAATTATCGCGTATGTGACGGCTACTATAATAGCGATTTGCCTGGGTAAGCATCCACCATACATCCTCGATAATATCCCTTCACCACACCGCTACCCACGCAGGGCAAGATGCAAATTCGACCGCACACAAGTGCCTTGCCTTTGACCGACCGCTTTACACATATTCTCCAATTGAATCAACAGCCAAAACATGCAACTCTCACTCCTTGTTAGCCTCTTAATTTCATTGCCACTCGTAATATCCCCGCGATCAGAGTTGAAGATCTCTCTTGCTCAAATGCCAACTCACCCACGCTGTGATGCGCCTGATCTAATTTGTGTTTCTCTTTCCCGCTTATCATGCTCTCTAGCTATGAAGATAATAAGCCATTTATCAAGTAAGGACATTTAGCCCCGGAGGTCTGACTCTGCTCCTCAGCCTGTAGTCGGCCCTTTTCCTCGCCGCCCCTCCCCCTCCTCCTCCTCCTCCTCCTCCTCCTCCTCTCCTCCTCCCTCTTTGCTATGCCCTCTCGTCGCCCTGTCACTCCTGGCCGTTCTCTATGTCCATCGTCACCCTCTGTCCAGTTTGCTGTTGTGTGTCCCGACATTTGAACCTCGACCTGCGACGGTGTCGGAGGGCTCCTTAGGACCTTCACACACCTGTCTCGGGTCTCCTTCCCTTCCTCCGACTCTCTCCTCGGCTCTGTAGCTGCCCAGCGCTCAGCACACCCTCAGTGGAGACACATATACACGCGGTGATATGGACTTGTTGAAATACCGTAGCTCCAGCACCCACATGGCCATCGGTAGGACTTTGAAACTCAACCTAACGTACATACTTATGCGTGGCGCTGTGCCATGGAAGCACCCGACGCTTACATCAGGCTGGCATGCTTCATGTTTTCACACACCGTTTTTGTCCCAAAAAAAAAAGGAGAAAACAATAAATCAAAAGGTAATGAAAGAACAAGTCTGCTTTCTTCCCTGTCTGTGTTGAAGCCGGGGACATTCTTGTCGAGCTCGGATTTTGGGGCTAAGTGTATTTATGTTTTGGAATGTTGACGTTTGGGTGTCTTTCTGTATTTCCTTCCTTCTCTCCTTTTGTTGATTCTGCCGTGGTGGTGTGCTGTGGTTCAGAGCGCGAGCCAGGGGTTATCGCTCGTCCGTGGGAACAGCAAATCCCTCTGACCCCGGCCGTGTCCGTTGTGCGTTTGTCCTCTCCCGTAGATCCTGGGTCCTGGGCGCGTTTGCTCTCCTCTGTCTGCTGGGCCTGACATGGTCCTTTGGCCTGTTCTTCATCAGCGAGTCCTCCGTGGTGATGGCCTACCTTTTCACCATATTCAACACTTTCCAAGGAATGTTCATCTTTATCTTCCATTGCCTTCTTCAAAAGAAAGTAAGTTCGGCTGTTCCTTTCGTTCTTCTACGGCGAGGTATATGGAAGGAAAAGCGGTTACAAATTGAGGATTAACAGGGATACGTACCGTCATGAAATATGGTTTTATGTTTCTTTCCACAAAGTGCTTTTATGGGCCTGTCAGGTTAGGTATCTGGTGATTCCAATATGCAGGCTATAGTGGCTTAGGGTTGATTGACAGCCGCTTTATGTCTAAATCTATCTTTCTCAAGTGAAAAAGAAGTGAATCCAATTTGAAATCTAGCACAAAAGAAAAGGCCGGCTTGTCTCGGCGCCGCTGCACAGTAGAACTGATCTGACGAGAAACGGAACACAGTCTCCACACAGTCTTTTCTAAGAGTCCGGCAAAAGGGACGCGGACAGGTCGACGGCGTGGATAAACGTTCAGCGCTGTCTGCTCCCCTCACAGGTCCGTAAAGAGTACAGCAAGTGCTTCCGTCACACTTACTGCTGCGGCGGGCGGCCTACAGAGAGCTCCCACAGCTCGGCCAAGACCTCCACCACCAGGACCAGCGCACGCTACTCCTCCGGCACCCAGGTACTGTCTGCCCCCCGCCGGGCACCGCTCTCTCTGGGTCGGGCCAACACAGTTTTATCACGGCTGAAGCCTTCCTCACAGCATCGCATTTATTTAGGTGACCTGCTGAGCGGCAGTGTACGTTTAGGAAGCAATGACGAGGCTCAGTCGTTTTGACTAGGGAGAGAATTGCATCGTCAACTGCAGATCTCCCAGGCGATCCTCACGTTGTATAGTGCATTGTAGCTGAGGACAGGTGTAGACAGAGGGACGCACTAGTATGCCAACACACAGCCTCTGCTGTGCTGCATGAGTACCCTTTTTTCTGCTCTTCCCTTTTAGCACTCCTTTTGGTCTTTATTTTTCTCACTAACGTGCATGGGAAATATTACTGCACAATGTTAATGCATTGTAAACACATTTTCCTCCTGGGCAATGCAAGACATTGAGGAATATTCACGTCAGTGTTCCACACCAGTGTTCAACCCGCAATTATAGCTCGTTTTGTAGTGGAAACACTGGAACCCCCCCCCGCTAGTGACGCCGGACATGATAAAAGTGCGTTGTCTGGTTCCGTTCCCAAACCGATTTAGTCCTTCCCCAAAGTCACTCTAAACATGAGTTAATCGAACGTGCACTGAGCAGAGTAGGCGCGGCGCTCGCCGTTCTACGTAAGTGTAGCCGAGGCAGGGAGGAAACAGCAGACCTAATGAAAGTTGATCCTGAAGGTTGAGCGGGCTTCTTCAAGTCCTAATAACTCTCCCTTGTTAATCTGACAGAGTCGTATCAGGAGAATGTGGAATGACACCGTAAGAAAGCAATCTGAGTCCTCCTTTATCTCAGGTGACATCAACAGCACCTCCACCCTTAACCAAGGTCAGTCACACACACCTCATCTCTCCCAACACACATGCATCATTCTCCCGACACAAGCCGATAGGCTTTCTCTAGTTAAAAGAATGTCAAACTGTCGTAGTCACGCTAGCCTTAAAAAAAAACTGTTGTAAAATGGGAGAGCTTGGAAAGACTGCAACGGAAAAGATTGATTGCGAGGTTCCCATCCCTGTTATGCCAATGGCGGATTACAGAAATCCACGCTCAAATACTTTGTGTGCCGTCATTCTGGCCAGCAATGTCAGACTGGAACTGCGCCAGAACACTGCACTGTTTGTACTTAAAGCGCCGGCCAGACAAAGTAAAAAATAATAATAAAATGCCCTAAAATACAAATATGAAAGCTAAAACCCAAACCCTGGTAGGCTTGACACGCAGAGGGCCTATAATTGGTTGCCATGTCAGGTGACTTGATGGTATTTTCGGGGAGCCGACAGGAAGAGAGAGAAAAGAAAGAAAAAAAAACTGTCATTTATTATTTAGCTTGAGCACAAATATGATGATGAGAAGATGATGTTCAACTCTGGGTGACCCTGAGTGCTTAGTGTGTTGTTCAGCTTCTGCTGCTCCAGCTCCCTCTGAAATGGCTTTCTAAGCATGCAAGGGAAGAAAGGTTACTTTGCGGTAGTCTGACTTTGCCCCACCCTGCTCATCTGCCTCGCTTTCTTTCCCTATCTTCTTTTCTCTCTTTCTTTCTTTCGGCCACGTTGCACTTTCCGAAAAGGTAAAATGGTATGACCAGATCTTTGAAATCATCAATTTGAATTCCTCTTGGAGTCGCCTTGCCAATACATCAGTGCGATGGGAGTTTTTTTCCGTTTCTTTATTGGTTAGACGCTAGATGTTAAGCCAAAGGTTGGATATCGATCCTTCATCCGTGTAGTCGCCTAGTTACCCTGGAGTGTAGTGTACTAAAGAGGGCCCTATCTCGAGGAAGCACTACTTGTCATTAAAACATCCTTGGAGACTTCCTGACTTGACAGATGGTGTTTTACACAAGTGATAAATGATACTGGGAAGGGACATGGCCTAAAGCCCAATACTCCATGGAAAGACAGTAGGAAGGTTAGGATTTTGTGTCCGTGGCATAGTATTGGTAAATGACAGGCATTTCATTCGAAAAAAGTATTAATGTTCTGATTAAATCAATCCACTGGAACCTTAATGGCATCTGTTCTATTTTGAGCCTGTAAGGGCAAAAGAGAATTACCAAAGGAAGTCTCCATTGACGGAATGTGATTGCCATAGCAGTGCTCCAGAAACGGGCCGGAAAGATTTAGCTTTGATAGATTAACGAAGGTTAAAAGATTAACTATTTTGGTGTACATGGCTTTTTATTTATTATAATAAAAATACATTTGAGTTATGCTCCCACCAGAGGGAGGGAGGCAGGTTTCAGCCCTGATGATGGAGAGGAATAATGAGCCCAGTGGGGTGAGATGAGAATACCTCAGGTACCTGGTGGTTTTTCTCTCTCGGCAAACTACAAAAATATAGATGAAAAAGCTGACTGCAGAATTTTGCTCCAAAATAAGCGGTGACTGTGCTGCTCATTTGCATAGTAGATGAATACAATTTGTCAAGAGACAAACTTAGAAGAGGCAGACAGAGGCTGAACTTTTTCCCTTTTGTGAAACTTAACAGATAACAGCTGCTGCTAATTTTGTATTTTCCAAGGTACACTTGCAGTTTAAAAACAAAAAATGTTAAAGACGCAATATCCAGGCTTGGATAATGCATATCACATCCTGTCCCGTCCTAATATTTGCTTCGGAATATGATCTCAAATTCACACATTTGAATGTTCCATCTTTTATTTGCTCCATCAATCACATTCAGTGTTCTCTGTAGCCGCAGAGACACAAACTGATCTGTCCTCTTCTGTCTTGCTACTCCAGGAATGACGGGCAATTATCTACTAACAAATCCTCTTCTTCGACCACAAGGCACTAACAACCCTTATAACACCTTACTGGCTGAAACAGTCGTATGTAACAACCCCGCGGCTCCAGTGTTTAACTCGCCAGGTGTGCTTACTTAACACAGTCACAGATCTACTTTTAGCCCTTCTTTTTTATTGCTCTCTCTCTCTCTCTCTCTCTCTCTCTCTCTCTCTCTCTCTCTCTCTCTCTCTCTCTACTTATCTTTGCTTCCTTACTTTTCCCTCTTTCTTTCTTTGGATGGATTTACAGTTGGTCTTATCGAGAGCAGAACATTCTACTGTATCGCTTTCCTCTCTGAATCATTGTGTGCACGATAGAGTTTTGCATTTTCAAACAGAGAGCGCGAGTATGCGGGTGTGGGTGTGACGGGGGAGGGTCGCGTGCGAGTGTAAGCGTCGGTTGATTGGTCTGTGTGTGTGACTGTGTGATTGATCACGATCCTCTTCTTCTGCATCCAAAGCCTCTGTTGGTTTGGACACAATGATTAAGCTGGAAACACGAGACCAGTGCATGTTCTGCCTTAAGACAATTTAAACAGTCCTAGAAGACCCCCGAGCTCTAGTCTAAATTGCATGATGATTGAGATTTATGTTATGGACTTGATCATGATTTTGTATGCAATTTAATCCTTTTGTTTGTTTTTAGAGGGTCGCTATGCTTTCCCCTAAAAGCATGCACAAGACAATATTATGTTGCTGCTTGATTATTTAGCCTTTCAAATAGATAATATAATTTTAGAGTTATGATCTAAGGTATGGATACCCATACTGCACCACTTTACATGTTGTGCCTTGTGTCACTTAAGATTTTTCAAATTATTATTATGATTCCACTTGTTGGCTTGTTTGTAATTATTATGATGTTTTAATGCAATGATAATTTGGAAATGACATCCTTTTTTTCTGTCATCTTTTTGTTTCTCCCTTATGCTTCCCTCTAGTGACCTACAGAGAGACAAGTATGGGAGTAAAACTTAACTTTGCCTATCAAATGTAAATTTATTTCAGCATGCTTATTAAAACAAAACCCTGGCACAATCAATGGTTTACTTCAGGTCATCAACATACTCAGCGGGCAAGCGGTTCACAAATTTGTCCAACCAAATTATAAAGTGCTCTTTTCAGGAGATAGTCCTATCCAGTTTGACTCATTTTGGACTATTTCAGTTGGACTAGGTATATTATGCCATTATTTAATTATCAAAGACACTCTGCTTCTCTCTCTCTCTCTCTCTCTCTCTCTCTCTCTCTCTCTTTCGCTATATCTCTCGCTCCGCCTCGCTATTCTCTCCCTTTTTCATGCCCAGTTTGATAAAAAAAAGTGCAGATTTGTCATCTAGTGGCAAAAACATAATAATTCATGAGAAAATGGAGAAGTGAGGGTTTTGATTCATAATGGCGGTCTCCTGTGGCATTCAGCAGCCTCAGTGTCCAGTTGCATTCCCCTCACATCGGTCCCCAGCTCTCCAGACATCACCTGTTTGGCCACCAAATTGTCTCATCGCAATGCATAAACAGATTGTGTGGACGTCATGGTAGCAGCTGTTTTTATTTGTCCCCTTTTTTTCCCCCTCCACTCTTTTCATGTCATTTTCTTTCCTTTCATCTCCGATAAGCTCTGCGATTTCTGCTTTACAACCCCACTCTATTTGCTTGCGAAAATAGCCCCTTCGTTATCTGAACAACAGCATGTGTCACCATAAATACTCCCTCCTGCTTATCTCTCACTTAAATCTGTGGCTGCTATTTATCTTAATCTTCCATTTGTTGCTGTGCCAAAGTGCTTGTTAACCATGGCTGATAAAAACACCTCTCCCTCTCTTTTTTTCCCCACTCATCTCATCTCTCTTTTCTCCTCTCCAGTCTCATCACAGCACTAATATGTAGTCTTCCTCTGCTGATTTCCATGACCCCGCAGACAGAGATGCATTCCTAAGCTGACTGAGTCTGACCTCTGTGTGACTGTGTTATTCTTGGGCTGTTCTTGTAGTGTCCCAGGCCACAGTGGGACCTGTCACTCTGATGGATGCCAACCTCAGTGCTGCCGGCTAACTCTGACCTTAGCTAGCCTCGGCCCCTCTCGGCTAACCAGAGAGAAAGTGTGCTCTTAGGCAACAAGCTGAAGAGAACAAAATATAAGTTGCTGGCATTGGGCACAGACAAAATAAAGAAGCTTTTATTGCTTGTTGATTAATTTGCTGAACCCTTGCTCTGACTAAGTTGCAAAGTTTGTTTTATTTTAATTTAATTTTTTTGGTTCCTTTCAGCGATTTGTCATCATGTTACAATAAATCATTTTACTTTCTTTTGTACATCAGCTACTCTTAGGCCAGATAGCCTGAGCAGACAGACATGATGTGAGTTGTCCAAAGTGAGTCTTACCTGCTGTGTGTGGTGGTGTCCGAGTACTGCTTGTGGGCCTAGTAGTGAGAAAAGATGGCTGTCCCGTGTCGAACATGATTCCTTATTTTTTGCTTTATATGTTCCATCTTTTCCCACCCCTCATACTTTCCCTCGACCACATCAAACCAACAAAATTGCTAGAAAAAACTCCTCGTCGTAGCTTGTCCGCTTGTGGCTACATACCTGTAACATTTACCTCTGCTGTGTCTTTCTGTGATGTCCATGCCCTTTCCTGTTGTTTTTAATGTTGTTTGGGATCACTTTTAATATACTGTCACCACAGTGGCAAAGTCCAAGGCAGAGTGATGGAGGTCATTTTTAAAAGTGTAAGCTAGAAAGTAAAATGATTGCTCACTTGTGTATCGTGCATGCATACACATTCTCTAACGATTGTGCCTAACTAGCTGTAGTGGTGGCATGATGCTAGTGTAAATGACTGTTTTCTTATCTCGGCCTGCATCCTAAACAGCATTAAATCTTTTTTTGTTTGTTTCTTTCCTTTTTCATTGTTTTCTATGGCAGTGGGGATTGTGGTTGTGACTAATATAAATCCCCTGGCGTGTTTTGTCATTCTAGGACACTCACTGAACACTGCGGTGAGGGACACAAGTGCAATGGATACTCTACCGCTAAATGGTAACTTTAATAATAGCTACTCCCTACGCAACGGGGGCTACGGCGACAGTGTGCAGGTGGTGGACTGCGGCCTCAGCCTGGACGACGCTGCCTTCGAAAAAATGATCATCTCTGAGCTGGTGCACAACAACCTGCGGGCCAAGAGCCACCAGCAGCAGCAGCAGCAGCAGCCGCCGCCTCCGCTGCAACACCACCCGGTCAACCTGCCGCACCAGCCCCACCAGCCACCTCCCCACCTCCAGCTGCCCCACCAGCCACCTCCCCACCTCCAGCCTCCCCACCAGCCCCCTCCCCACCTCCAGCCTCCCCACCAGCCCCCTCCCCACCTCCAGCCTCCCCACCAGCCCCCTCCCCACCTCCAGCCGCCCCACCTCCAGGCCCACCACCAGTACCACACCACGGAGCGGGCTCCGCCCAAGGTGACGGTGGTGGGCGGGAGCTGCAGCGAAGATGACGCCATGGTGGCCGACGCCTCGTCTTTGGTGCACGTGGGCGACGCCGTGGGCCTGGGGCTGCACCACCACCACCACCACCACCGCCAGCTGGAGGCGCCGCTCATCCCCCAGCGGACTCACTCGCTCCTCTACCAGCCCCAGAAGAGAGTGAAGACCGAGGGCACGGAGGGCTACGTCGTGGGCCAGCTGACAGCCGAGCCTGACGACAGCCTGCAGTCCCCCAACAGAGACTCGTTGTACACTAGTATGCCTAACCTCCGGGACTCTCCCTGCCCCGAGAGCAGCCCCGACGCGGAGGAGGAGGAGGACCTAACCTCGCCCTCCAAGAGGAGCGAGAACGAGGACGTTTACTACAAGAGCATGCCTAACTTAGGGGCTGGACAGCAGCTTCAAGCCTACTACCAGATCAGTCGAGGGAGCAGTGACGGATACATTATTCCCATTACTAAAGATGGCTGTATCCCTGAAGGAGATGTACGAGAAGGACAAATGCAGTTAGTGACAAGCCTTTAAATGTATTTAAATCAGCCCCCCTACACCCATCCTCCTCTTCCTCCTCTTCCTTCGCCTCCTTGAACCTGGCCTCCTAGAGGACATGCCAGGAACGTTTTTTTGTCAAAGAGACCCTCGGAAACTCCACCAAACACACTAGGTCCACTAAATCCCAACTAGAATCCTGTATCATCTTAAATGCCATTCCCACTTTTCTCACAGACCAAGAGACTGATGTGCACAGCGATGGCAGTGCAATGTTTTAAAGAGACTGTATATAAGATGCAGAGTCAAATTTCAATTTAAGATACAAGCCAATTATGTATTTAAATGTGCTGCTGCTGTTGAATTATTGAAAAAATAGACAAAAAGAAAAAAAGATATAAAAACGCAACAAAAAAAAATATTACTGGCTATTTCAGATCAGCAGTTTACCGGTCAGAAATTGTACATACACCCCCATCATCTTCGTCTAAGCCTGTTTTGTATTATATACAAAATGGAGCTCTTGGAACAGGATAAGGGCGGAGTTTGATGTGATATGTTCCTGATAAGACGTATTACATTAGGAATATATAGTCCTAGATCCCGGAGTTTTCCCCATCACCGTGAAGTTTGGATTGTATAACCACTAGCAATCAAGCCCCTGGCCTTATATTTTCTCAATTGTACATTAAACTGTTGTCAATGAAAATGGCAAAAATATATATTTTGTTGTATTGCTAGTGTAAGATAAAAAATTTCATTGACTCCGTAAATATACAGAACCTTTTAATTGAGAATTTAACGTTTGAAAAGAATATTGTGTAAAAGTTGCACATTATGTTATAAAATGTGTTTATGGTTCTTACACTTCATTGTAGTATCTTTGAACAAAAAAGCTAATGAAAGCAAATGAATCAACAAAGACAAAGGTTAATGTATACTCACTTTTTATCCACAGTGATTTTGCTTACTGAATTTAATTATATCGTCCATTGAATGAGTTTATTTGATATTGCTGAAGCGGCAATATTTTAGTACTGTGGTAAAACATTGCCCTTCTTAAGACGGTTATGCCTTACACAATTTGTATAGTTTTGAATGAAGTAGTTGAATAAACATTAATAGCAGAGTAATGGGCCACTTGAAAATAATTCAACTTTTGACAATAAGATTTGTATCCATCATAAATGTAGTTCTTCCGCCTGGGTATCAACAGTTATTTATTTAAATATTTCCCCCCAAAAAAGAACGAAAAATGTGTGAATATTTTTCAGCACTGGTACTGTATACATAGCTCATCTTTATATGTAAACATGTAATTAGGGGCCCATCACTAAAGACTGATGTAAAATTCAACACTTGTTTAATAAAGAAATAAATGTGAGATTTTTTTGTCAAAATGCCAGTTGCTTTATTAATGTTTTGTGTTTTTGTACTATTTGAGGCTATAGATAATTGGTTATTTTGCTACGGACAGAACACACTTTTGACTCAGGTTATTAGTAAGTCCTACACTCGTTGGAAGGTTATTATAGATTCAGTCATTTCAAGGGGATGCGTTTGCTTTTTATTTTTTATTTTGAAATCAAATTGAAGTTAAGTCAAACTCATTTCACCGTATGTGTTAGATAAGCCAAATCTTTTCATGTGATTCAATGATGAGAAACTCAGGTAGGAAAATTACATTGTAAATGTTCCTCTGTGTGGTTGTAACACTCCAATAAAACTTCGAAAATGACACCGGTGCATAGCATTGTCCGCTTAGTATATTATTGAACACTTTCTCAGACACCATAAAAAACTATAAAACCGTCTTACAATCTGAGTTTAATATGTTCGTGGAAACTCATAAGATGGGGGTCACTGTTACAGTTGGAGGCGTTTTAAGAAATACATCATACTTCATATTTCCGATTTTGACAGATACAGTATATGCACCTATTAATGGCTATTATTGCTTAAGACAACAGTCAGTTTCTATATGGCTCATACCTCAGGTACTGCCAGTTTATGAACCATTTTAGTTGGACAAGCGTTGAAGCAGAATGACAGTTCTCAGCAGGGAAGTAGAAAATTGCACAGTTTTTTACCGTTTGCAATAGAAGGAAATTACTTAGAGAGTATAGGCTGTCATAGGCTTTTCACATAAGGCCATTTTAGCTGTGTGGGTGTTACTTCTTAAATATTGAGCATGAAAATGTTTGCACAATTATCGTTATAGCAATTTAAGTTGTGTGTGTGTGTGTGTGTGTTTGCGTGTTTGCTCCAGTAATGTGAATGTGAAGGGAGGGGACGGGGGCTGTTCTAAGATGAATGTGAATGTGTACAGTCCTTGTACAGTTTAAAATGATTAGACAGCCTAACAGCGCTGGCCAAATCTTAAAGTGTGTGGTTGCTTTCTTGAAACACTGAAGAACCCAAACAGAAGTAATATATCAACAACAATGTACCAAGATGATCAACTGATTTTATTTATCGACCACATTCCATTTGGGCATAACAGAACAAACGTTTGTGTCAGAATCATTGTATAAGCTAAACTAGAACAGTTTAAAACAAGTAGATAACTCCCTGTTTAGGGAGTAAGGATTTTATTATTATTATTATTATTATTATTATTATTATTATTATTATTATTATTGTTATTATTATTATTGCTGTTATTATTATTATTATTATTATTATTATTATTATTAATATTATTAATATTATTAATAGTAGTATTTAGTTTGTTTACCAGAACAAAACTAATTATACTGAGACAAATAATTTGTTGTCTTGTAGTATCTCATATCTCAGCTCCAAGAGCTCCTGACTATCTTTCACAAGACAAGACAAACATGCTGCTACTCACTTTTCATAACTTGTCCCTCCCTACAGTTTGTCTACCCTGGCTAGGCGACCTTAAGCTCAGGGGAAGCTTGGCTGGTAAGCAGGTTTATTTTCATTATTAAGGGAGCAATGTGATACTGGATTAGCTATGGGTCTGAAACATGCAGTCTGGACTCAGCCCCTTTAGCCTGGTGTGTGGCCTTCTCACCGTCCGAGAGCCGCCATAACTCCCTCCTCCAGCACCGGGGGAGGCTCCCTATTTGTCAACATTGATTTAGAAGTAGGCTAGGAGCCGAGGGGAGCAAGGCACTACTGCTCCCGCAGAGTAGACAGACGCTCCCAGGGAGGCACAGACAGAGAGAATATGTTGAGAGGAATCAGCTGAGATAGTGTGATTTAATGAATGTTTTGACCCTATAGGAAAGGAATCCACTCAAATCATTTGTTGTTCCAAGACAGTTTGTGATTATCCTGTTCAGAGCTATTGAACTATCAGATAAGGAGCACTCGAACAGGAAATACTGAAATATAACAGCAGGAAATAGTTCCATTGCTGTTTCTCTGGTGTCAATGTGTGGACTTTCCCCCTTGATCTCAAGAATGTACTAGAACTTTCCAGAGTTGTCTTCTAAAAACAAAAGTAAAAAAACGTCACGAAAGAGCTGCTTGGATTTGGTGGCAAACACTGCTGCGCCGAGTAAACATTAATCAAACTGATCATCTGTTTGGGCTCAACAATAATGAGGTGCCTTAGCATGGAGAAAGGATGCTGTCATGTACTAATCTGTATGATTACGAAATTAATTCAGTGATTTATTAAGAGGCTGATAATTAAATACAATCAGAATGTGCTGTCTTGACATCGACCTACCTGACTTTTCAAGTGTTGTAATTTAGCTTTTACCGGTTCGAAATGTAAAGGGAAAAAAAGTGTACCATTTGCTTCTGCCATGTGTTTCTGTGATGTCCATGACCTTTCCGTTGTTTTACATGTTGTTTGGGATCACTTTTAAAACACGGTGAGACCCTTAACAGTCTGAAGCCCTCCACAAGTTAAACTGTAACAAGTTGTTACTCATGTTTAAAGGATTGACCATATGAAAAGTGTGCCTTTTAAAGCAGCCACTATAGATTCTGTCAACCCAGTGGATAAAAGAGATTGTATTTTAAAAAAAAATAAAACCTAAGCCCTAGACAGCAATTGGCAGTCCAAAGTAACTTTCAAACTGTGGAAGTCAAAGGGGAACCTTTAACTACCCAGTCTTTTCTTCTCCAAGCGTCTTTTGTCCTGTCCCAACTTCAAGCGGGTGGATTTGTGGCCTGTTAGAGACTTAGATCCAGTCCTCCAGAGGTGAAAAACCCAATTAACCTGCAGCTCTGGCTGCCTTTGCGATAATCCCCTCCCATAATTATGAAATTACCAGATGCAGGATTTTCAAATGAAAAAAAGGACGAGAGTGACTAACTCAGGAAAAAAAGAGAAAAAAGGTTAATGCAAGCAAGCTAGTACACAAATTTGACACTTACTGTAGAAAACTGTATTTGTTGTTCTTGTTTTTTGAAACTTCCCTGTTGGTCGGTTTTATGTATACAAAGTCTAGTGTAACTATTTCATTTGTATCTCTCCAAGCAGCCAGGGGTGCATGTCTTCATGGACAAACCTGTTTGAATGACAGGGGCTGGCACCCATCTCCAAACCAGTGGCCAACCGTGTACCTATTACTACTACCACACCCAGACAATCTGTGTTTCTTGGATTAAGTAGGGATTAAACAAACGTTCACTTCCATTTAAATTAAAAGCAAGAAATCTGTACAACCGTAATCAATTCTCAGACCTAGCATATAACCAGTTACTATATGAATCAAAAACAATTTACAATTTACAAAAAAAATTGTCATCAGAAAGTTGGTTTGCCAACCATCTTTTAATACTCTGACAACTAACAGCTCTAAAGGGATCTAAATTTCACAATGTATACACTTATTATATGTCATGTTTTTTATGGCAAAATCTGCAGTATTCACTGGTCTATACCATGAAATCTACAGCTATTTATGGTGAAGGTACTGTAAACTGTGTTACAATATTATAACGTATTTATGAATGACTGTGGCATAATCTATGTATTTTTTTCTAAACTACCAACGAAAATAGGAGTACCTTGCTGTACATTTATTTTAGGGAAAGAACAAACACAAAACCTGAGAGAATAAAAATACTGTAGTATTATAATAAGGATATTTTATTAATTTATACAAAGTATAGTAGGATATCACTAAGCATAATATAAGCATAGTAGGGCCGAGATTGTATAAATCAATAACCGAATGAAAATATATGGAACGGAAATTAGGGCAATATTAATTATATTATAAAACAGTGCTTTACAATAATAGAAAATAATTTCTACCTAATTTGTTTTACTAAATTAACGGAATAATTTTATTCGTAATTAAAAAGCGCTGTGTGATACCTCAAAAACAGTTACAGTACCATTTGTACTACTGGAAAAGATCGGTGCTGTTCAACAACAAATTTATGGGACAGTCTTTTTGTTCATCTATGAAACAAGGTACTATACAACATTCACAAAGTTATTCTGTGATTTGGAATTACGGTAAGGTTATTGTGAAGGCTTATCACAGTATTTTACTGAATCATACAGTAAAATAACAATTAGAGAGATAACGGTGTTGGAAAGACTATGTCAAACCGTATAGCCTTTGTATTTTTAAGTATAAATCATGACTGTGTAGACAATAAAGGACAACACATCCTTTAAATTATATTTAAAGCCACTATAGGCAACGTTTTGTATTAACGTATTATCAATACCTTTCTACAGTTTGCACATTGTAATGTTTGTAGGAGAATGAAAAAATCGTCAGATCAGTCCTCTTGAAGTCTCAAAATTAAATTCAATGTCTGCCACTGGCGTGATATCCCGCGAAACTGACGATTTGCTTTGCAAGAAAATGTGTCACTAAATCAGGAAGAGATACCCACACTTGGAGTATATTTGTTGATCATGCTAGCAATATGCAGTGACCACAAGTATTTTGCATGTCTTCTTTGCGATGGTTAGGGGAAATTATTACAGCAAGCAAACTGTAGAAGCAGCCATAACCACCTCTTACAAGAAACTACCTACAGCTGCTTTAACATTGCAGCATCATCGTCATCAGTAAAGCTAACATTCAGCTTATAAACTCATTGACAGCAGCCAGCGGGAATGCCTCAGGCAGTAACTTATGGATCCCTTACAGTGTATAGCCTTCGGAAGGCAATGATGCCTGGCTCTTTTCCGCATAGAGAACCCTGGTTAACAGTCTATGAAGCTGAAAATGCTTGCTATTGTAGTTTTTACATGATCAGATCAACTTTCCCCATCCTGGCCAGTCATTGTTGGTCTCAACTAGTTAGACTCTGGACGTGAAGTGAGTCTAAATGAAAAACTACACTGATATTGATTGTTATATAATAGCCGTCAGGTCTGTGTGCATAGTGTAATGCAAACTAGTAAGTTATTTTCCAAACTTGAGATCAATCCTTCACTTTAAAGAAAAATAGCAGAATCTCTTTGGGGTTGCGCGTCTACATTTGATCCAAGTATAGATATAATAAAAGAGAATGTTTTATAATTTGTTAAATATTTAAACTCCACTGGTTGGGTCCAGGAACATGTGTATCAATTATTTGCACCTCTTTTAAAGCATGCTTTGTGCCTAAAATAAATAAAATAAAATAATAAAATGCAACATACCTAAACTGCAACACACAGAGTGAAGAAATTCTAATAGTACATTTTAAGGATAGTACGAAATGAGAGAAGTATGAATGCAGTATTTTGAATTGCCCAGTATTGCATTACAACAGCTAAAGGGTCAACCATTATTGATTACAAGAACATTTGGCTTGGGAACCTATTTTTTTTACAGTGGAACAGAAAATGATCCATAAGGAACCCTGAGGAATACTTTTGAATTGAAAAATTGAGGGAAAACAAGTTATAGTCTTTATAATAGGGATCTATCATAACTGAATGTAGATCATTGAGTTGCCTGGCTGTTTCCTTGCCAAGAAGACAAGATACAAAACGTATTATACCGTATATGTCTCTTCTGTATTGTAATCTCTCTTAGATTCAAGGAGAGTAATAAGCAAGAACCCAATAAGCTGTACATGGACAAAGAGTACCTTTTGCCTTCGGGTAACTATGATGAACAAAGAAATGCTTTCATTCTAAGCTTCTTTGGATAAACTTGAAAATATCATTGTGGTTGATCTTTATGTTTTTTGTGTTGTCTACAGAACTACGCGTGTCGTTTGTTTGGCATTTTCAACTCATGCCTGTATGTACTGCATTTCAAGAACAAGACACCTTGTATCACTTACTATGATTCAGGTCAGTTCATTTATTTATTGTCATTTGGTACATATGCAGAAACACAATAATGCAGCATACAAAAAAAAGGAATGAAAGATAAACCGATCTGTGACAGGTACAATCGAGGAATTCATCATCAATAATTTAATGTCTACTGAACTCTGGGTCAGTTTCAATATAACATGAGTGAAGTGTGGCGTGATGTTATCTAATTCCAGTTTATTAAAATGTGAATACATTTCAAGAAATCTATTTGACTTTTCTTGATGTATATCAACAGATTATTTTATTCATGGCCACGGTGACTGGAAGCAGCACCGACACTCGTGCTTTTAGGACGAGCATTTACTTATATCACAACCGTTCTACTTTCAGTACTAACCATAATTATTGCATACATTATTAGCTGAAACACATTATATGAATACATAGATGTATTTATTACCTACTAACTTAAACCAGATATTTTAGATATTGGGTTGTTGGCATTTTTACTGCATTTAACAACATTCCCCCATTTTACCTCAACAAGGAGGTGGGGACATGTGACCCTTTTTGGTACTGAAGTCAGGATAAGGATTTGATATAAACCAATGTTCATTTCACCTTAATTGGCTGCTTTACAGCCAAAAGGTTATTGCTCCAACAGAGATTTGCTCAGCATTGCAAAAAAAAAAGTAAAAAAGCATTGCTGGTAGAAAAAAAATAACATCAACATGATGTTGACTCTAAGAGGAAGATGGGCAATTAATGATATCTGAGCTGGGGATTTTGTATTCCCAACAATCAAAAGTAGATTTAAATGCTTAAGTCTATTTTATGTGAAACATATTTCCGCCCCCAGAACCATTTTATGTTAATACAGCCGGGTAAATTGCTTTGAGCTTATTTGTGATCATCTTACCATCGACTCTCACACAATGAATGGTTCCTATTATGTATTCCAGCAAAAGCCTGGAAATGGACTTTTAATTTGAGTGCATTTCAATAATGCTCGGCTGAGTGCAATGGATTAAGGTAGCACCGGTTCCTGATTGATTGGTCTAACCGTTATGTACAACACATGATCTTGGGTGCAGATCTCCTCACTACGGTAGCATGTCTATTGAAAGACTGTGGTTAGACTTTGCAAGTCAATGTGTTGGCCCTACAGTATGAAACGGTCATTATGGGTAATGCTCCCTCCCTGTCTGTCTGCCCGGGCCCTTTCATATATCCTCACAGCAAATGCGCTGTTCTGTATCATTAAAGTAGAGCCAGGGGGATCGAAACAGATGTTGAATGGCTGTTTTGTTTTGAGTACATTAAGTTGTTCTGCTCGGAGGAGATATCGAGTTGAAGCCATCGTTAGGACTCCCTTTTTGTTGTCAGCTTACAGCTGTTGCAGATCAATCCATGAAACAGGATATTCCGTGGATACCTAGAACCGTAGGTGGCCAAATATCCATGCTGGAGCCCCTGTTTAAGTACTTATCACATCCACTAGAATCATAAAGCACATCTGGATTGTACCAGACTTTCAGAATTTTGAACATACTCAAAATACTTTGATATGAGATGGCATCGTCCTGGAGGGATGCTGTGTGAATAGTCCCTGCGTTCAAATCGTCTGCTCTGTTTCCTCCAACAGCTCCTGCTATGCACTCACGTGCCAGGAGCTCACAGTACAAGCAGCCACGGAGAATCACAAGTGCTTCTCATAGTGCCGTGGTCGACTATCAGCATGTGTCATCTGGAGAGACGTGTCAATTTAGGAGTGCCATAATGCAACGTGTTGAGCCCGGGAGCTGTGCTCCCTGCATTCATTTCCTGTTTGGGAGTTCAAAGTGTTTGTCACCCTGTGTCAGTCATATCTCCGGCTCCTCGGCACCGTCATGGGAGCCCTGCGCGCCGCCAGGAAACGTGTTTTCCCTTAACGCTACACTGGGTCACTTGGTCGATGGTGCCAGAGGTCCTCCAGGGTGAGGGCAACTGACAGGGGGTGGCTACTGCTACCTCTACCAATGATGGAATGCTCAGCGGACTTCCTGCTACACCCTGTGCATTCCCAGAGGAAGGCGAGGGGGAGAAAATGAGAAAGGGAGCAGGGGAGGAAAGAGCGTGGAAAGAAGGGAAAAAAAGAAAGTGGGAGGCAGAAAGAAGTGGAGTTAAACAGAGTTTCTTTATCTGTGTCCGGGCTCTGCGCTGATCAATAGGGATTCATTGTGTGGAGGTGAAGGGCCACTGAGCACACTATGTGAGGTGAAATCTAAAGGTCCAATCTATTGAAGCAGCCCTGTTGTGGGTTGACTGGCTCTGTGTACATATTTGTTCAGCGGCATTAATCAGCAGTGGAGAGGCTCATTTGAATAACAGGAAAGGTAATTATTCATTCCAGTCCACTCCTTACTTGGTGGGGGACATTAGTCAGGTTACCAGCCACTTGTTGCATGGAAACCGTGAAATGACACCAGTTGAGAAACACAATGGCAAATCAGGAGGTAATCAGCGTGGGTGTGGATCTTTTGACACCATGTGATGTGTTATTTCTTTTTTGTGCAATCTTTTCAAGTAGGATTATATTCAATGTTTTTTTTCCCAAACATTTGGTGAAGGATATAGATTGAAAAGAAATTATGTTTTTAAAAAAAAAATAAAGATTGTTAAAAACACTACACTAATGCTATGGTGATGTGCAGATTGCATTATTAAGATTTAATGGAACATTGCATTGTTGTATTGCCTTGTTTGCATCAGTCTAATCCAACACAGCTGCCGTGTTCGACGCAAGAAAACAAGGCTTGCCAGAAAATGCTGATCTACTTTTCAATGATCTTCTCACCCAACACCTGTTTCCCTGTTACATCATGTTTTCTTTGACGGTACCCATGTAGCTCTATTTGTTTCTTATCCAACTGAGCTGTCAACAACAGTATGTACCACTGATACTATTTATACTCCGGTGCAGTGGAATACAGGATAGTTATCACGTATGCTGCTTCTGTAACAGCACCTTTCAATATAGTTTATGTTGATCATACCTATGTTGCTTGTGTACATTATGCAGTATGCGTCTACTACTACAATTTATTTTGGATATATTACCTTCGTTGGTGCATCAAATATGATGCTCCTAAATCCCACTATGGCAACCGCTCTCAATGCTAACTTGTCCCTGATTGTTGCAATGGTAGTAAAAAGGTGGGATTTTATCACATTTGGTAATTGTACCTCATGAATATAAATTGGTTTGTTAGATTTGCTATAATCTTATATTTTCACCTTTCTTTTTAATCAACACCCTTTGGAGGAGCACGGTGCTGGAAAGGTATGGCCTAGTAAAAAATGCTGACTTATCTCTTCACATCCCTTTGGATACAGAAATAACGTTTTGGAATAAAGTAAGTAAAAAGTATTAGTGGATACATGCTGAATACCCGATGTTAGAAATCTGTTACTTTGTCTTTTCAAGGCAGGAGCAGCTTGTTATTTTACAACTTGTACTGACAAGATGATGGTTACAAATCCGCCTCATGGGATTGCAATGCTTAAAAGTCTGGAGATAATTTGTAATTGGGGTCATAGACTCTCTGTTTAATTCCCCCAGGCTTTACAATGACATGTACATGATACCAGCCGTCAAGTGTTTATACAGCAGCTGCTTAATGTCAATCTGGAGACTTCATGACATCACTTTGAAAAGTTGACTACCGCCAGTAAACGTTACAACTGCCACTCCAAGCGAGACACTGTCGTGGTGTAAAAATGTTGGACTGTGAAAGAATTAGTAGGGATTTGAATTAATCTTGAAACAGTGTGAGCAGGTGGGAGGATTACCCCGATGCTAAACTACCCAGTGACAAAAAAAAACAACTATGTGTAGGGGAATCAAGTTTTCATGTCTAAACCCCCCTTGCATTGTTTCTTGAGGAGGGTGTCACATTCTCTCCGGACTGGAGAGACCGAGACAGTTATTGTAATCAGATGGCACTGCCTGGCTTTTCTACCTGCAGGAGGGCAGAGGTTAATAAACCCTTGGAAGGCCAGGGTGAAAGGGGTGTGAGTGATTACGCAAAATACTCAACCCCACGGTTGAATAACGTAATTCCGCTCTCTCTCATATGCAATGCATTTGGTGCTTAGCTTTTAACTTAGCTCATAACTACTGCTTTGTTTAGAGATTCATATTCAAGTGTTTGACCATGCTAACATTCCTATTAATCTGACCCATTAATCGAGTTGATCGATTACAATATGAATTTATGAATAAATTAATCATCTTTAAGTATGTATAGAGCGTTTATTAAATGCCTTTGCACATAAAGAAGTAGTGTACGTTTTCTCCTACAGCTTAAACGATCATTTGAATGGTAATAAGACAAGTCTGACTTTCTGAGTTATGTTAAGTTGGTGGAGCTTTCCAGCATGCAGCTGAATGTGTCTGCAGGGTATCTTGGTCCTAAGAAATGTCACTGTCCACT
Source organism: Galaxias olidus (assembly GCA_026901105.3). Taxonomy (NCBI): domain Eukaryota; kingdom Metazoa; phylum Chordata; class Actinopteri; order Galaxiiformes; family Galaxiidae; genus Galaxias; species Galaxias olidus. The sequence continues at coordinate 523,985 of JAPMUY010007096.1, forward strand.
GGTATTATTCCTTGTATTGCCAGAAAGCACATCGTTTTTCAAGTTGAAGATAATGACTTCCAGAAGACCTCAAGGTGTGCAAAATGGTTTAAAGCAATACCTATTAAAAGTATATCCAACTCATGTAATGAGTCTGTACCTTTTAGAAATATATATTGCCGTGAGGCAGTCTCAGCATGCCTGGCCACTGCAGTTCAGAGCTATGGTGCCTTCTCACACTGCCACAGGATATGTGATCGATGGTGAGACTGACTAATATGTTTGCTTCTTCCCCACCAGGGTTCAGAGTGTGGAACTAGCCCTGGTCATCCAGAAGAGATTTCTTCGAGCAGAGCTGTGTGTGTGTGTGTGTGTGTGTGTGTGTGTGTGTGTGTGTGTGTGTGTGTGTGTGTGTGTGTGTGTGTGTGTGTGTGAGTTTGTTTTTATATACTTCCGGGGACTTTGACCTGTTAACACAGTCACGTCGCGGGTACCCAGAGAATCATGGGGACCTAAAAGCACGTCCCCTTGAGTCAACCCCTTCTAATGCATAGAGGAGAACCCACTGATATGTCTGGTGCAAAAATTACGGGTTGTCCCAACAGTCATGAAAATCCGACAATTGTGTTTAAGAGTGTGTAAGGAGCATGCTCTAGAGTGCCCCCATAACCTGACAGATGGTACTGCAGTCTCTCACACACTCTTTCACACTGACATGCGCAGTTAATTCAGCCAATCAATGACAAGATATTTACATAAACATATATGCAAATATGCACAAGGAAGAACACAAGATTACGCCTGGACAAAGGTAAGCCTTGTGTTAATTATATTATAAAATTAACGGTGCAAGATTAGTATTGAAATTCTGATGATATAATTTAAATGTAAATGATAAAGGACGAATAAGAAATCTTGAGAGCTGTAAATTTATACTAGTAGTAGCAGTTAGCTGCTTTTATAGTGATTTTGCTAACAAAAATCGTCAACATGACTGTTGGCCAGTGCTAACAATGCAATATGGTCAACTGTAAATGTATGTATTTCCGAATTAAGCAATGGTAGAATTGTTGGTAAAACTTTAAATTTTATACATATATATATATAAATCAATATCTTAATTATTTGGATTATCAGAGTTAGCTCAGACTGTCAATCCTGATCAACTAGCATTGATTCAGCTAGCAAGCCTCGTGTTATCGTTAGCTAGTTATCGCATCCAAGAGACAGTAACTGTAGTTTTTACTCCCATCGCGTTCGGTCACCAACAATGATAATCGATGATTAAACACCACAAGTCCCATGATGCCATTGCTTTCACGCATGCTCCCTGTCTAGAGTGATGCTGACGCTGATGAAAAGTTTGCAGGAACTCCATCTCCGTTAACTGGATGCTCATATCTGGGGTAAGACTCAACTTATTTGCCTTTCTTAGACGTTGCTAAATTGTTATTACGATTACAGTCTCTAATCATGCCTATTAATTTACAGCACAGGCTTTTTTTTTTTTCTAAAACGCCTTAAAGTAATGAGAATGATTACAACATACTAAATGTAATCATAACAAGTTTCAAAGACAGCAACGTTATGCTGGCACGTTAGCAAGCCAGCTGATTCGGTAGGTAGTCGCTAGCTAATGTTAACCGGTCAGCTAGCTGTGGGTGTTTAATACATGTGTTTTTTTAATCCGTTTTGGCTACGTGTGGACATGGCCTTAATTTAGAATATGGAAGCCCATTTCCGTGAATGTGGAGAGAAAAAAAGGATAATTTAAATCATTATGAGAAACTATCTCAAAATAATGACTTGGCACCCCAGAATAATGAGATAGTATCTCAAAATAATGAAATAGTATCTAAAAAATAATGAGAAGCTTTCTCAATGACTTAGTTTCTCATAGTTTTTGAGATACTATCTCAAAATAAAGATTTAGTGTCTCATAATGACTGAATTATCTCGAAATAATGACAGACATATCTAAAAAATAATGACTTACCTCAAATTAATGATTTAATTATCTTGATAAAATGACTTAGTATCTCAAAATAATGACATACTCATCTTGAAATAATGACTTAATATCTCAAAATAATGACTCACTTATCTCAAAATTAAGATGTAGTATCTTAATAATAAGAAGCTCTCTCAAAATAATGACTTACTTATGTCCAAACATTTTGTAATGTTTATGTTTTAGCGTTTAGTCGATTCAAATACATGGCATGCAGAATTGTTTAGTTGTTGTGCTGTGACTGCCATTTGACGTTTGCGTGTCCCATTTACCAGACATTGAAGTTTTGGGCTTGCTACATTAGATATTTGCGGTTGTAAATTTAACGCACAAATGAAATATGCGTCCTTTTTCAAACTTGCATACAGTCAAATGTGCATTAACAGTTACATTCTTTTGACAAAATGTGTTGGTGTTGTCGGTTAAACGACAAGTCTGCTCACACTAGGCGAGTGCCTCACAGTGTCAATGACGGCCAATATAGTGTATAGTATGTTCGCCTGGGAGGTTTGATTTCAGTGGAGCCTAAGGAATTACTAGTGAGAATTGGTTTGTGGTTGCTTCAATTAATTGAAGTCATGCAGAGAACTCTACCTTACATTAGCCCACAGTCATAATGGCGTAGTTGTCTGACTTGTAACTTGCTAGCTATAGAAGTTTTCAATTTGCTGTCTCATCCAGTCTATTAATGCAACAAGCTCATTGCTCATATTGATCTTTTCTGGACAGGAAAATGCCACGGAGGATCAGCCCACAAAATGATGCCATTAACCATGCTGTGTCACAGACTGATAAGACATCAAAGCTGGATGTGAAATATATCAACCCCTACAAAGGTATGTCTAGAGCAATGACCTAAAATTTTGTTCTCATGTTTTCCACGCCTGGTAGCAAGACATGGCCAAGTAGGTGGGCACTGGACAGGCCACATTGCCAGTTTTTTAAACAGAGCCATACACAGACAGCAACACACAGGCTGAAATAGCTGTGCATGTTGGCTGGTGTCAGCACACAGGGGACGTTTACATACAAGATTACACTTTTTTTTTTGCAAATGCCAAAAGGCAGTAATATATTAATTCCTCTTCTGTTTACCCCTTATAAAAGTGCAAGCCTAGTTGCCTACTGTACTGCACAAGCTCAACCCTGTTCTATCTAATCTTTCTATTTAATCTTTGTCTTTGGCAGGTCGTGGTCTATTCTCTCTTGCTCCATTCTTAAAAGGAGATTTTGTGGCTGAGTATAGGGGGGGGATCATTGACTTTACCGAAGCTGAGAGAAGAAGAAGCATTTACCACACTGCAAGCACTGTGTTCATGTTTGATTTCCTCTGGAAAGGGAGAAAATGGTGGTAAGTTGCCTTTTTTATCACAAAACCCCAGAGTACTTCCCTTCCCAATGCCATACTAAATTTGGGATTTACCAAAACTTATTTTGTCACTTAGATCTTGATAGTGCAACACGTTTTTTCATTTTCCTGTAATGGTGCAAGCAAATATAAAGGAAACATTGTGTGAACTCTAGTAAGGCTATTCCATGGATATGAATAATATAAGTCTGTCAAAGTTAATAAAGATATTAAAAACATTGCACACCTACAAAGCAATGCAATAGCCAACAATAAGATGAAAGTCGACTGATTATGCTCATCACAAGGCCATCCCAGTTAGAGCAGCTCACTGGTATGCACCTTATCCACAACAAACTTCAAAGCCAACAATCTACTGGTTCCATTAACAATATGGTACTATGTGCGAGAGTAGCTTATAACTCAGCCTCTACAGCAGCCACCTTCTGACCTGTAGCCTTCTCCTCTCCAATGCATGCACATCAGCTTTTAATCCTTGTGAACAAAAACCATATGGGAATATGTCCTCTGCCTTAAATAAAACTAAATCTACAAGGGGCTGATCCTCATCCCTGGCTGGTTAACATACTTTAACCTATTACTTTCTTTCTGATGAGGTTGTATTTGGTTGAGGTCATATTTACATTTACATTTGAATGTTAATGCTCAATTTCAGGGTTTTGATGTGGTCTTGACCTTACCTCTAATGTCCTTAGCTATATGAATATGACGTGTGAATAATTTTTGCAAAAACTTCACTTTCTAAAACCATCAACTTAATTGTCCCAAAACAATTATGAATTATTCTAGCGTTGACGCTGCAAAGGAGAATGACTCATTTGGAAGGCTTGTCAATGATGAACACAAAACTCCAAATTGTAAAATGAAGTTGGTTGAAGCGGAAGGGAAGCCACACCTGTGTCTTTTCGCGATTAGGGATATTGACCAAGGAGAGGAAATAACATACGATTATGGAGGGACGGACTGGAACTGGCGACAAGAGGTTAGATAATTGAGTTACATCTTACGTATACTCTACAAGCTATATCAGGATTCTTTTCTCAGTTAAATGTTTGTGTTATCTAAATAAGGCATTGTATTTCCAGCCGCATTCAACATTCTGTACAAATTCTGCACAAAAGGAATAAGAAACAAGTGTTTTATGACGC